>PVKS010000107.1:94569-272711 GCA_004027875.1 Aplodontia rufa
AAAAAAAAAAAAAAAAGAAAGAAAAAAGAAAATAAAGTCCGTCTTGGTAGCATTTGTTGACTTTCGTGGTGTACATGTCCCCATCATGACCAATTTTAAGCTATCAATTGTTTAACAATGGTTTCATGAAGTTCTTGTCAGCTCTCCACAGCTGATATGAACTGGTCCAAGCACACCACAGGACCAGCTTCAATAATCAATACCATCTTACTCATCTTATTTCATCTATATTCCCATGAGTTTAGTTCCTAATTTTACTTTTTTGGAAGAAGCATCTTTCAAACAAATCCCACTCATCATGTTACTTTACTTACAAATATTTAAGTGAACTTATCTAAACCAATACGGATTATTTTTCAGTTCTTCTTTCTATTAAACCTTCATAAGCCATTTTGCACCTATCAAAATTAACAGCGATCTCTTCATGTTTTCTGATGCCTAGTCCATATTCAGATTTCTCAGATCATCACAGCACACACTCTTTTACAGTTGATTTGTTTGAGTCAGGTTCCAGAGTTGGGATTTTTCAATCAATTAAAGGACTGTGCAAATCATTAAAGGTCTGAGAACAGGCAAAAGGTTAACTGTGATATAGGAGGACCACTCCATTGGTAGAAGGAAGAGGGAACCCACCATGAAGCCTTTGCCCTTGGTCCATAGGAGAAGCCATAGGGAATGAAGCTGGCCGAGATGTGAAGAGCTGCAAAGGGAGGGGATGTTAGATTTGGATGCAGGATCAGTTGACCCAGGGACTGCTTGCATGGATGGAGAAACGGGGGTGCTGTTAACCAAAATGAGGGTGCAGGAGGAGGACATAGTTCACTCCTGAGTTAAGAATGATTAGAACCCAGCACCCAAAGGAGGAGGGCTTTGCCCTTCCCAGATGAACCCTTTCGCGATTCTTCTCAGGCCCCATGGTCTGTCCCACTCAGTGATCACCAGGGACCACCACCACCCAATAAGCCCTGGCTCCATGAGTCTTCCCCCAGAAGTTTTTTATTACAGAGCTGCCAAACCTTCTGTGAGGAGAAGCTACTTTTTAGGAAGGTCCAACTGGAATTTCTCAATAGAAAGAAAACTGAGCTGTGATCATCTCCCATCAAGTTGGCAGACCGAAGCAGAGCGGTTTGTGTCCCTTGTTTCTGTTTGGTACAGATGTGTTCCTTCATGGAGAAATAGCACATCCGGCTGCAGAGTTACTGTCTTCTGAAAGCTCCCCCTTTTAGCATTATATCCCTGAGGGTCCAGGTTGCTCATGTTTTTCAGAACAGAATCACCATTCTCTGACTTGCCCCAAGTGAGCGTTAGCAGTCTTCAAGTGCAGTATCAACAGCTGTAAAGATTAAAATTTTAGCTCTGGAGTTTCCAGAGCACCCTGTTCCTTTTGGACTCAACTGAAGTGGATGTTAGTACATCTTCACCCTGCTTTGGTTGAATATACCTATGCTAAGGACTTGCTGTGACTGTAATGTGGGCCAGAAGGTGCTCTTTGAATTTTACATGCAGTATCTCATTTAATCCTTATACCGCTCTTGTGAAATCAGTAATTACATCAGCCCCATTTTATACATAAGCACAGATACGGTAACAGTCACAGTGCCTTTAAGTGGTAGGAGTAGGATTTGAACCCAGGACTCTTGCTCCAACATCTGTATTCTTAACCACTTATGTTCTGCCACCTTGTATTAGGCCTCAACTCCATGGTTAAGATATTAAAATCCAGCCTTACCTTTGGTAAGACCAAGACAAGCAGCTGTATCTTCATTTTCGTATATTATATTGAGCTTTTAAACAACAAGGAAGAGCAATATCTACATCTTAGAATAGAAAAAAATTGCTACAGAGCATTTTGAATCCTTTGATCTTGGCAAAGAATTTTTGTTTTTCTCATTCCCCTTCTTCTCCAGACTACCAAATGGAGAGTCATTGTGTTGGTTGTCCCATGTACAGATGAGGACTCTTGTGTTGAGACAGTAGTGCGAGATGTCCCGCCTTGAGGAAACAGGTTAGCTTGTCTTGAATTCACCATGTGATAGCCCCAAGAATTTGGGAGGAGCTGACCCCAAGTCAGGCAGTATAGAGCAAGCACCACTCCTGGTGCTTCCTTGCTCCCTCCCAGCACCATTCTTCCCCCATTTTTATTTATTTCTTTACTTTTATTTTTTTATTTTCATTTTGTTTTATTTTTAGAAACAATTTTTATTTAGCTTTTCATGTGGCCTTTGTTGCTCTGCAACTTTGTTGTGTACATTTTGTTTTATTTTTAGAAACAATTTTTAATTAGCTTTTCATGTGGCCTTTGTTGCTCTGCAACTTTGTTGTGTATGTGGTGCTGGGGTTTGAAATAGAGTACTTGTGCATGCCAGGCAAGCGCCGTAACCACCGAGCCACAACTCCAGCCCCTTATTTTTATTTTTTTTAAGAGAGAGGGAAAGAAAGGGAGAGAGAGGGATGGAGAGGGAGAGAGAGAAAGAGAGGGAGAGAAACAAAGTTTTATTTAGTTTTTCATGTGGCCTTCATTGCTCTGACACTTCGTTGTGTACGTGGTGCTGGGGTTTGAACTCAGGTCCTTGCACATGCCAGGCAAGTGCCATAACCGCTGAGCCACCGCTCCAGCCCCTCTTCCCCCATTTTTAAGCTGATGGACTACTCAACTGAAGAAAGGAGTTATCAGGGGTGTTTCTGAAAAATACAGGAGTCTAGGCCTAATTCCAGGAGTTTGGCTTGAATTGCTGTGGATGGGGTCTAGGTAATGGCATTTGCACAAACTTCCAGGGTTTAAATCATGCTCCTCATTTTCTGGACAAAGCCTGCAGCAGAAAGGAAGTTTGGAAGAGGAGGGCAGGGGAAGGGCCTCTCATTCACATGCGGATTCCTGTGCCAGGAGAGTGCCATGGCTTCCTTTGCCCCTGGAATCCAATCTCCACCACAGCCCTGTTGTTAGATGTCTCCCTCTCCCCTTGCTAGTCCTAGGCAGTATGGCCAAACATGAGTTCTGTAAAGTCCACACCTGTGCCAATCCCTGATTTTCCCATTCACCAAGTAAGATTTGCCTAATTGT
This sequence comes from Aplodontia rufa, assembly GCA_004027875.1. Taxonomy (NCBI): domain Eukaryota; kingdom Metazoa; phylum Chordata; class Mammalia; order Rodentia; family Aplodontiidae; genus Aplodontia; species Aplodontia rufa. The sequence continues at coordinate 97,631 of PVKS010000107.1, forward strand.
AAACTAGCCAGCAAGGCTGTTTGGGTTCATGGTCTTCTCTGCTTGCTGTCACAACAATCTTTTGAGGCCTTAAGATATCCAAAAAGATCCAGATTTATGACATGGCTCCAGAGGGAGAAGATGTGTAAGTGGCTAGTTCACCTCCTGCCCTGGCTCCTGAAGCCAGGTCTATCCCATGAGTCCTCTTAGCTCAGGCTGTCACCTCTATTCCCAAGGTCTTTTATCTGGCTGTCCTTCAATCATCTGTACCACTTATCTTTGCTGTCTGGTTTAGTACTATACAGAGGATGGGCTGCAAACCAGGGTGGCTGTCAAGCGTTTTTTGCCATTGGCCTGCCATGACATACATCTAGGAACCAGAGCAAGACATGAAAATCTTTTGTAGCAATTGATGTTCTCATGATATCCAAGCATATGTCAGTTTTCCCAGTTCATTTCTCTTTCCAGCCTTTTACTATAGCATTCGTACAAAGATATGCGTTGGGAAAAAATTTAGTCCTTCACCAAAGATCATTTGAGAAGGTCTGTTCTAGTTTTCCAGTGTTAGGCTATTCTACTTTTAATACAAGAGTGGGATTTGGACTATGCGTTTTCCTTTTCTACTGCTATATATGTAAAGATTTGTACTGCAAATAGTTTCTCCTCTTTTTTTTAATAAAGAGAGAAGGACAGAGAGAGAGAGAGAGAGAGAGAGAGAGAGAGAGAGAGAGAGAGAGAATCAATTTTCATTGAGCTTTTCACATGGCTTTCGTTGCTCTGACACTTATTTGTGTACATGGATGCTGGAGTTTGAACCCATGTACTTGCGTGTGCCGGGCAAGCACTGTAACCGCGGAGCCACTGCTCCAGCACCTAGTTTCTCCTCTTAAAAAAGAATAGTCCCACCTGTAAATGGGTCTTTCTTGTTATTTTTAGTATACCTATGCCAAATATGACTCTTTCCATAATTCCTAAGGCAAGCCATTTAACTATTTTTCTTACCAGACATGGATGTCTGTGATAACAGAGCATTTTTTAACAAAAAATATTTGCTTATATGCGTACAAACACCACTCACAAAAACCCAAACTAGAACTCTTAATTTTCTTACAGGAAATCAAGATTCATATTCCAGGTTTATGCTTTTTGCACTGCCTGCCTTGACAGTGTTTTCAGTGGGTTTTTTGAAAGCAGAATTGGCATGTGGTTCCAAAGAGTAGTTCTTCGGGTGTTTTCCAGAGAGTCTGGCATTTCCGTGGAATATTCTGAAGTCTTAATAAGTTCTCCTGGGATACTAAATCTCTTTAGACTTCAGTGAATATTTTCTTTCTTCTGCCCAAGATGTTCTGATTATCTGAGAGTCTTGTGCAGGTGGGGCTGACTTTAAAAAAAAAAAAGCACCTAAAGTGCTAAAGCTTACACACAGGGAAATTGATAAGTGGCAAGTGGATTTTGGGAGGAGACAGGGAGGAGTTTTTCATATGCAGAGATGCTTTTCCACTTTATGGAAGGAATCAACATAGTCAGATATGAAGTAGACTTTTCAAAAACTGATTTAAACTCAACATTTCAGAATAAAAATAGAAAAAAGGTGGGGTGACCAACAAGAATTAATTTTGAAGAGCACTCTCTTCTCTTTCAACTATAGCTTTCTCCTCCACAAAACAAAAACAAACATAAAATCTTAGCAACAAGGATATAGGATTCGGTGATATCTGTGACCCCTTGAGACGCCAATGGCTTAATTATTGTGTGACTTTCCACTGCCTTCTAGTTCCTAGTCCCTCTGTTCTTGTTTTTCTCTTTAGTCCTTTCTGCAAAGGGTCCTACATATTAGCTACTTAAAAATTCTAATTCTCACTTAGACCTGGAGTCATAATGCTTTATAATATGTTTCAAAGATCCGTGTTTGTGGGGCTGGAGTGGTGGCTCAGTGGTTACAGCACTTGCTTGGCATACACAAGCACACAGGTTCAAACCCCAACACTACGTACGCAATGAAGTGTCAGAGCAATGGAGGACACATGAGAAACTAAGTAAAAATTGATTCTCTCTCTCTTTCTCTCTCACTGTCCCTCTTTCTTTAGTAAATAAATAAATAAATAAATAATAAAAAAGATCCGTGATCGTTAGTGGTTTTAGATACAGGGTCAAATTTTTCCGTGTCTGAAATTTCACCGCGATGTATGACTTTGCTTTCCACATGTTTAGATCTAAAACTAACTGGTATAGAGTAATTGCAGGTTTACCTTTAGTGGGCGGAAGATGGGACTCAGTGGTAGAACACTTCCCTAGCATGCACTGGGCTCTGGGTTCAATATCTAGTACCAGAAAGAAAAAAATTCATTAGATCTGCAGAGAAAGTGTCTTCTTCATTCCTTTAGCAGGATAGTCGCAAAGCTACCACAATATAGAAGACCCATTTTTCCAGCAAACAAGCAACTTATGTTTGAAATTCTTTTCAACCCTACTGCCTAGCTGACCTGTCCTCTCTCTTGTCCTCCTACCTACCTATCCACCCTCTTTCCTTCATCTTCTACCAAACAAAGGGACAGACTGAGAGGTGTCAGAGGACAGCTGCAGCAAAGTGACCTCATAGTGAAATAGCTTACAAATCTCAAGCAACTTCCTCCAGGCATCTGCTGGCTCATTCAAGGGCTGTGTTCAGTCTGCAGTCAGAACCCACCAGTGTTCTGCTGTTCCCTTGAGAATGACTATCCTCTTCCTCACTCTTTCCAGTTCTGCACTTGATTTTCCCTTTACAACTCCAACGTTCCTAAAACTGTGTCTCAGAGCTTCTGGCAGAACCCATGTTTGCAGCAGGTGACCCAAGTCAACAGTGATGGTGGTTATAATCCTTACTGCTAAAAATAGTAAAAATTGATGCTTGGTTAATAACAAAACATAAATCTCTCCCACCTTGCTGTTCTATTGAGTACAGAAAACATTTCCTATTGCTTCATAGTGCAGTAGTTAAGAGCATCAATGCTGGGCCCAAACTGATACTTCTGAATCACAACTGGGCCCTGCCCTAGGTGTCTGACTCCCTTAAAGATGTGTGACTTTTACATGGCTTGCAGTCCTCATTAATGGAACAAGGCTACCTGCTCCATGAGATTTTGAGGAGGATTAAATGGATAGGCCATTGGAAGAGTATTTGACATGTAGTAAGCACTCCATAAATGTGCTCTGTAATTCTTAGGACTCTTATAAGTTGCATAATTGAAATTGATCGTGGACTGCTGAAGTCAGAATTAGATCACAGATTACAGTTTTCCAAGGCAGTATTGATTAGCGTTTGGGATCACCCAAGAGGGGAAAACCCCCAAAAGCCACAAACTAAAAACAGAAAGCCTAAATTCACCTTCCACACCTTCCATGTTCACCAATCTGTTTGTGGCACTTGCCATTTGAAGTGAGCAATGGCAGATATGGTGCCCCTAGGAAAATGACCCCAGAAGGAGATAAATAGGACAGAGATGGACAGAAACAGGCTTAAGACTGGGTGGGGATTGTGGGGCAAGAAGAGGAGAGCACCCAGATCTCCTTTGTTGATTGTTTCCCTCATTACCTCCTATGGTACTTCTGAAATTAATCCTTTATCTTTTACTCATGGAGGATAAATAGGTATAAAAGTATTTAAAATGCTATAAAGTATTAAAATTATTTTTTAAAGAGAGGGAAAAAGCGTGTATGTGTGAGAGAGAGAGGGAATCAATTTTTATTTATTTTTACATCTGGCCCTTGCTTCTTCAACAGTTAGTTGTATATATGGTGCTGGGGTTTGAACCCAAATCCTCATGCATGCCAGGCAAACACTCCAACTGCTGAGCCTGCTTCAGCCCCTAAAAATGATTTTTAACAAATATATCAAGAGCTTTTTCAGCCACCAGAGTAGGGCCTTAGTTCAACATTGATCTTCAGAATATTTCTGAATATCCAAGTGGATGTTCACAGCAACCCTAGGAACAGTAATTTATTGCCCAGAAATGAGTGCAGAACTGTACCAAAGGGCATCAGTCCTGCCTGAGAAGGTCATTTAAGGTGTGGGAATTTTTTAGGATTTTATGTGATAACTTTTTTCACTCCTAAATTCAGTTTTTTTTCTGTGTAGAAAAAAAATGAGACAAGAGATGATTCAAGAAATGCATGTATTCTGGATTTAACAGGTCATTTGAGTGACATGGCACCTGCAGAACAGACCCACAGTAATCAACATACTCCTGTTTCCAGCACACAGTCCTTTGCTGACGTGCTGACAGGGCAAGTAGCTGGGTGATGGGAAAAAGAGAGGTCTGTGGCCAGATACCAGCTTTATCCATATTGTGAGAAAACACAGCTGGCTAAATTTGGCTTCCCCTCCCTTCATCTGGGGAGGAATGAAAATACCAAAAGGCTAATAGAGGATGAGTGTTGTGTAAAAAAACAGAATCTATGAGCTTCTAGCAAAAGAGAAGATGCTCAATAATAATTATTTGTGGACCCTGTTCTAAGGCTGTTTGTATGGCAGAGGTCAAAATAAGACTCTCCAAATACAAATGCATGCATGCAAATTCTGATATTTTCCTAATGTCTTCTAACCTTGGGATTACAATAGAGATATCATCTATTACTTTTCTTACTTTTGGAACTGAAAAAGTTTGTGAGCTGTTTTTAGGACAGTCAAGTCTTTGCAGGTTTCTGTGACTATCACAATGATGTTGTAGTAAAACATCAGCTACTTCTGGATGCAGAACCCAAAGTAGACACCTTTGAACTGAATCAGCTGTTTCACCTACCTTGCACCTATTGCATTACTGGCATCTTGGCATCCTGTGAAGAGTGGTCTAAGGCAGTGGAGGGGGTGGTAAGAGGAGGGCTGGTGTTGCAGAAATGCCTGTGAAATCTCAGCCTGCAGGCATCCAGAAAGGCAGCATGCTTCATTCTTGATAAACTCCAGCAGAAAAGAGCAATCAGCTAAACGAGAGCTGGACAAATTCAATGGCTGAGTATTATTTCAAAAGAGAGCTCGGGCAGCATTAGAAATTCCCCATCAGCTGTAATAACGCCAATTACTTTGCCAATTGCAGATTCCAGCATGATGTGTTTAGCACAATCAGGCATCGGACTCTAGCAGGGGCCTGATGGGTTTTGTTTACTCTGAATGTGCATTTGTAGAGAATCTTTTGCACCCAAAGGCTTAGAGCTCTGAATGTCCCTCTCTGGGTCCAGATTCATACACAGCTGAGGGAGATTATTTTGAGATGAAGGCAGGGGTATGCTGGACCCAGTGCTCCCTCTCGTTGGAGAATGCCTGGGATTTAAATATAAAGAGCACAGCTGGGTTTGGTAGTTCTTAGTGCTTGTAGCAGTCTCCAGAAAACCTCTCCGTAGATTAACCAGCTAGTTACTATCTATTTCTGGTTACACATGAGGCTTCCTGGCACGTTGGAGCATTGGACAGATCACCCTTCAGCAGCAATAATAAACACGTAGCTCTGGGAAGAGAAAACTCGCCAAGAGTTCATTAAGCCTTAAATACTGACAAACAGGGGTAAGGGGGCTTTCATTGTCTCCCTTTGAGAATCGTTTAGTGGAATGTCAAATATACAGATCATTTCGAATATGGAAAGAGATCACAAGAGAGGGAGAGATCCATCCCCCACCTGCAGCATTTTAGCAGAGGAAATAAAACTTGGTAGAGTGTGCAGAAACATTCATTTGCTGTTTACATTTGGCTCTGAAGAAATAATGGGTGTGCAGCTCCAGCTACTTTGAGGAGTGAACTGCGATTCTCCATTTGTACTCCCAATTGAGGAAGGCACTAATCAGGGGCATTTACAGCATGCTTCGGCCTGACTGACAGCTCGAGTGGAAGCTATATCATGGTTTCTGGGGGTGCAGATGAGGAGCTAAAACCTATTTGATTCCACTTGTGCTCAGCTGTAATCTGAGGCCAGAGCCTGAAGGAGAATGAGAAGCTCTTCTCTTCCTTTGCCTAGTGATGAGCAACCTTTGTGTCATTGCTTTTTTTTTTTTTTTTTTTCACCTGTCCCTTCCTCCTTCCTGCCGGCAATAAAGGCTGCTTTGCCTGCTGAGGAAAGGATTCTTCCAACTCAAAGGCAGCTGCCAGTGACTCCAAGTGACTGGCTCACAGATTCCCCAATCCCTCCCTCTCCCAGCTGCTGTAGAAGGCTCCATCCTGGGCTCGTGGGCAGATCATCAGACTGGAAGACCAGAATAGCTCATAGAATACCAGATCAGCATGGCAAGGGCTCATACTATGGGTATCAGCAGTCTTTCATATCATTCATTCTAGCAATACGTGTGTGTGTGTGTGTGTGTGTGTGTGTGTACGTGCATGTGCATGCACATGTGCTTGTTTCCCTGAAATGTAGTACTTTGCCCAGTGCTTGTGGTTTGATACTAGTCTTTCTGCAGCCCGCAGTTGCTCAGATAATGTCCCTGGCTCTCAGATAAGAGATAGAGCTTATCTCATGCACACCCCCAGGGACGGGAAAAGCCCTCAGAAACCATGAGATAACATAAAGCACTGAATGGAAGTAAGGCCATCAAATAATGCCTCGTGTACCCAGCATCAGTGACTCCACAGCCAGTGACAGAGAGGGAGCTGCTACATCTCCATGCACTGTGATCACCTCGTCTGTGGAGAGATCCATTTGTTCGCATGTGAATGCAGAGGACAGCTCTGACTTACTGACATGGGCTGCATTTGTGGGAAGATCTAGATATGATTTCTTCCAGTGCAGTCTCAATGGGGTGTGAGCATGTGTCTGCCCTCCTGAGAACTGGCCAGTATTAAGGGTGCTGGAGTAGCTCCCCCTACATGAAATAAAGTCCTCTTGCACCAATACTCTTCCTCTATCTTCTTCTATAATGTCTTGAAAATAAGTATATGCCACTTGGGAAAATATAAGCCATTTAGAGACCCTTGGCCCTTGTACCATTCTTAGTAATTCCACTTTCCATAAACGTGGATCACTCTAGAGTAGCTAGTCAGGTTATGTGTCAACATGTCAACCGATTTAGTCATCTTCTCTAGATATAGGACCCTCATTCAGAAGCTACTGCCAGGAACATTTGTTATAAAGGCATTTTATGCCTTGCACGCATGAAATAATTAGTTGAGTGATAAACCTGTATACTAGGGAGGAAACAATAAAAGCAACTTATACTTGTGTGGTAGTTTTAAATGTGCTCTTATACTTGGTTAACATGAGGAATGTGAAATTCATCTTACAGAGGAAAAAAGGAAAGGTTAAGGCAGATGAAGGGAATTTTCTCAAAAGGTTCAGCTATTAGGTAGTGAGGTAACCAAACTAGGGTTAAAACCAAAGAACTTCAGACCTTCACCCCTTTTCCATTTTGTCCTCTGCTCTTTCACATTTGAGATGACAGGGCAGTTGTTAATGTTAAATACCAGTGGCATCTCTATACATTTCTCTTTTATGGACAAAAGAGATTTAGAATTGCTACTAAACTAATTGCTCCTCAAAGGATAGTGGTACCAAAGGGAATTGGTTAAAAGCAGCAGATTTCCAGTTTATACAGGAAGACTTTCCCAGCAACGGAATGAACCCACTCCCTTGTGCCTAGTAGACCCCAGTCTGAACACTTCCTTAAGTAGCATCTACAGGAAAGGCTTTCTGCAAGGTGCAAGACCAGGGAGACCTGAGGCTGCACCTCAGTGTCCACCATTGCACGCTTTGTGACCTTGTTGCAGCTGGATAAACTGTCTGAGCCTAAGTTTTCTCCTGACAATGGAGGGAACAATCACCTCACCTAGTGTAAAAAAGATCAAGTGCATATATAAGGGTCCTGGTTCTATACCTGGAACGGTAAATGTAAACGATGAACACAAATATAATCCTTCCTCATCTTGGCATTTCTCCTAATCCTCTGTGGCTCCTTTCTCTAGGATCATTTCCAAGTCAACCTCCTTTGTATGGGTGAGGACATCTGACCCCATCAGGCTCTTCTAGAGGTGGTATCAGGAACCCCAGGGGCCACAGGCTCCACTCCCAGGTCAGGGCCAAAACTTTTAAGAGCTCACTTTGGATTTAGACACCAGAACAAGGTCATTAGAAAACTGGAACCGTCCCCCTCAGCAACTCTGATTAATTCACAAATATGCCATCTGGGAGAAAGTTTTCATGTTTGCCAAAAGATGATACATGGAAAATGTGTCAGTGAAGATACTCTTGTCCAAATTAATCTTCTTCCAGTCTACTATGCTGGACCCTGCTGGCATCCTGAAGATCTTTTTCTAAAAATAAATGACATGGGTAATGTGGGTCTCTCGGTGTGTGATGAGTGCAGTGCCTGGGTACAATATTACAAATATAATATGCAAGTATTAAATATTTCTGGCTGCTGTGGTAATACATGTTGATCAGAGAAAATCTGGAATAATAAAATTAAAGGAAAAAAATTAAACATCACCTGAAATCCTACCCAGAAATGACCCTATTAGTACTTTTTGGAGAATAGTATCTGCATTTTGACTTATATGTACACATATATTCAAATGGAACTTTGTCATTTTGGACTAAATCCAGGCAAAGCTCACCATCTGAGATTCTCATGATATTGGACATTCATTTTACAACCTGGGGTCTCAGTTTCCTTATCTATAAAATTTAAAATGGTCTTGACTAGCATTTTCTAAACCACATTCCTTGGAACTTTATGATGTTTCTTGTGAAAAAAAATCTATAATCAAATACATTGGGTAAAGCCTGCATTAAATGGAAAATAATATTGAACATTTTCAATCTTCTCAGAGCTCTTAATAAGTAAATGAGCACATGTGTATGAAGAAAGGAAGCTTTCTTCATCATAGAATCATTTGCTCACAGCATACCTGTAACCTACCCTGCGGGCAACATTCTGTACCCCTTGAGAAGCCCACTATACCACAATCATTCAGGATTTCCTATCTTAATATGTTCTGATTTCTGCTTTTTGACAATACATGAATGTTGATACCCAATCCCTGAACTCCGTGCCTGATGGAATTCAAAGCTAATCTATGGGACACTGCCCTTGATGTGTTTGAGGGAACCAAAGAACTAAAAATTATCAAATGACCAGGGTGTTTGACCTCAGATATTAAACATTCCATAGGTTTGTGGTGACCATGTGTAGGCAGGAAGAACATGCTCCCAGGATGAGTTCTAAACCTTCACAGTTGCCCATTTCATAAGAGAAAACAAGGACGCTTGCCCTGTAGGAGTCTTCTCAATTCTGCAGCTGCTTTGCATCTTCCTGTTGAGTGTTGATTTCATGAAGGTAATTTCCATACATTCTCAGCGAACTCCCCTGATATGTCTCAAAATATGCTGTGTACCTGCAACATACACTAAGATGGTTTGAGGGGGAAACAGTTTCACATGTGGAAAAATTTTAAAGTATTCATAAGTAGGTTCCAAAATATGTTATAAAATTAATTATAGAAGTTCAGGAGGATCAAAGAACATTCTAAACCTTATGGTCAGTGTGTCCATTGCTTTATCCACCACGTGGGGGGTATATTTTCAGAATTTATATATATTACATTATTTCATCAGAAGCTTGTTTGATTGTTTAACAAATAAATTTCTGAATAAAATAAATAAATAAATAAATAAAAATTATACTCAAGTCTTTCAGACTTAGTATTTTATGATTTTAGGTCACCCTCCCCTGCCATATTTCATTCTTGCATTGATGGGACTCCTGAGACCAAAAACAAAACAAAAAAACAAAAACAAAATAATACAAATGAAAGTTTTTAAAATAAGCATAGCTCTTCCATAGTTTACTGCTTGGGACATTGACTAGTTAAATCTTTACCATGCCCAAGAATTTCTTAACCTGCTTCTGTGAAAGTTTTCTTCTCTGCTATTCTGTCCTTTCCTCTTTCTTGTCCTCTTCATTTCTCTTCTTTCTTTTTCATTTTTGATACTTGCATTTTCTTTCCTGAATAGTGTACTTTTATATTTTAACTTAAAAATGAAAAGAAGTTGTTTAGAATCTGTAGCCTTCAGGTCTACAGAGCCTTCTGCAATTAGGAACCTTTCACCTTTCAGGTATATCCAGTTCCTCTTAAATTCAGCACCTAGTAGAATGCAGAGAATAACCTCAGCTTTCTGAGTTTTGTTCACATGACAACCACTTCTTCTTACCAAGTATTAGTGAGCTGCACATTTATTCTTAGAAGGAAGCTAAGTATTCTGCTTGATATGACACATAGATGACATTCTGAAGCCCTTGAAGGGCTCCCCACTGGGCTCCTGCAAAGCCATCGTGCAATTCCCAGGGAAAGGTCTTCTCACACTGAACCCAGCAGAGGCCAGCTCTCCTTGGCTGAATGAGTGAACAATGAATTGGTGACTGAGTGAAGAGTTTCACCATCTAGTGTTTGGGAAGGAATTGCACTTTGCGGGTAGGTATAATTGGGTCTGAAATGTTATTCTTCCTCTTAATAAGTGTCATAACTTGAGAAACTTATGTTTGTTTTCTTATTTGCCAAGTGGGGACATTCATTCCCTTTGGGTGTTTTTGAAAGGATTAGAGATGATCAGAGTAAAGTGTCTGATACAAGATAGGTGCCCAATTACAGAGAGTTCATTTTTTTGTTTTGTTTTGTTTTGTGGTTGTTTTGTTTTTGTTTTTGTTTTGCTTCCAGCTTCCATTTTTCACCCAGGGTCCAGCTCCCAGTAGGCCTTTAAAAAGTGTTTGATGATGAAGCCACTGAGGACTGCTCCTCTGGAGGCCGGGAGTCATTCACACACAGGAATTACCTCTTCTTCACACACTGAGCTGCTCATCTCATCTGGGAAAGATCCTGGTCTCCTGATTGCTGCATTGCTCCAGCAAATCAGTTTCCACAGCTCTCTGGCTGTTCTGAGAATGAAGGAGGTTACCTGGGAATTCCCCTGTTCGTAGAATCCTTCCCTTAGGGCAGAGAAAGCAGCTCTGATAATGACAGAGCAGACCAAGGACTGTCTCCTGTTATCCACTAGAGCCTGAGTAGTAGGGAAACAAGCTGCAGTGCACAAAGGCTGAAGCCCACAGCCATAGCAGAGGGTCAGGACGAGAACAAGCAGCAAGGACTAGTTTGGATCAATTATTCTAGCGTGCACACTCTGAGTTGGAAATGCTTAGACCACTGACCACAGGAAGAAGCAAACAAGAAAGAAAGTTATTTTCTGGGCTCAGATAAGGATCTTACACATTGCAAGAGCAGCCAGTTTCTATCACAGAGGAAAACCTTCCCAAGTCCCTGCATTAGTGGAGTCTTCCAGAGGGCTAGTCCTGCTCTCTGCCAGGAAGGGTGATCAATTTCTACACACCAGGCTCCTAGTGATGCAAGTCGTATAAGTTGAGCCTAAAGCCATGCACTTCAGTTTGTGAGAAATAGAACTAATAAAACTCGAATCAAGAGCTTTGTCTCCATATGAGCCCATGGGCTCTGTCTGTCTGAAAGTGCACCTTAGCAACTGGTCAGATGTCACATATGAGTTACCTTTAGAACAGGCGGAGGAGCTGTGCCTTGGCCAAGTGCTTGGAGGAATTTTTTTTAACAAGATCCCAACAGGTAGTGTTTCAAAGTTCGCCCTATTCTTCAGTGAAAGATTTATCTACCTCAAGTCTTCCCTTGATGGTGCAAAGTAAAATGTTATACTACAGATAAGAGGGCTTTGAACTTTTATTGAAACTGTGACAATCAACCTGTTCATTTCCCCAGACTTACCTTGTCTACCAAGGCCTAAGGCCTCTCTATTGTGTGTATCCTTTGTGCGGGCTTATGTGTGCATTGACTGTCATTGACATGGCCACTGAAGATTAATAACAACTGATGCTGCTGACAACTCACACTCCGGCAGGAAAATGATTGATAGTAAATTGGAAGTCCCAAAATAGCATACAAAGAAAGAGGTTGGGAGCAAGTTGATAAGCAGCCCTTCTTGGGAGTCAAGTCCACTGATGGCTTTAGTTTCAAGGTCTTCTTGAGGAGCAGAGACATGGCTTGAGCTGTATACAGACAGGGCTCACCTATTCTTTCCCAAATGTGTCAGGTGTAATGTTGACTAATATGCCTGTCCATTCACCACCAGCTGGAGGTTTCTCACACTTCTTTATTCTGGAAGAAAGACAGCAAACTGATGTCATTTGCCTGTAGGCTTTTAGTTGACTTGAAAGTTGAATGTCTTCCCTAAGAAAAGTTTGTTTTTCTCCCTGTTACTGAAGAGCCACAACCCTCCCACCTTTTTTCTTCCCTTCAGCCTTTGAAAAAGAGAGAAATAATTGTGCACCTGCTTTTAGGATTTCTTTGATTCTTTCATTAATCTCCAGGGACAATAATAGGCCTCAGTGGTTTTTAAAATGTTCCACTTTTCTCACCAAACCAGGAGAAAAATCAAGAGGAAGTTAATTATCTTTGTGCTAAGATATCCATTATTTCTCTAAAAATTTTGAGAGCTGTCATTGGAGCATTATTTATAATCTTTACTCAAGCCTGTCCTATAACAGCAAACAAACAGAAGACTTGGATCTGTTAGACAGTTTAAATTCCCTGTTGAGGTCAGTTTGAGCCATCACATGGTGAGTGGACATTGGAGTCATAAGAAATACTGTCACTGGATACACAAGTCCTCCTCTGCTCGAGAGACCACGGAGCATTGCAGGGGGCAGTGAGGCAGCTCCGGTTGTCTCCTGAATGTGAGCCGCATTGACTTGCCACTCAAAAGCACTAACCCGGAAGTGGATCAAATTATATTCCATACATGTATGTATGTATGTATGGTTTATGTCCCAATAACCCTCAATATTATGATACACTAATAAAAACTGTAATGCAATGTAGTGCAGTATATAAGATATTATATAGTGCATTATATAAAATTTAAAAAGCACTAACCCTGAGCTGGAGCAGTGGCTCTGTGGATACAGCGCTTGCCTGGCATGCATGAGAACCAGAATTCAAACCCCTGCACCATGTACACAACAAAGTGTTGGAGCAATGCTAGCCATAGGAAAAACTAAATAAAATTGATTCTCTCTTTCTCTTTTTCCCTCTCTCTCTCTCTCTCTCTTTCTCAGTCTCTTAAAAAAAAAGCAAAAGCACAAACACTGAGATCCACATTTGGTGTGTTCTGCTGCAGGAATCTGCAAATTGCTAAACTATTGAGATAAAGCTGATTGATATACAATTAACCCAGGAGAGATTTCACATTTGTACGACTCCATACACACACAGAAGGGACAGATAAAGGTCACGTTAATTCTAGATACTGATAACCCATTGCACAGTTCAAAAGCTTTACAAATGACTGAGCAACACAAATTCTTCTGAAATCCCTATTTGTCTGAAAATGTTCCCCCCTTTTTATTATATATATATATATATATATATATATATATATATATATATATATATATCTTCCCCTTCATAACATTTAATGGAGGATTTTTTTTATTCAACTAGCATCTTCACTCACTTAATTGATAAAATTTGTTATGATTTATAGTGTGCCATATAATATTTTGATATATGTGTGGCTTGTGGAAAGAAAGGCTAAATCAAGCTAATTAGCATCCATCATCTCTCATACTTACCATTTATTGGTGATGAGTGATTTAAAATCCATATCTCTCCTAACTGAAACTTTGAATCCTGTGACCAACATCTCCAGGCCCCCATTCTACCCAAAGGTCTGTTGTTTTATGTGTTCCTACCCTGGTAGTGGTAAATCTTCATGTGAAAAGCAGAAGGGGCCCTTGGTTGCATATGAATCTTCCCTATCTTGGGGGTTTTCTCTGTGTAAGCAGTGCCCCATTCTGTCACTTGTTGAGAAAACTTCACCAGATGGGCGAACCTCCTGCAAAGGAATATCCTTGGAGGCCCAGGATAAGTATTTGGATATATTTATGTAAATCCTATTGAAATGATGTATCATCAAGTTGTTATCAGAACAAATATTCCCATTCTTCTCTAAATTCTTAACTTAGGGAACCCCTCAAAGTGACCTAAGGTGGCTGCTGGCAGAAAACAAGTGAAGGGTGACCTATGACATATAATGTATCCACCTATTCTTAGATTAGACGGTGGTTTGCTGCTTACAAAGTGATTTCCTGATGATTATTACTTTTTAAATTTTATATCAAACCTGTGACTTAGCTTGGGAAATGACTCTTATCCAAGTTTTAAATCTAACCAACTAAAGACTGAGAGATTAAACAATTTGCAGTGTCAGTAAGAGACCACACCAGCTTGGAATGATTCCAAGTCTAGTGTGTTGGTAAACACAAACTCTTAAAACCTTTGACAAAGGGAGGTACATCAGCACAAAATGAAATGAAACAGAGCACTCATGAGTTCAATCATCGATGCTTGATCTTATCACACATGTTTTGCCACCAAATTTTATTAAGTGCCTAGTGCAGTGCTCAGATTTTAGAATGTTCAAGGAGATCCTTCTGAGTAGACCTTCAATTGCATAGAGTCTTGATTGATTAATTGATTCATTCATTCCTTTCTTCCTTCTATCCCCCCACCCCACCTTAGGTTTATTTCTTGGTAGAAATGTTCAGTTGGAAAGTGTTTTCTTTGCAGATGTGAATACAGTCTTAAACTCTAGGGAATACCTAGGGACCTGCCAAGCACCAAGGTGTGTGAAGAAAGAGGACAATGAGATGGGTCTTGAATGTGGAGTAGAGCTTTGCTGGTGACAAGAGAGTGAGCTGAGGAGGAGAGAACTTGGAGTAAAACGTCTGAATTGTTTATCCTGGGTTAGATATCACGATAGACTTTTCCTATTCCATTTTGTCTCCTGGTTTCTTGGTTTAGCTCAGGTGACATACCAGGAGAGAGAGAGAGCACTCCATCAAGAAAGTAGGCACACATTCAGTTTGAGTGGCACTACTTGTTGCTGTGCAAATTATCGTCCCTTTCCTCCTCCTTGTCTTCTCCTGGCTAGTCTTTCTCTACTCTGTCCAGACACCTCCATGCAGGAGACAGTAGTGGGACAGACTGGGCTCCTGACAACCTAACCTTGGCCCGAGGACAAGTCCTTAATGGAGCTTTGAAGTCTTCAAGGTAGGGTGTGTTCCACCCCAGTGAGCCACGCTGGCTGTCACCCTGTAGTCAGCACAGGCTGCAAACCTGTGCCTGCAAAAATAAATATGATGTATTTGAGGTCTGCATGATCCCAGTTGGCTGTGAATACTTACCGGGTTTTCTGACTTCTTGGTTAAGGCTTCCATTTCCCTTTCCCTGTTTATTTGAGGGCTCAGAGTCCTACTTCAGAAATGCTGAGAAATCTTGGTTTCTGTAGAAAGGAGGCAATTTTTTTTCCTTTAGGTCACATGCCTTTCACAGAGATTTTGTCATAGACGTCTTGAGATGGGAACTGTAAAACACATTATTTCTGAACGTTTGAACATTATTTTTCATTTTCTCAAAGGAGTTTGCCCATGATCGACAGACATATTAATCAAACCCACCTACGAGATGAGAAACCCAGACTCAAAGCTGAGGGGAGGGGGGGCACCCTAGAGTGAGACACAGCAGCAGAAATTAAGCTCAGATGTCTCATAAAGTGAATCCTAAATAATCCTTTTACATTCAAACATTTTGACAGGTTTTAGGCATGAGAAGGGAGAGTGAGGCGTTTACACTGAGCAGGCACCTTCTCCAAATTGTTTGCTGTTTGAGAGCCTTAGGTAAAGGACAGGAAGCAGAAGTGAAAGTTCGCTGACTTTCCACTGCAGAGGACAAGTTCCACCACAAAGCAGCCTGGCTGTTTTGTGGGTGAACAGTTACGTGGGTGCTTAGGTTTTGCTGTAATCGGTCTCAGTAGAACTTGGAACTGATCCTTATGGGAATTAAGGACAGCAAGCAGAAAGCTTTCTCTAGGACTTAAATAGGCCCTCCAGGTGGTGCACACAGGTGCCACCAACAACGAAACAATCCATTTTGGGTGCTGGTGGTGTAGTTCAATGGTAGAGTTCTTGCTTGGCTTGCACACGGCTCAAAATTCAACCCCTACTACTGCACCCAAAAAGAAATATGTCACCTTGTATAAGCTCATGGCTTTAGGTCTTTTAAAGTCCATATAGATATGTCATTGTGCCAGTTTTAGTTCAGATAAAGGTTCTATGTGATTTGATCTTGTTATCAATTCAAAAATTCAATTAGGTGTACTTGTAGGTCAGCTCATCTCAATGGGAATGTTTGCAGTGATGCCGAGCTTCCTACTGAGCAAGGCAACTTATTTTATGGCCAGACAGCTTTTATTGTTTGGAAATTATTCTCTATATATAGAGTTCAAATCTATCTCATTGAAACTTTTATCTAGTGGTTCTATCGCCAACGCCTACACAGTAATTTTTCTTCTTCATCCATACAATAATTTTTCACCCAATTGAAAGCAGTTATCTGGGTTCCCCTAAATCTTCCCATCCCCAAGCTAAACACCTCTTGTTTTCTCAGCCACACTCTTCTTCGTGTGGTTTTATCCTCTTCTAGTTCTGTTGACCTTCTCCTGGAGTAGGCTTTTCTGTTATCTCAATGACAGTAGGTACAGTCATCACAATTGCTTTCCCCTCCTCCATGTAGGATTATGACAACTCTTTTAACAACCACTGCTTGCTCAAAAACGACTTAGGATCCAAAGACAGGACCAGTCCTTTTCCAGAACAATTTTGAGTCATTTCTCCCTATTCAATTCCTTCTTCTCTCTTCAAAAACAGCTAACAGCCTAAGTGAAAGATTTGGATAGTTAAAACAGATGCTATCACCCAATTAGAGAAGATTAGGTGACATTTACTGACCATCTAATAAATACCATGCATTAGCAGTGTTCTGAGTAATTTTCTTATGCAGATTAAGCATTGCTAATCCAAAAATCCAAAATCCAAAATGCCTCCATGTCCAAAACTTCTACCAGCAGGACATCACAAGTTGAAAATGCAAATTAAAAAAAAATTGTGTGTTATTATAGCATTGCAGTGCCATGTGTACAAGCCACACATGAAACATAGACATGAATCCCATACCTAAAGTATCTCATTATATATATGCAAACATTCCAAAATCTGGAAAAAAATCCAAAATCCAAAATGCTACTGTTCCCAGGGATTTACAATTAGGAATATTTAACCTGAGTTAACTCACCAAATGCTCGTAACAGCCCTCAGGATAGATTTAATCAAAGTTCCCTTTGGAAGTGTAGAAACTGAAGCATGGAGAGGTTTGGTAAGGGGCCACTTTTATACAACTTACAACTGGGGGTTGAAATTGAAACCCAGGATCTTTACCTTTACCCTAATGCCTGCACAGTTAGCCAGCATGAAAGACCCTGAGCCTCCTGGATGCTGGATTAATGTTCTTTCCTCACTCCAAAATGGCTTTCCTGTATTAATAACAAATCTTTCACTGTGTGCTTTCCATAAGATGTTTTGCTTTGTTTTACAGATTGAGACTCACAAGCCATTAGCAAATTGTAAATTTAATGCGTTAATACCAGCAAAAGAAAGGAAGGTAGAAATATCAACTGCACCATAAATAGGAAGTGCACACTTTGCTTCTTACACTGCAATTTTAACGTGAGGGAAATGCACACACCAGCATGCACTGTACGTATAGATTATGATGAAAAATGTAGCTGTTACTCTTCCATGTGGTCAGAGCAGTTTGACGTGTGGCTTCTTGTTTTGTATATGCCAGATTTTGCCCATTTCTTTAAAGTTAAGCAGGAATTGTAGCGCACACCTTAGTTTTAGATTTCCACACTTAATCTTCAACCAGTAAGAATGCAACTTGTAAATATAAGCAAAAAGTTTAAGTAAGAGTCTTAGAGAGAAAATAGATGATTGAGGGTTGAAATAAAAAATAAAAAGCTGTTGTAATTCCATTGAATTTCTGGTGAGCAGCCTCATAGATTCCTAATTCATCACCTCAAACAAGTGACTTTCTCTCTCTCCAAGCTGTTTGCCAGAACCAGCCAGAGAACCCCAGAAATGGTATTTTCTTTTTCTTTGTGAAACCTGGCAAAATGACTTCAATTTAGCCAGCCTTGCGGGAAGCAATTGTAAATATAAATTTGCTTTCCATATTCCTCCCAGAGGGGACTTACTGTTTGCCTCCCCAGTCAACAAGGAATGCCTAGACTTGTATTTCTGGTGATTTTTGCTTGATCATTTTTTTTCACCCTTACATGTAGCAATGTCCGTAATTCAGGTAGTAATATAGTTGTGTGTTGGATTGTCCTGAAGTTTAATTTGCATGCTTAAAAGACACCTTTGGTGCTCAGATAAACATCATCATATAAGGAGGAAAAGAAAATTATAATGTTGATTAATTATAGGCAGATAGAATTTTGTCATTTATGTCTACAATGATACTTAGACGGTGGACCAAAAAATAATAATTCTCTATGGTTACTTCCAGTCATTTTAGGCATTTGGAAAAATATATTCTCACATTCCTTTCAATTAAATTATGTATAAGAATGGGGCAAGTGCGGTATGAAAATCTCCAGGAATCAACAAAAGACCATCAGGAGAATTTAAATAGATTTCAGCCATTGAAAACAGAAGACCACTTAATTCCAACTCCTTATTAAAAACATAACTAAAACGCTATGATTTCCCATCAAGTGCTGTGGCTGTAAGTCCTCACCCAAATTATTGGGAATTTTGAAAACTTAGGACCAGCAGAGAGTACCATGAATTTGAATCCAAGCATGATTGAATTCAAGTGTTCTGTCTTTTCTGTTGGGTGGTTTTAGTTGCCTTCTGAAGCCATAATTATAAGGTTCTGCCAGTAACCTTTGACAGAGGAAATAATGGCTGCCCAAAGTGCCACAGCAAGTTGTTGTACCAGGTTTTGGGACTCAGACAAGTGCTCTTTCCATAACCCCATGCTGCCTCCCTGTGGGAAGGTAGCAATGGTGTCAAGATGTCACCTCTTCATAAATCACTCTCTTCCTCCAGTTGAACAAGTGGCTAAGAATTTTTGATAACTTATAAACTTAACCTGGTATTTAGAATATTATTTGAGGAGTAAATGATTTCTCTTCGGGGAGACTAAAATCTTAGTTTAATTTAATTTTTCCAAAGAGGGGATAAAAAACTACTTTGTATGCATTATAAATTATTAATATCAAGAGACAAGTTCAAAGACTTCTTTAAAGGGGATTTGATGCAATGTTTAGCACAACAGTATAGTACAAATCTGTTTACTGGTCTTCCCTTCTCACCTCACCCTCTCCCTGCTATAAGATTCTGTCTCCATCAGAGAAAATGTTGAAGAGGAACACACACTCACCATGTGAGCACTGTAACATTCAGACCTCTTAAATTGCTGCTTCTTCCCTAGTTCATAGACTGCTCTGAGCCAGGTGGGCTGGGGAAGGTGGGTTGGGGAGGCAGGAAGGCAGGGAGGAGCCTTTTCTCAGCTCACTGCACTTGGTTGGGGGCTCAAGGTCTCCCAGAGGTCCAGTGCCCTAACTTCTGACCTCACAAAGGACTCTCTTGACAAAGCACGCTTTGCCTCAGGTAATGGTTATGGTAGCTTCTCCATTGAATAGTCCTGACTTTCAGGAGACAATTTGTTTAGCCAGAATGCATCCCCTGGTTACTCTTGTCCGTTCACCTTGACCTTACCGTGTCTGAGGACAGCCATCATCCCCGACCTTCACCAGTCCACATCCAAATTTTCCTTCTCCAGGCTAAATGTCCTCATCTTTCCTCCTGTCACATCACTCCTCTTCCATCCCCATCTTTATTTGTCTTTCTCTTCATCTGTTCCAGTTTGTCAATGTCTTTCTGACTCAATACTCCTTGCTTACAGATATTTAAGCAGCTATCAATCCACCCAACTGTGCCATCACACACACGAGGTTCTATCAAAACTATGAGGCTTTATCAGAAGTGTTTACCCAGCTGTCGCCCCGAGCATGTTGACTCACTCCTGTTGAGACTCTGCCTCACTCCTGGGTGGGCAGCTGTGCACTCCTAACTTTTGATTTTCTGCCTTGTTGTAGAAAAGCACTTTGGAGGTTAAGATTGCCTTTGCACACCAGAGTAGCTATATTTTTCTGCTTTTAAGTTATCCAGGGTCCTTTGGAGGCTATTTAAAATACAAATTGTTGAGATATATCCCACAGTCTGTGGCCATGAAACACTGTGTGCTCCTTCCCTATCCCACACTGTCAGCTAAAGCTTCAGGGCATCCCTGTGTTGGAGGGGAAAAAAATACAATTTGGCCCTTGTGTGTGTATAGAAAGGGTGATGATTTAAAGCTTTGTGAAGACAATATGGTGCTTCTATTGATCCGTGTGACTGGAACATATGGAGAGTCTGAGAAAAAAAAGTCTGTCTTATTTAGCAACTGGGGCTGATGAGAAGGTGTGTTACAAATCCATATTCCTCACAGCATGTGGTCTGGACATATCAGCTCATATTACTGAGGAGTTTCTTGAATCAAGCAGGACCATCATCTCTTACCAGTTTACAGCATTAATTGAGTTGTGTGCGAAATTGCAGGTGCAGGCGTGAGAGGGGAGAAAACCTGGAAATGCTGCTCCCAGTCTCTAAAAGGAGGGAAAGAGGGAGCACCAAACTCTGGGAGCCTGCAGCTCAGGAACCAGAGCAGCTGTGCTGGTAGTAAAATGAAGTCAGCTCTTCCCATCGAGGAAGAAGTTGCCTGTCCTACTGGAGGGAAGCAATCTGGTCCCAAACTTCAGGCTTCTTCTCTTCATTATGGGGACCACCTTCACTATAGCAGAAATAAAGACCCAAGGCTTGAGAACGGGTTTTAGAGCACTCTGGGTATGTTGAGTTGGTGTAACTTGGATATTAAAGTGTTAAGATGTCCAGTGTATATGACATTACTATACAGAGTCAGGAAGCCAGGATATTGGAAGTACAGATTTTCCCAGAAAAGCTGGTGGGTGTGGCCATTGTAGCTGTGATGTCAAGACTTCTCATGGAACCTTTCACTCTAAACTCTCCTGGGCTACTTTTACAGGGGCTCTTATTGGGCTTGGGGCCCAGCATGGCTGCATTTCATTGTTTTTCTACATTCTTTCTGGGTCTCCCAGTAATGGCCCATATCAATCTAGTTCCTTTTTAGGCACACCTCTCACTGATCCCATATATTTACAAATCATGGTCTTTAAATTTGGCTTATAATATTAAAAACTAATGAGTTTCCCAGAAGTAACACAGCAATACAATGAGTGTTCATTGAGGATGTGTATGATAGGCCACTTGGTCCTCGATTATTGATATACATGAGAATTCCTAGGAAAAAGTTAAAAATACATGGATAAATTGGTAAATAAAAAAATAAATGATTTTTGGGTGGGGGGAGGAGTTCCTTTATACACATTCCAGTTTAGTGTGGCTGGAATGGATCTCACCTAGAAAGAATTTTGGCAAGTCTTCCAGATGAAGCTGATGCAGGACCCCTAGATTCAAATCTTCAGAATATTAGCTAAAATATGATTCTCCCAAGGGGCCCTGATTTTCTAAGTTTCCAAAAGGAGAGCAGAAACCCTGCCTCCGGGATTTTCTCTCAATTCTCACAGTCTGTGAAAGGCCTCCAGGTTCTACTGTGCAGAGTCTTGCCAAGCAGAGTTTGGAGCAGAGTAAATTCCTTTTAGGATTATAGGATTAGGAAGCTGAAAGGTGAATCAAATTCTTGATTAAACAGAAAGAAGGAAACAGGAGGGGATGCTCCTGAGCACCCACATCACTCCAATGTGTTTTCTCTGTAATTAAAGGAAGTGATTGCAAAATATTTGAGAGGATTAAATGCTCAGAGAATATAGTGATCAAATAACATGAGACACTGCATTCTTTACCATGATCCCTGACTTGGCTTCGCAAGTGGTGTTGAACTGCTGTCACTTCTGCCTCAATACCGAGGGAATGGCCAAGTTTAAGCACTGCATGCTATGAGTTAGGAAAATAGCCCTGGGTCTCGTGTTGGGAGACACTGAGCTCCAGTCTGATGTCCTCCATGACTTTTTGAGTGACAGCAGATAAGCTATTATGTCTTTATTGCTCAGTTGTTTTCATTTGTGTAGTTATAACAATAATCCCTGTAATATCTTTCTGCACCTTTGCCGTTACTGATATCCAGTAATCCAGCAATGACTTATTGAAAAGCTATTTTATCTCTTCTCCACGACAAAGGGAGCAAACTTTCATATAAATGAATATCACGTTTTTTGAATGGCTTCCAGATGCCAAGCTTTTAGGGGAATACAGAGGTGCATTTCCTCCTACCCATAAGGAGATTATAATTGGGCTTTGATGGACAATTAGAGTATAAGGATGGAAGAAATTGTATTGGGGTGGTGTCTCAAAACGAAGGATATTCTGTCTCCAAAGGAAATCTGTAAGGGTTCACCATGGCAGTGAATGTTGGCCATGGGTGCAAATGAGGCTGGTCGTTCAGGAGAGAGTTCAGAACCCCAGAGCCAAGCAGGTCAGTACTCCTCAGGTTAGGGCCAGCTGCAGGGCCTTCACCTGTGCAGTTACTTAGGGCCCCACACTCAGAAGGTTCCCCACTTGGTTTAACACTCTGTTCTTTTCATTGGAAATCCTTAATAATTTTTCAACAAGGGTCATCACAATTTGATTATGCATTAATCTCTATAAACTATGTCACTGAGCCTCACTCTCATTCTATGTGACATTAGACAAATCACTCATCCCTCTGAGCTAGAAGGAATGTAGAATCCAGTTATATGATTTTGAAAGTAAAATACAAATATGTATGTACTTAATACTTTAACCAAGGTGCTTAATAAATGGATGTTTAAGTGAAAGGAAAAAACTGAGGTTGGGCAACTTGTCCTGAAAAGAATCTGATAGTAAATATCTTAGGCTTTGCAGACCAGGCAGTTTCTGTTGCAATGACACAATTTTGCCATTGTGGTTTGAAACACTCATGGATGACATAAAAGAATGGTGGTAGCTATGTTGAAGTAAAACGTTGTTTTGATAACCTGAAAAGTAGTAGCATTCTCAAGAACTAATACTGTCATTTTAGTTTTGTCCTTTTTGGGAGGATGAGGGTCTGTTGCCTCTAACTTTGATAGATCCCTCCCTCCTCCTCTGCCATCTAGCATGGACCCAGCCTACAGTAGAGTGTGGCACTGTTGAGTGTGCTTCTGTCTAGTCTAGGATAAGACTGACTTTCTTGTCCTTTGTTCAAGCAGGAGCAATGACATTGAAATGTTGAAAGAAAAATAAGTCAGAAAGAGATAGAATGTGATTCTAGCATTTGAGACCCCTCTGTGGAATTCAGTCTTCTTCTGACTCTTTGTGGTCTTCATATCATCTTTGCTTGCCTGTGAGTGACTCATGGCCACAGAGGAACAGCACTTCGGCCATGGCCATGGGGGTGGGGGTATCCTCTTCCTCTCAACTAAAGCTTTACATGTGGGTAGGAGAGGTGGGAGAGTGGGTGACACCCCCTGCATTTTCCTTTAGCTCACTCAATTGGCCTGGAAGGATCCTGGTGATTTTATATATTGCACCCCTAGACTCATCTTTCCTTTCATAATAGGCAATGTCAAACACTCTGTGCACAAATATGTGGTGGGAATAAGCTACATGGGAAGATTTGATGCAGGGCAAATCTACTCTGCAATTATTGTAACTTGTCCAATTACAAGTATTGCCCAGAGACCAGATCATTAAGAATCACTGTCTTTGTTCCTTTGTTCCTTCCCCACCAACTTTTATACTTCAACACATCTTTCTTCTTCCCTTAAGAAGTGTTAACTCTCCAATTCCTAACTCATTTATAAAAGCTTCTTATGGAGCTACTGGTTCAATGTGGTAACCACTAGCCACATGTGGCAATTTAAGATTGAATTAAAATTAAATGCAATTCAAAGTTTAATTTTTTCAGTGACACCACACATTCCAGGTCCCCAATAGTTAGTTATGACTGGTGGTAACTATGTTGATCAGTGCCTGCGTATGTTGCCCTCTTTGCAGAAAGTTCTGTTGAACAACACTGCTAGAGATTTGTTGTCACCTACCACCTGTTTCTCTTTCTCACTGTCTCTTCCTTTGTTCCTCACTCTCCCTGTTACAATTTTGTGCTGTCTTCTCACATTCTATCCTCCTGTCCTCCTAGCAGCTCCTGTATTATGTATTTTTCTGTACATGGCAGTTTGAGTATGATAAAATTATTTGATGTGTATATATTTTAAAAGGAATAAAGCTCTTTAACTAAATTGGGTTGTGTTTCTTAATGGTGGAATTTCAGATGTCAATTAGTGAAAGGGAAAGTACAGGGAGTGGTGGGAGGGTTTCCCCATATCCTGCATGGTACATGGGCATTTTTCTAACCAATGTTTTATAAAAATGTTCAAATTTCTTTTAAAAAACAAAGAAAGAAAGAATAGTACATGGAACATTTATATATCCTCTATACAGATTGAAATATTGTTAACATTTGGCAAATTTATCAAATTTAATGAATCATTTAAGATGTTGATTGCAGGAAGCGTAGCTACTTACTATTACCTATATACCAAGAGCCTTTCCTTACAGAACCACGTTACCATACACACACACACACACACATACACACACACACACACACACAACACTGCTTTCAGCTCAGGGAAGTGTTTGTTCATAATAAACACTCCGGCATGCACCTCTTCTTCCCCATGTGAAAAATGGGTGTGAGATGCACCATGAAGGCTCTTCCTCTCTTGTGTTCAGAGCAGTGTTTACTTGATGTGTGTCCTCCTCTGGTTCCACTCAAGGATTCCAGAGCATTTTATCTTCCCTTGATTGCCCTGAAATGTCAGGGAATAGCTGTAGAAATACATCATTATCTGATATTATTAACAGCTTGGATCCCATCCACTTAGCAGTCATCCAAGGAAAAAGGCCCACTTTTTGAACAACGCTCAGCTACCTGTGAGAAAGCTTGTAAGCTAAGCTCGAGGGAGCCCAGTGGGACTTAAAGGGGATGAGTCTGATTGTAAGACAGAAATGTAACAGGTGGATTATGACCTCAAACAGTTGATGAAACAAGCAGAGCTTTTGATCTGGACAAACTCTACTGCTGTTCTCATCGTAATAGCTGTTACATTGTCTATTTTCTCCAAGGTGAGCTTCGTGGAGGCAATATCATTCCCAGTGCCTAGCACAGAAAAGGTACAAAGTAAATACTAATTGAAATTAAAAATCTCCAAAAATATCTAGTGTCACCTAGCAGATGCTCAATAAATAACATACCCTTTGAACTAATTGATCAATCTCTTTCTTGGGTAATATGATATTTTATATCGGTGCTACTCATTTGATAGTCTCAGTTTTTATTTAATGTTTAACATTTCATTTAACTTTCCTTACATATAGCTTGTCTCTCCGTTAAATTGTGTTGCCTCTTGGGTTAGGAGTCATGTTTTCTAATTCTTAATATCTAACAAAGACATGCTAAAGCATGAGTCTACAGAGGATAGCACACATGTTTGAGCCCTGCCGCTTGTGACAATGAGTGAATCAATATATAAGGAGCATTGAATTTTGCAAACAGGAAATGTAATTTAGAGACCAGGTTTAGTGTGGATCCATGCTATAAGATTAATGCCAGTACCTGTTCTTTTTAAAGAAAAGGATACAGTGAATGCCCCCCACTATCTTTTTTGTTATTCATAAGATTTCTAGTCTTCTCACAACAAACATATACAAATCACTACACAAACCCAAAAATATCCCCCACCACTCCATGCTGGAGAGTCAGCACTTACTAGGTTTTGTGCTTGGGGCGTATTGAGCCTCTGCTCATTTCACTTTAAATACACCTGTTCTTACATGTGTCGATTTCAGTGCCCTCCATAGAGTGCTTTTCTCATGACCAAAAAGGTGCCAAACGGATAATAAATTAGATCACTATTATGAAAAAGAAAAAGAAAGCTCCCCAAATTCAAGCCCATTTTCACAGACTTAGTGACGTGAAGTCCTGTGATTTTTTTGAATCTAGGTGATAGTACAAGCACAGGCTGTATGGAATGTACCTAGACACACCTAGTCAGGTACGTGGAAGGGTAGACTAGGCTGACTTAGACACATGACAGGTCAGGTTTCTGGTGAGTGACCAGACTTCTCCATCAGGGATTCTAGGCCTCCATTGCTCTCTGCCATCTGCTAGGGCCTCATGTTTTTGCATCAAATCAGCAAAACAGGAAAATGGGTCATTGCAGAGCACATCCAGTCCTCCAAAGATTGGAAAGAGAGGGCTCCTGTCTCTTCTGCTCACATATCACTAGCCAATTCATTCTGGTGACCACATCTAACTCTAGGGAATCTGAGAAATGTCATCTTGCAGCACGCTCAAGAAAGAATTAAATTTTTCATGAAGAACTGATAAGCATAGACACAACGTTTTAAGAGATTTCAAAATGAAAAGGTTAAAAATAAAGATAGGGCCCATGAATAGAAGTACAAGGGCCCCCCGAAATAGTACCAGGTGTTTTGTGAAAATATACTGCTGGAGAAAGTGTCTGGACATCACAGTTTAAAGGGGACAATGAAAAACCAGAGCTGGAGCAGAGTAGGAGAGCCCAGGATGACAGGAGTCCAAGAAGCATCTCTATGGAGAGTGGATGGCTGGAATCAGAGCTGCTTGTCCTGGGCAGGAAAGCTAACAGCATTTCTGAGACATGGAAGATCTTTAAGAAGAGGAAGTTGACTTGTTGTTTTGGGTTCCAGAAGCCTGAACTCCTCTACAACTTAGAAGGATGCTGTGTATGGAAATCTTATTCATGGTATCCCCAGCTCCCGGTTAAACACTCAGTAACTGTGTCAGGATGGGATAATTAGATAGCTATTTATACTAGGACTTAGATTTCAGTTATTCATCCTCAGAGAGGCCCCAGCAAGTCCAAGGGCTCTGATGCCAAAGGCTCCGAGGAACTAACTGCCCACTCCCGGATGCTACCACATGACCCAGTGGGATATTGCAACAGCCACAGTGTCCACAGCCTTCAGCGTCCTCTCAGCGTCTCTTCTGCCTCTGATCCGACAAAGCATGCCAGAGCAAGCTTTTCAGAGGCCACAGTCACAGTGGGTGTCATCATCCTGGCCAACATCAACTGGAGTCACACACAGCTGGCTGATTTGAAGAACCAACAGAGAAGTTGCTTACTCAGAATTGGAAGCTGTGTTGGGAAGATTCTTCCCAGCCCCTTGCCTCCATGCCAGGATTCTCCAGATGCTACCATGAGCTTTGGCCCAGGATTGACCTCCACGACCTAATAGCTACACACCCCTCAATGGAGGCACTTTCCCTGCCAGTGGTCAGATCACTATTTGTCATCTTTCCTTTTCCTGTGGCTTAGCCACGACCTTACTCGGCAACCTTAGTAGATAGGATCTAGCATCTAATGTGGTATTGATTTATATTCTCCTGATTACTGATGATGTTTTTATATGCTTTGGCTACATGCATATTTGGGGAGAAGAGATGGTTATTCAAATCATTCCTATTTTCTAATTGAGCTTTGGTCATTTTGTTGTGGGGTGGAGATTGTGTATTCTAAGTACAAGTCCCTTATTAGACATGTGGTTTGCACATATTTTGTCCCATTCTGTATGTGTCCTGTCACTTTCTTGATGGTGACCTTTGAAGCAAAAGCATTTTTGTTATT
The DNA here is from genome assembly GCA_004027875.1 of Aplodontia rufa. Classification (NCBI taxonomy): domain Eukaryota; kingdom Metazoa; phylum Chordata; class Mammalia; order Rodentia; family Aplodontiidae; genus Aplodontia; species Aplodontia rufa. The sequence goes on from PVKS010000107.1 coordinate 125,293, forward strand.
TATAAAGTCCAGTTTATTGATTCTTTTTCTAGTTGCATGTGCATCAGTGTTTTATCTAAGAAGTTTTTATCTAAGCGAAGGTTGGGAAAATTTTTATAGCTTTACCTCTTTAAGTCTATGATTATTTTTAGTTGATTTTTGTGTATGGTATAGAGTGGGGATATTACTATTATTACGACCCCTCCCCTCTCCTTCTCTTCCTTCCCTTCTTCCTCCTCTTCTTCCTTCTTTGTTTTTTCCTTCATCTTGTTTTGCACATGTATACCTAGTTGTCTACCCTACATGTACTGAAAAGTCTCTTCTTCCCTGATGTACTCTTTGAGCAACCACATCAAAAGTCAATGGATAATAAATGTAAGGGTTTATTTCTTAACAGTCAATTCTATTTATTGATCTCTGTGTCTAGTTATGGCAGTATCACATGCTTGATTGCTGTAGCTTTGCAGGAAATTTTGAAATAAGGAAATGCAAGCTCTCCAACCTTGTTTATCTTTCTTCAAGATTATTTTAACTTTTCTGAGTCCCTGATACTACCATACAAAGCTGATTTCTGTAAGAAATCACTCCTAGATTTATGTATCCAGTTTTCTAATGATTGGTAACTCATGTCCCATAGAGTACTTATGAAGCTCCCCCAGATATGAACCTGCTTTAAGTATTAAAAACAGTAGCTTCAATCCTCATTTTATGGATTTTAAATAGTTTTATGTAATTCAGTCAGTTTCAGCTCTCATTTTTAGAAAAATGTGCTTTTCCTATTATTATTAACCTACTATCACTATCCTTATTCCTCTGGATTCAATGAGAACTAGAACCAGGATGCTGCTGCTGCTCCTGGGTCTCTCTGTTGAAATCATGAAGTGTTACACCTGTAAGGAAAGTGGACTCAAATCTCTTAAGGTAGGCTGTGTTGCTGCCAGAAAAGAGAAAAGAAAAGAGCAATTGTAGGGAAGGAAAAGTGGGGAGAACTGGAGCGAGATGGGGGAATTCTCTGGCTGTTGGCATAGAACACTGGATTTGAAATGGTTTACGCTCTTGAGAGATTGGTATGTGGAGGGCAGTGCTGAGGGGAAATGTGTTCTTGCTTGCTATACTTCTCTCCTTCTCTAGCTGAAGATGGTTTCACTGGATCAGGATCCAGCAATCCAGTTTGTAGTTTTCTGCTGGGCTGCCATTTATTTTGCTGGTGGACTACAAATGTAACTCAGAATGATGAGAAAAACCAGGAACCATCCTGGTCAAAGCCAATGCTGTGAGGTTCCTCACTCGGGCTGTCCTCATGAATTTAGCATGGAGTATGGCAGCTTTCCTGCTGCTGGGCTCTGTGTGGCCTAAAGGTGACAGTAACCCTACAGCAGCTCTTTCTCCTCCTTTCCTCCTCTTACTGTTGATAATGACTGATATTACTCATGCAGTTATCTTAACTAACATTTAGAGAAGGTAAGGCATCATGCTATGTGTTTTACATCCATTTTATCTAATTCTAACCACAGCCCTGTTAAATCAGACAGTTATTGCAGCCCCCCAGTTTACAGATGACAAAATTGAGTCAGACAGGTTATACCTTTTGTCAAAATCATAACAATTTAAAGGGGTCATGTCCAGGATTGATCCCAAAGATGCCATACCATACTTTTGCTTCTTGTATTTTTTTTTTCAAATGGTCTTCTCTTGCTTTGCATACATTTTGGGAAACACAGATTAGCTTAAAGTCCTTGGGCATTAAAAGATTCTGGAGGGTAATGGCTTAATCTCATGACTTCAAGGAAGTATCTTTGATGATTATTGTAGATCACACGGTTATCGCCTTTCTCTTGAGTTCCTGTTGCTTTTTATGCACTCCGTCTATATGCATTGGATGGGTTTGTCTGAAGGCTGAGATCTTTCTCCCTTCTGGGTTGCTGGCATCATCATCAGTGACCAGAAAATAGATCTTCCTCTCTAAGTACACATGTGCAATAGGCTCTCAGTAATGACTCAGATATGCAATGATACCAGCACTGCTACTCTCCCTATAATAATGGGATGTCATTTGGTGACTAACAGCAGGATGGGCTGATTTAAGACAGGGTGATGAAGTGAGTGGAGGGATAGTTAGGAAAAGGGAGGTATTATTAGGCACTTTTATTCTCTTCAGAGCATCGTTTGGGCCCAACCTGGATTGACCTGCTTTCCCAAACCTTTGTGTCTCTGATGGAATCAAGAAGATGAAAGATAGACTTACCCAAAGCACCCAGCATATTCCCACCCACTCTTCCTTCCTGTGTTAACTGAACCAAATTGCAACGGAACATTTGTGGGTCTGGAATGCCCCCCAAAGTCTCATGTGCTGAAGGCTTGGTCCCCAGTACAGCAATGTTTAGAGATGAAACTCTTGGAAAATGATTGATTGAATCACGAAGACTCTACCTCATTAATCCCTTTATGAAGTCATAGTTGAATGGACAATAAGGAGGTGGTGGAAACTGTAGGTAGTGGGACCCAGTTGAAAGGAGTGAGTCTTTGTGGGCATGTGCTTGGGGACTATATCTTGTCCCTGGCCCTTTTCTCTCTCTTTCAGCTTCTAGCTCCCATGAAATGAGTCGTTTCTCTGCCACATTCTTCCAACACAATGTACAGCCTCAGTGGACAGGAACAATAGAACTAACTGACAAGGAATTGAAACTGGGAGCCCAGTAAGTGTTTCCAGGTGTTTTGTCACTGCGACAAAAAGCTAACACCCATGTTTATTAAAAAACCGCACTGTAACACAAGCCATATCCCAATCCTAGCAATTCAGGCAACTGTCCTGCCAGAGTTCAGCATCATGGGTATCTGTTAAGAGTAAGTCCTTTAGGTCCTTATTAGCAACCTTTCCTCTCCCAGGGGACACTAATCTCATCTTGTTGGATGGAAAACTAGTGAGGAGTAATTTCTTTTGCTTGCTCCACACACTTACCCCAGAACCTATTGTTTTATTTTACGTTGTTTTTGGTGGACAGAGTTCTTTCTACTTTAGATCTTCTGTAGTAGCTCTATACAGAAGAGTAAGCTTCTGACTCATGTGGCACCCTTACCCACCACCCTGCAGTACTCTCACCTGCTGCTTTCTGAAGTTACACTGAAGGTGAAGATCAGGAAAATTACAGGTACCAACATGGAGTAGAGATTTCCTCACATTCTTGTATGTGTACATCCATCAGTACTGTGTGATACAGGCTCTCTGAGGGTATAGTTTCTTTTGAAAAGAAGGAAAAACTGAGATAGAGTTTCCATAAAATAAATGGCCTCTTGAATCTGTCCCTGAATTTGAGTAGGGAGGGAGGAATTTCTTCCCTGGAATTTCTGCATCTGTGGCAAGAGGCACATTGGTCTAATATGATCATCCTCATTTTCTATAGTGGATCTTCAGCTCACTAAGACTTCCGTTACCGAAATATCCCTCGCTCCTGAAATGGAGCCTTCCACAGAGTGAATAGCTCAGAGTTGAGAGGGCTCTTAGATATTGATCTCTCCATTCTGTAATCCTACAAATGATGTTCTTCAGTGCGGAGAACAAAAATGACTGTTGAAGGTTCTCAGTGGAGTCCCTGTTAGAACCCAGAAAACCAGACTTCAATGTCATTCTTATGCTGTCCAGAGGAACAGCATTTTCCCAACATAGTAAAAATTGTTCCACTCTTTGGGTCTTTTGTTTTTAGTTGGGCATATCCTTCTGTTCCATTTCAGATGCTTAAATTCTGGTAGTACTGTAGACCTTAGGGCCATGGGGCAAGCTCTCTGATCCTTCCAAAGAAATTCTTCATCAGAAAGGGTCTCTTCTGTGCTATTCAACATCTCATGGTTATTCTGTAGTGGACATTTAACTAATATTTACCAATGCTTGACTGCATGCTGGAGAATGGGGAAGATATTCAATAGGCACAGACATGTAAGACTTGTCTTACATGTCAGGGAACTTGGCCTTGGAAGAAAAAACATCCGTGTATACAATCGAACACATGTGCACGAAGTTTAAAGCAATGTGTGGCAATTAATATGAGACAGATTTAAAAGAAAATGCTAGAGGGTTTGGGTAAGCGAACTCTTCCAACAGGATTGAGAATTTGGAGGCTATTTGTGAAGGAAGTGGCATTGAACTTCTCTGTCAGGTGAGCTCATTGTCTCCTAAAAGCTTTTTTCTGGATGACATGTTTGTTGTTTAATAAATGTTGGTCTTGACTCAGCTGAATTTGGAAGCTTTCCAAGAACAGAATCCACTTTGAAAGCACGTAGTGATAACACGGTTCGTGTTTGTGGAAGTGCAGTTTTACCTGCTTTGGCATAACTCGTAGCAGTATCACCCAAGTAACGATGAAACAATGAAAGGCAATTAAGTTGATTCTGTGGGGAGCATACATGTTGGGAAATGGATGCTATGGATTGCCTTTCTTTTAGAAGCCCACTTTATTTCCTGATGCCCACTGATGGCACCTGTCCACATCTTTTACAGGGACCTGTCTTAACAGTGTTCCCTGTCTTCCCCCGTGGGCTCATGCACCCGGGCTTCAGCTCGTCACTCCCTTTTCTATTCTGCCTTCCCCCTCCTTCTGTCTTGCTTACTAACTTTTTTTTTCTCAAGCATAATCAAGAATGTTGGGTTGCCGCAGTGCTCTGGAGATCAAGCCCTGGCGCTTCACTTTGGTTAGCAACCAGTTCCCTCCCTCAAGCTGTAGTGGGTAGCTTAGAGGAACCAAGAACTCTGGAGCTAGGAAGTGAGTGGTGGTTGGTTTTGGTTTTGTTATTTTGTTTTGTTTTGTTTTTAATTGAACCCAGAGGCACTTAACCGATGAGCCCCATCCTCAGTCCTTTCTGTTTTTTTATTTTGAGAAAGGGTCTCCTTAAGTTGCAGAGGCTGGCCTTGAACTTATAATCGTCCCGTCTCAGCCTCCCCAGTCTCTGGGATTACAGGTGTGCCCCACTGCACCCAGCTGGGAGTGATGTTTTAAAAGAGAAAGATGTTATCTGAGTCAACTTACTGCTCAGAGCCCACTTGGATGACACTCTAAGATGTGGTCTGCTCGAATCCAACAGTCGCCAGGGGAATATTCCCCTACAAATACAAACTGATGAGCCTCTGTATCCGTGAAAGTTGAGTTAGCTGCCTGTGACAGAAAATCCACAAAACAAATCTCAAATATGACAGAAGTTGAGCTTTATGTTGATTAGGCACGTCCAGACATGAGATGATCACGTCGCTGGTGACACAGCTGCATCAGGTCACGGGAATGAAGTCTTATTCTGTTTGTCCTTTTGCTCTTGCATCCTTAGATCGAGGTTTCTCCCTGCAAGTTACCTTGTGTTTAAATTCAAGTGCAAACTCTTTTTTAAAATTTTTAAACTCAAATGATTATTCTAAATTTTTAAAATGCTTTATTCAAGTGCAGACTCTTACTCAAGCTGCGGGTGCTATGAGGGTGCTAAGAAAAGAAAGGCATGGAATAGGGGGTGCTGGGTCCATTTCACAAAAAAACTGAGATGAGAGCTGGGTTAGGACTGAAAGGTGGATATGATTTTGACATGCAGGAGAGGGAGGGTCTGGAAATCAGAAAGGAACACTCTTGGAAAGGGTTACTATGATAGGGAAGTTGTCTTCCTGCACTCCAGCCAGGTTTGGAACTGTTCCAGGGTCCACATTGGCTGCCCTTACCTGTGCTACCCAGAGCCTCCTGGGTCTGCTGGAACCACAAATAGAATGTACTTCTTCTTGGGACTCGGGGCCATGGGTGTTGGCTTTTTGGTGTGCTTGCTCAGACATCTTCTAATGGCCCGCAGTGACCGCAGCCAGCTGTGGAAAGGTCACACTGACACTGTACCATGGCTGGGCCCGTTCCATCTTTAGTTCCTAGGGAGGCTTGGCTTGTTGGCTGGCTTGCTGTTTCCATCATCCTTCCGCCCCTTTCTCAGCCTTTTGCAACACAGAATATGCCTGCCTTTCTGGTAAGCTTAGAAAAAGTAAGGGTGCTCAAAACTGGCCTTCTGGTGTCTTCAGCTTTTGTCCTTCACTGAGGGAAAGATCCTGGGCTCGCTCGGTGTGGAGCATCTGGAGTCATCAGAAGTCCCACACCCACCCCAAGGCATGCCTTCCCTCACACTGCCAGCCTGTGGTTTTCTTTTGTGACGAGCTCCGCGCAGATGTCATCTCACAGTAAATCTGCGTGTTCTCCAGGCTGGGAATCTTCATCATTTTGAACATTTTGAGAGTATGATTTGCTGTTGATTAGAGACACACTGACTCAGGACAGAACTTGACAAATGAAGCCAAGCCCTGCCCTGTAGGAATTGTTCCGCCCCTAAACAACTTGTACACAGTGCACTTGAGCGATTGAGGAAATCATGCACTGTATTTTGTTTTGTCATTTCAAAAGGGAGATTTAAGTTTGATTTTTAGCCTAGTATCCAGCTCAGTTTGTTTATTCTGAGCTGGATCAAAGTCACAGGTTCTCTACAAGACAGACAGCGATTGGCAGTAAATGGATGGATTTGATGCTCTCTTCACTTTAGGAGTGACTGTCACTTTCTAGATTCAAATGGAAAGAGAGAAGGTTCATCCAAAGAACTGTGTAATTAAATGATGGTGGGGAATGATAAGGAGAGGGAGAAGAGATGCCTTTAGTTGCTATTGATTAGCACAGGATTGGGAGTGAGATGAGATGTTTAGAAGATTGAGATCTGGCAGGAATTCACCCTGACCACCCTGCATATGTTACAGATAAGCATTTTAGCAACAGACTTGAACTGAGGACTTGATTCCCAGGCCAGCACTCTTAGCAGTAAACTTTCTTTCAGCTGTCACCCCAGGACACTTCCCCAGACACACATCTAATAAAAGGCAACCTCAGCAGCTGGCTCCCCGATGAGCTCAGGTTTTCTAAGCGAAGGCTATTTTAATTCCTGCACAGATCGTAGACTAGCAAAGGAGTCCATTTCAATAACACTGAAAGTTACTATGTAAATGGCCCAAGTTCTGACTACTGTGTTCCTGTAGCATGAGTGTGTGCTTTCAATTGATTTGAATATTATTGTGGAAATTCACAAGGAGGAAATCTTATCTGCTGCATCCCCAATGTGACAATCGAAAATCACTGATGTAACAGGGTGTCCTCAGGAGACAGTGTGAGGAAACCTTTGCCCTCTCTAGTTCCCCTCACTCCATTATGCCCCAAAAGACAGATCTCCACCCCCACCTGTTCTTCTGACCCAGAAATGTAATCAAGAATCAATCCCCAAAGGATGTATGGGGTTTCACTTTGTGTCTCTAGAAAGAATTGTAAATCTTTTCTTCCAATCAAAAGGATATTATTATCAAGTGGAGGGTACAGTCATTCCACTAAGCAGTGAATCAATTAATAAGCACGCACAGGGTACTTAACAGCAAGTGCAGCCCTCTGCTAAACACTGGGGATATAAATGTGCCCAGCACTCAAGGGGTTCAGAAGATAAAAATAATGGCCAATAACTGAGGGCTTACATGTGTAGCATTGACTGATTGAAGCAATCAAATGTTAGAAATATAAGAGAGTTGAAGAATTCAAAGCTCCATGTGGGCACGGAGCTGGGCTACACGAGTGGAAAGGGAGAAAGCTAAAGAATCAGTGCCCTGGAAGATTGGCGAATAGGCACCTCCTGCTCCTTCCTGCTGCCTGGCAAGCACTTCATTTCTTCCATCACATTCTGTCCTAGTGATATCCTTTGGGGTAGCTGTCCTGAACTTAATTTACATATAAGTTTGCAATTTGCAGATAGGTGTTTCATATCACATCACTAATAAATATCACTTAGGATCCAAATCCAAGATGAGAGGATGCCAAAACCTGTTCTCTTCCTTTCCAAATCATCAGTGCTACTCTTAGTCAGACAAAACTAACTTCCTTCTTTCCCTCCCTATCTTCTATTTCCAGTTCCCAAGATGACTAGAGTTTGTGTGACAAGGAACGTTTATTCTATAATGAAGTGTTCCTTGGGGTTTACCCAATGAGAAAAATTTGCTGCCTGGTGCTCACAAATGTTTCTTCCCTTCCTTCCTTTTTTCTTTCATTGCACAAATTTTTATTAAGCTCTTCTCAAGCTCTCATATGTCCTGACATAATTTGTGTATGCATTGTTACAGTCCAGGTCACAATGGACTCTTACGCTGGGATAGCATCCCTTAGGAAGCATGAATTGACATTGCCCTGATGGGGAATACAGAATAAAATATCCAAGAAACTGCCCAGGCATGGATGGTATAATTTCTGGGCAGTGAGTATAATGAGATTGAATGAATTCTGAACTATGTCAGGAAATCTATAGGTAATTCACAACCTTGTTATTAATTCTCACAACTGCAGACAAATCATTAGAACTCTTAAATGCTACAGTTTCTATAAGTGTAAATGGGACTGAGAGTCCCTTCCTTATCAACCTCACGGGAGTGTTAGTAGGTATGAGAAACAAGGAATGAGACACTCTTCCAGAAAGTGTCTATACTGGTGACACAGACTTGCCAACTGGGCTGGATTCCCGTTTCCCAGACCTCCTCCATCCAAGGCTACTGGCCAACTCGTCAGTTCACCAACTTTACCATTCCCTATTAGTTGACTCTGGGGAATCTATTCTATTAAGAAATTAATAGATATAATGGAGATTCTCTAGAGAACCTCCTGAATGTTCCTCTGAGCAGCTGTTCCCGGGAAGTTTTGTGGGGTTCAAAGAGCTTAGACCAGGACTCCTGTGAAAAATTTTAGTTGATCTGACAACACTTTCTCACTGAGCCTCAGTTTCCTTATTTGTAAAACAGAAGCACAACTAGACAGACATACCTGGTAGCATTTGAATACTACTTTCCAAGTGCCTTGTAAACCCCACACTGGGGTCACTGCCTGTGGAGAGGTGGTTTGGTACAGGCTACTGTGGGAGTGTTTCCAGTTCTCTGTTCCCAGGGCGGCTCAGCTTTTATCTTCCTTATTTATGCTCCAGCTGAGATTTCATTTCAACATCATCACAAAGCTTAATTTTTTTTTTAAGCTGAGGACCTAGCAATATCTCAATGAGTGACTTTCTGGTTCTCTGATCCAGTGATGAGTAGGCTGCTATCCATCTCCTTCCCTCTTCCATGTGTGGTGCAAAGGGCCGCTGCTCTGCTCGCTCCCCATCCATCCCACAGTAGGGTTGGGTCCCCCAGCAACTTTCCTTGCCCTCTTCAGCTTGCCCCAAGCCTGCCACGTCTGCCTTGTGCAGCAGAGGACACAGGGTACCAGCGATGTTCACGCTATCACCTCTGTACCCGGTGTCAGCATTTGAGGGCTCTAGAGCACTGTACTTCAAGGGGAGGGCTCGCCACTCAGCAGGACATTTAGAACTCCCAGGCACTAGACTGTGGAAGGAAGAAGCAGAAGAAAGGTAGCCTGGAACACGTCAGCTCCTACAACAGTAGGCCTGCTTCTCACCTAAGAAGCCTCTTGGTGCTCCTGTGGCCTTACATGGACTTGTTTGCCATGGCCGGCCACAGCGTTCCGCCCTCGGTTTGTATTTTGGAGGACCTAGTAGGTTAGATGTGTGAAAGCCAAGATCCTTCCCAGTGCTTCTGAGCCATCCATACTTTCTTCTTAATAAACGGTTGTCAGCGAATTTGATGAAATGAACCCATACACACAATCTACTTCAAAACAGTAACCCATGGGACTGCCTGTGCTGCATAATCTGCATTTACACTCAGATCTGGCCAGCTTGCTCTGCTTATATTTCCTGGGGACATGCACTTGCAAATCAGGGGTCACTGGGATGGAGCCAGCCTTGGCCTGAGTAAGAGGGGCCCAGACTCCAATGGGGTGGCCTAAAAGTTCCTCCTTCCCCAACTACAATGTCTCTATGAAGGGAATCCCAGCAGTGGCCCAATGCGAGTCCCTCTTGAAGACAGTCGAGTGAAGAGTGCAGCTGAGGAGCTAGGAAAGGTCGGATTACCCCACCTGCTGCTGACAAGTTACAGGACTGCCAAGAAATGCAAGATATTGATTTGAATGCCATGGGTCCTTTGTTATTCTGGGTGTCCAAAAGGGATGTTTGCCCCTGCTCTGCAATGCTGAGGAAAGGAACCCGTAGTAGGTACAAGATTGGATTAGAGAGCCACAAATTTTTCTCCACTTCCAACCATTTTGCTCAGATCAACTTGGTCCACAGAACTGTTAGAATAGAAAAAAAAAAGATGTGTATATATATATATATATATATATATATATATATATATATGCGTTTGACTACTGTAATATGGTATGGAATGTGAAAGTCTTTGCTGTAGTTTACAACTCTAATCTGAGACCATCTTCCCTGCTCTGCCACTGGAGACTTCTCTTCTGCTGCAGTTCACTGAGATGCATCAACTATTAGCAGACTAGTCTCTGACATCTGCCAGCCCCACCTCAGATTCTGCTGGAGATAAAGAAGTAACAGAGCCAGTTCCCTGGTCCCATTACCCCTCCCCTAGTCCTCATGTTAGTTAACAATGCCTGTCTTGCACTAGACCTTGAGCTCCAGGAGGGCAGAGCCATGCCCATCTCCTTCCCGCCCTGTATCCGCCGTCATCTAGCCCACTGGATGTGCTGTGTAACTAGTGCCCAGTAAAAATATTTATTAAATAAACATGATACACTAAGGGAATTCAGGGATTAACTGTAGAATTCTGGCTTTTCAGGTTTTTGTCATTTAGAGGAGTGCAAGATCATTTCACTTAGGTCTCTGCTTGGATGTCACCATATCTGAAAGAATATCCCTGACCAGCCTATCTAAATCAAGTTCCCCATCTTTAAACTTTGTTCCTTTTCCCCCATATTCTGTTTTACATTTTCTTAGAAACTAATATAACTTGATTACTGTATATGTATTAGCACACAGATGTGTATACACATACATACACTCATATGTAAATTAATGTGTGTTTATATGTATCAGATATGCATGTTTGCAAGCTTCATATATACATACAGATATAGTACTTACGTGTAAACATACATACAGTTTTTTGGTTTTTTCCTGTCTCCTTTCTCCCAATTAGAATGTAAGTTTCCTGAGATCCCTGAGGCTTTCTTTCACCATCCTTTTGTCTTAGACAACTTGTTGCTATAACAAAATACCTGAGATAGGGTAATTCATAAAGAACAGAAATGTATGTCGCACAGGTCTAGAGGCTGGCAAGTCCAAGATCGAGGTGCCTGAAGGCTCGTACTTGGTCTTCCTACTTCTAAGATGAAGCTTTAAACACTGTATCCTCCAGGGAGGAGGATCACTATGTTCTCACATGGTAGAAATAGCCACTCTTACAAGCCTTTTTATAACCGTGTTGATGCATTCACTGGAGCAGAATGGACTATTCCTCCTTCAGTACTACCTTGGGGAATTCATTTCCAAAACATGAATTTTGGAGGGGATAAAAGTATTCCAGTCACAGCTCTAGTCTTCCCTGTAGCATAGAATGGATTGTAGCACCTAATTGCTGTTCAAAACATATTTGTTGACTGAATGAATTAGGAAGAGAATGTTTGAGAGAAGGTGGATTTGGTCTGGGTCGTACAGACTGATTATCATCTGGCTAAGATCAACAGGAAAGGGAGAATCCTACAGCAAGACCAGCCAGCTTAGTGGAAGGGAGCAGAGCAAGAGCCCAGTGGTTTAAAAATAATATCTGTGCTTATTTATCACTGTATGGGTGGCTGTCGGTCATCAGTGGTTGTCCACTGTGGTTTGCAACTCCTGCCAAAAGGGGCCACAACGGTCCCTGTCACATATGTTAGAGCCTCAAAGACAACAACCACTTACTAGAAGCTCTAAGGAGGAGTTTCTCCTCTCAGCCTTCCACAAAACTTATGTCCTAAGAATATAACGATGGATCTGAGACTGCCTCTCAACATCAGGATAGTTGCTTTAACTTTTTGCAGATGACTTACTTGCCCACTGTAGTTGTTTGGCTTCCCCTTCGTTCTCATATCTCCTAGAATGTTAGTAATAAAGATAATGATGGTTTAATGGAAGCTGGGCTGAATTGACAAGTCAGAGTTCTGGGTTTCAGTCTCCATTCTGTTGTCAAGATACTGGGTGACCCCTAGTTTTTGATTTCTTTATTCCTTTCTTTACTCAGTAGGCAGATGGACTACATCCATTTTAAGACACTTTAATTCTCATATTAATCCTCAAGTTCTATAAATCTTTCTTCTGTTAGTAAGCTCAACCTTTGATTTGTGTAAGAGGCAGTTCCTGAAGTCTATTGGCAGTTAGTGGTGAGAGCTCTCCTACTATCTAACACACCGTGGTGAAACACCTGGGCTAGCGGGCAAAACTTACATACATAATTTGAATCATAAAATAGTAGAACTCCCAGAGACCCCAACAGTCTCCAGAACCACTGGCCAAGGGTGTCAGGGGCTGGCTTCTCTGAACATAGCCTCATGAGTTCTGAGCATGCCCCAAGCCACTACCTGTTTGGCTGGGTGAAGTCTTAGCAGCAGCATGTCTCAGATCATCCACAGTAGAGCCAAGGAAACGGAATCACGAAACTCTCCAAAATTAAAGTTGGTGCAATGAGGGAGGACCACAGCCCAAAGAACAAAACTCCTTTTCTTTCAGTGGTGTTTATAAATTTTGAAATGCCCCTACGTGGGTTTTTTTTTTTTTTTTTTTTTTTTTTAGTCATCATGGTAGGCACTGGTGCCATTGCTACAAACTGTGTTGAATATTGTAAAGGATCTCCTCTAATAATTGACTGTCCAGGAGGGAGAAGAGCAGCGAGTAACTAGCTTCTAGGGCTGGCTGTGCCAAGCTCTCCATGGGACATACAGAAGGAGTAGCATGGAGCCCAGGGGATGGACAGATAGATGGCAGAGTGAAGCTTCATGAATGAGATGGCATCAGAGCTGACAGAAGCCACATGGAAACAAGGCAATCAAGAGCAACAGAGAAAACAGCTTGCTTGGGTAAGAGGAGCTGCAGGACAAGTGTCACAAACATTGAGGGTCCTTAGCAATACTGAGCAACCCACTACAGCACACCTATCTTCAGGCATTGGATGGGAAGAATTCATTGGCCAGGCTGATAAACTTGAACTCTATTCAGGAGTCAGAGAGTGACTACAAAGGGCTTATAAGCAGGCAGAACATGGTGGGGCACACCTGTAATCTTAGCAGCTTGGGAGGCTGAGGCAGGAGGATCACAAGTTCAAAGTCAGCCTCAGCAACATAGCAAGGCCCTAAGCAACTTAGTAAGACACTGTCTCAAAATTCTAAAAAAAATGAAAATAAAAATAGAAAAGGGCTAGGGATGTGGCTCAGTTTCAATCTCTGGTTTAAAAAAAAATTTTAAAAAAACTTATAAGCATCAGAAAGAATCAAACATTCTATGTCAGTTGTTCCTGTGTATAAATAAAGGGCTAGAACGTTTTACCTTATTCTCTAAGTGCTATAGAATTTTATAGTTAGAACCACATGCACATGAAGAGACGAAAAAGTTATGGATGCTGACTCAGTGGCTCATTTCTCCCTCAATATAACCCCATGCAGGACATTCTGAGGCTCATTTTATGCATGGGACAGATGGAATCTTTGGTAAATGACTTACCCAAAATCCTTCATATAGTTATGGGGTCAGAGCAAGAGAACTGCAGAATTGCTAGTCCTAGGGAAGGGAGATGTTTTCTACTCCTTCAAATATTACCATGTGAGCCACAGCCATTATTGCAATGTAAAGTGTGGATGTTGCAAATTACCTTTATAAAGGGCTTAAGTAATTATCTCCTCCCCCCTCCTCCTCCAAGTCACTGGGGTTAGAATCTTAGCTTTGTGTGGCCCAGTTTTAAAAAAAATCTCTTTTCTCCAGTTCTCTGGAGCAGCTGTTGAAAGGACAAAGGCTCCATTTTAATGACAGTGTTTTCCTTGCCTAGCTGAAGTGAACCCTAGTGAGCAGACACGCAGCATTGATAAGCTCTCATCTCTGGATGAAGTGTCTCTCTTCTTTCAAGCTGAAGGGGCACAGCTTCCGCAGCAAGGAAATCTAATTACACGGCGCATGTTCTAACTTAAAATGCTGTCAGTTGTAAAATGTTGGAGAAGCAGAAGCATTAGGACAGGCACTTACAGAGGCCACCTTATCCTGCTAGTGCAAGAGGAAAAGTGTTGGGGACCTCTCTTGGAGGTAATTAACCCAGAGGTTCCACAGGTTGATCCTCCAGCCATGGATTAACCTGACCTTGAAAAGAGCCGCTCACCTGATCATCTTGGGCCAACTGTCATATTGGTCACTTCTTAGCAAGTAATGATGGTTGCAGAACATCACAGATTTCTAGGAGAGCCATGCTGAGAAGAGCTTGAGATCATTTCGTCTGACTGCATGATTTTATACTGAGGAAACAGAATTGAGTCCTTGAAGATCAAAGAATATGACCCTCTGAGCATCTGAAGGAAATTCAACTTCCCTTGCACAAAAAGTGTAGATTCCAGCTCCATAGCATTTGTGTAGCAGTAACTCCTTCCTGTTGGGCAATGTCACTGAGTTCTTGAAAGGCAGAGGACAGACAGTGTTGGTTCCTGTTCAACTAGTGAGCAAAGTGAAGTCAGGGTGTTTCTCAGACCACCCCTGAACTTTAGCATTGCACTCCAGACCAGTAGCCAAACTCCTGGTGCTGACGATTCTTCCGTAGCCTGGACTTGTGGGCCTTTGGCCATTCACGTTGGAGAAGTTCATTCTGAGCCCACCATGCTCTTTGTAAGATAATTATCTTCATGGCCAAGAATGTGCCTTTGGGAGCCAGCTGACAAGTCAAGGTTACTGTTTTGGGGGGAAGAGTGAAACCAGCACACTGCTAACCCAGGAGCCTCCCGCATTGAGCACTGATTGGCTGTCTTGATCCTTTACTTCTCTTTCATCTAAGAATGAGAGGAGATGGAATTCTTCATCTACCTTCTGACCATCCAGAGTTTTATTAATTTGCTGTTATTACAGATGAAATATCATGTACATGAAAACCTGTAACTTCTATAGCATCCGCTCCACAGTGCCCTAATGCTAACTGGAGGGGCCATGCAAGCTACGGGGTACAAGAAGATCCATGCCCCTAAAGAAATAAGCCAGCATGGCCGTGGCTTGAGGGTTAAGAAGCTGAAGTATCAGGATGCATTTGAGAAGCTCCATGGCTACCAAGGAGATCCATTCTCCAGTCTTTTTTTTTCCCCCTTTCTCTTGCCAAGTTTTCTGCTTTTCAGGAAATCCCTGCAGCCTGCTCTTTATTTGTCTGTAGATAGTCACAAACAGGAAAACATTAGGATGGCCCAGTTGTATATGGGAGACCCTTGAGACTCTAGCTTCCTTTCATCTTGTACTTAGAGGGCAACTGCAGCTAGTTAATAAATGATGCCAGGTTGGGGGTTAGGCACCTTCGGCTTGTAGTTCCCCAGGCTCCTGTCACTCTGTCCTTCCCACTGATAAACAGGCGGTGGGATCAGTGAGTCAAATGTCATCCAGAGCTTAGGGCTTAGTGTAGAATCAGTTCAGGCGAGCCCTGTAGAAACAGCTAGAGAGGGAAAATAACTCCGCTGTGTTTTGGATTTTCAAGAACAGAATTCCTCCTCCGTCTTTAAACCTAAATGGGGAAGAGGTGCACTTCAGAGTGCACAGTGGTAGAGGAGCCCGTACACCCTTCATCATTACTTTGTTTCATGGGAAACTGGGGCTCTGAAGAACCTTGCACGCACTAGGAATCAAGGCTGGCCCTCAGGCCTTTCCTACTCCACCCACTGCAGCCATTGCACCCAAGGAGCCAACTTTACCAGCCTGTCAGGACATGGCTTCACTCAGAAGAAACTCAGAAATACTCCAGTCCCTAAGGATGTCTCCATGCCATCTCAACTGATTATTCAGAGAACTCCCAAATTACCTCACTCACCTGCCTTGTGGAGAACTAATGCATCTAGGACCCGTTTCATAAATGACCTCTTACATGGCACCGGGCATATTCCCAGGGGATTCTGAAGTGTACAGTTAGTTCTCAAGGCCACGGATGGAGGAGCAGGACAGCAGTTCAGAGAGAGATGTGCCTAGCGTGGGCAATCCCATGGCATGTGCCAGCCACATGCCTCTTTCTTCTTGACCTGTGTGAGTTTTGTTTGGTTTGTTTTGTTTTATTCCACCAGAATGAGCTAAACTTTCCAGGGCCTGTTTAATGGTTGGGAAAGTTGCTACAATCCTGCCTATTTTTTTTTTCTTTATAAACCACAGGGCCCAAACTGTTGGGTACTTACCCATGAGGCATTAACCATAAAGCAAAGAGACAATTAAATCTTAGTTCCATCTCCAAAACTGTATGCTCCTCCACCCGCTAAATTCTCACATAATAAAATACTTAGGAATTGCCTTTCATTTCCCGATATAAACCCAGGCTGGCAGGGAAGGAGATGGGGACCGAGGGGGAGAGGGCAAGCTGTAACCTGCTTTAGAGCAGGGGCCACTTCACCAGCAGACTCACTGCAGAAAAACGAGGCAGAGTAGGCAGGCTGCTTTTATGATGGGAGAAATGACTGTTTTTATAGCACACTAAATAAAACCTGCTTTTGGAGCTAGAAGTTTATTGCCAGGGTGGGGAAGGCTGTTGTTTTTGTTTTCTGTTCCCTACCTACCTCCTCCTACCCTCCCTTTCAGTTGAGAGGGCAGAGGAGGGTGGAGAGATTTCAGGAGCCCTTCTAAAGTCTTTTGAAATAATATGATATTTGGATTATTCTAAAACGGATCCTAATTTATCCTTGCATCCCATGCTGATTTTACAGGGGGTACATTCAGCATGCTTGGTTCTCCCAAGTTGTTAGAAGGGTTCTCAACCAGGCAGTAACAAATAACAAGAATAACCTGCATTGATGTAGTGCTTTATGGTTTCCAAAATGTTTTCACATCCATTAAATCTTCAGGGCAACCGGGAGAGGCAGGCAGGCCTGAGGTGATCATTTCAGTACCATGGAAAGAAAGATGAACAACACCCAGAGAGGTAATGTTACCTGCCCAAGGTCATGCCATGAGTTAGTTAAGGGCTGAGTGAAAGCTAAAAAAACAGATTAATTCAATAAAGAGCAAGCAAAATTAAGATCCTTACTTAGGCAGCAGCAGTTGTTGGAAGCATGACAATGAGGGTGGCGAGTTGGAATGCCGATGTTGAACAGGCAGGTCTTGTTGACCTGCAGCTGCAGTGGGCTCTGTCTTCTGAAGCTTTTATGCCTTTGTGCATAATCAGCAAATGCTTGGCAGAGGGGAAACCTCTTGCACATCAGGCTTCCATGAGGCCACAGAAGAAAGCTTTTCCCCATGGACTGTAGTATGATGGTTAGCGCCTCATCACCAGGAAGTGCCAAAGTATGATGTTGCCTGATCTACAATGTCCTCGGATGACAAAGTGGTCTCCATGGGTTGTCTTCGCCCCCTCATCCTCTGCCTCTTCCTGGATCTAGGGAATTCCTGAAAACCAACCCTGGGAGCCTGGGCTGAGCTCAGCTAAGCCAGAGGTCTGAGCAACGTGACCCCCGAGCATCTCCTGCTGGAGCGACGATTGGAGGGGCAGGTTTCCGAGCCTGCTAAAGGAGCAAGCAGAGTGCTCAGGGCCAAGCTCTGCAACTAAAAGTTTGCAAAGAGTTGCTAGAAAGGCAGACGCAGATTCTGAAGCAGAGTCTAGCAATAGAGCAGAGCAGAAGCTTCTGCTAGTAGGAAAGTTCCAGTGGGTGAAAAGAATTCAGGAAAGTGCAAGGGCCTGCGGGGTACCCAGCAGCATGTCCTTCACCTCACCTCCTTGTAGGAGGAGGTGCTGAATGGGAGAGTAGCAGGGGGCAGCTTGAGGTCAGAGTCAGGATGCTGTGGACAAGGCGTTGACCCGGATTTGACCTGGATTAATGGTGTGAGTGTAAGCAGGCCATGTCTTGGAAGGCTCAGTCTCTCCATCTGTACAGAAGAGGTTCTCCAACTCGCTTTACAGCTCTAAGCTCTAAGACATTATATCTTTGTGAGAGCACCATGCCCCACTTATACTGTGACCAAATAAATACATGTTCACTGCATGAGTTTAAGATAAATGGAGCCAGGCGCATCAGGCACTGGCCTAATGTAGTTTTTCAGGTCACATCCAAACTTTTCTGTCACCATTCTATGATATCCACTGCTCACAGGACAGTCACCATCATTGAAAATGTGTAGCACTGCTTGTCTGATGGCAAGCCAGTCAGCATCCCCCCACCTCAAAGCACCGCTACCAGAGCTCTGGACGCTGTCTAGATTCCACTGTTTTGTTTTGTTTCCTTTTCTAGCACTAGTCTAAAATTTCTATTCAGCTAAATCATGATAGTTAAAGACAAAGGGAGAATCACCATGCCCATTTCACAAGCTCTGGACAAGCTGGCGAACAGCATTAAGCTCCGCACTGCAGCAAGTCCCCAGGCACAGCTGGGAAAACTGAGGCTAAGCCTTTGCGCCCAGAGCAACACACAGGCCTGCGAGACTGCCTGGTCAAAATGTGGCAATAATCAGCCACGTAACTAGTTTCCTTAAAATTCGTTAGTGTCACCTTGCTTCTCAGAGATCTCTTCCAAGTCTTGGCGTGATTTATTGGGAATTTGAGCTGAATCTATCATTGAAAGGGGTGTAGGGACAACTCAGGGTGAGCACTTCAGGGTTCCCTTACTGGTTACTGGGGAACTGCATTCAGGATGAGTAGTGATAATGACCAATAATTAGTTATTGTTAAAAGTGTAGTCATAATAACTGACTTGTTGAACATAAGTACTGTGCTCTGCGATGACATTTTTCCAATTTTTTTCTTGTTTAATTCTTGGGAGAGCCTGGTCAGGTGGGCTCTGTTATTTCCCCCCATTTGGAAGTAGAGAAGACAAGGAATCTCAGCCATACAGGCAGTCAAAGGCACAGCTGGATTTGAGCTTTAGCCCCTGTGATTCCTGAGTTTGTGTGACTCCTCCTCTGCATTGCTAGTGCTTGGTTAGACAGAGTGACTGCGCAAGCACTGGTTTAAGAGCTATGCATGGATTGTTTGAATCACTCATTGCACTTATGAGGTAAGTATATTATTATCTCCATTTTACAGAAAAAGAAACTGCAGCACAGAGAGGTTAATCAACTTGCTTAAGGTCACACATCTAGTAAGATTTGGAATCAGCTAAGATTTGAACCCAGTCACATGCTGCCTCAAGAGTCTGGACTCCTAACTGCTATATACTTCTACCCCACTGCCTCTCCAAAGAAAAATAGAAGACAATGCACAAGAGACAGATGTCATGCTATCTTCAACTGGAAGCCTCCTATAAAGTTTGGGAACATAAACCAAAAAGAAAATTCCAGGAGCAGTAACAGGCATTGACATAGGGGTGCACGTGAGGACTGAAGCAGTGGCTTCCATTGTGGGATGACTGAAGAATGGAGGGACATGAACTTGTTCCTACAGCAGCTCAGGAGGGGCAGGAAGGAGTCCAAGCCTTTGCTCCCACCCAGGAGGCCAGCCCCTCCTGCTCCTGGCTCTGCTGTGGCTTTTGCAAAGCTGTCAACTTCTAGATGACACTTGTGCTAAATGAATGTTGCTCCAAATGCTCTCCATTTCCAACATTCACAGGAAGCTTTAAAAGCTGGAGTCTTAGGTGAATTCAGCATCTTCTTGACATTTTAGACTCGATTTATAATCAACCGTTATTTTAGCTCTAATAGCAAAAAGCACCAGTTCTGTCTTAAAAAGCATTGATAAATGGAAATAAGGAAATATGAGTTAAAGAAAAAAAAGGTATTTGTCTCATCTCCAATTTTTATTTCCTTTTAACACACAAAGGTAACTTGTACTTTGCCTTTAAGCCCTCCCTGCTGCTGCCTGCCCTGCTGGTGTCCCCCTGATCTCCCTGCAGCCTCACCAGAACAAGCTACACAATCCTAAACCCACTTTGTAGAAGCCCTTAAGCTGCAATGTCAGCCAGGCTTGACCCAAGTAGGATCTGGAGAACTACCTGTCAAAACACAGGAGTCTTGCTGGGGCCCAGAACCATGACCCCTGGCTTGCCGTGCAGAGGCCCCATGGGCTGTGGGTTTCACGGAGGCTACCAGTGGGGCTCAGCACAAGCAAGTTTGGGAAAAGCTTTTTTAGCTTTTTGGCCAGGTGCATTGCCCGCTCCCCAGATTCCTTGGGTTTCCTAGGGAGACAGGCTTCCCAGGTGCCTTGCTGGGCTCCCTCTGCCTCTAAATGCATGGAAGGATTTTATGCATCTCTTATGGACATAGCATTCAGACATGAATACTGATCTCTCTCGATTTGCCACTTAACCCTTTGCTACCAGTCCCCAAAGAAGAGGCCAGAGTGTGCTGTTTCCTCCTTTTGCGAGAGAAATGGAATTAAGAACAAAGCTGCGTGAAGAACAGCTAATTCCATTTTAAAACCTAAATGCTGCTCTGCAACCCCTCTCGGTCAGGCTCCCTCTGCAGGCTGTACTGGATGCCTTCACTGCAGAATGTGTCTGAGGCCAGGACTGTGTCCTCATTTCTGTTCCGTTTCCCAGGGAGCCCAGCCCAGGGCTGCAGGACCCAGCTGGAAGTAAGGACTCTTAGGCTGCTAGGGTAAAGCAAGGACTCTTAGGCTGCTGGAAAGGATGAGGTGGAGCAGGCAATGTCAGTGATTGCTCAGAGGAATAGGGAGACCTCTGTGCCCTTCTGGAAGGACACAGTGACACAGGACAACTACATTCCACAAGCCCCTCCAGCCTGCCTGTGGCTGTGCGGAAGTGACCACCCTGCTACTCCGTACTCATTTTTCTCTTTCTCTGAACTTTCTGAAGTCTGCTTCCAGTTCTTCTGCTATGAAGCTGATTTTTTTATTTGTAGGTCACATAATTGAAAGCCCAGTTTTTATTTTTCCCCTAACAATAGCACATCTCAAGACCCATGGGATGAGCTCTTTGAAGCCTGTTAAAAATGGCCTTGGGAGAGGGTGCAGGGAGCTCCTTCCCAGGGTGCCTTTGCATTCACTCAGGTCCTGCAATGTGGTCCTCTGCTTGCAAGAACTTTCCAAGGATAGAGAGACTTCAGCTCAAGATTGGAAAGCACGTTGTAATAGCTAAAGCAACGTACTTCATGCAAGAGAATTCCCTGTGGCTGCAAGTTGTCAAGTGACCTCCAGAAAGGCTGTGGAGGAAGGTCCTAAGCTC
Source organism: Aplodontia rufa (assembly GCA_004027875.1). NCBI lineage: Eukaryota > Metazoa > Chordata > Mammalia > Rodentia > Aplodontiidae > Aplodontia > Aplodontia rufa. The sequence goes on from PVKS010000107.1 coordinate 146,493, forward strand.
AAGAGACTGCAGCCAAGGGGACTCGAAGGATGCTTGAAAGAAACCACCTTGCAAGTTGAAATGAGGTTCTCCCTGGTTAATCCCTCTATCCCGCTGGTTATTGTTCTAAAAAAAAAAAAAAAGCAGTTCACTGAAAAATTACCTCTGTGTGTGTGTGTGTGTGTGTGTAACAGCTATGAATCTGTAATGCCTATTGTGGGCTAGACACTATCAAATACTTGACTCTCATCAACATCTACTCTTCTCAGCTCCCTGGTTAAGAAGGGAACTATTGGGGCTGGAGTGGTGGCTAAGTGGTTACAGTGCTTGCCTGGCATACGCAAGGTTGCAAGTTCAAATCCTAGCACCATGTACACAACAGAGTGTCGGAGCAACAAAAGCCACATAAAAACTAAATCAAATTAATTTTCTCTTTTTCTCTCTCTATCACTCTCTCTTTAAAACAGAAGAAGAGGGGCTTAAGCGGTGGCTCAGTGTTTATGGCACTTGCCTGACATGTGCAAGAATGCTAGCTCAAACTCCAGTACCACATACACAATGAAGTCTCAGAGCAATGAAAGTCATGTGCAAAACTAAATAAAATTGATTTTCTCTCTCTCTCTCTCTATTTATTTATTCAAGATAGTCTTACATTTAGAAGGAATCTTTGCCATACAATCATGAACACATGCATAATGACAGAGCGAGCCAAGGCTGATGCCATTCCATAGTCTCCCTTCTTGGGGTCCCCTCTATCCCATGTTTCCCCCTACTTAACCTCAGTGTTAGTTGGACTTCTCATGGAAGTTGAGGTTCCCCACTGGGTTGATACCCCCATACTCCCTCCCTCCAGCCACCCTGATATCCCTCCTATTCCCTACCCCACTCCCCGAGTCCCTCCCTTCATCCTCAGTGTCATAGGAAAGGTTCCCCCCTACTTGTGTAAATATTCACCCATTTGAGGTTATTATTAGCTTAGCCAACTATCAGACTGTTTCCAATTGTATTTTAGCTTCCACATATGAGAGAATACATTTGGCCCTTGAGTCTCTTGATTCTCTCTCTCTCCCTCTCTCTCACTGTCTCTCTCTCTCCTAAAAGAAGAAGAAGAAGAAGAAGAAGAAGAAGAAGAAGAAGAAGAAGAAGAAGAAGAAGAAGAAGAAGAAAAGAAGAAGAAGAAGGGAATTGTTGTCAGATTCTGTTACCCAAGAGGCCAAGTGGCCTGTCCAGCTCATGCTGGAGCTGGAGCTCAGATTGGGCACAGAGCCAGAGCCTTCCACACTGCGGCCTCTCTATTATTCCATGGGTATCAGAAACAATAGTTTTAGTCTATGCTGTCAGAGGTGGTCCTTGGACAGCATCTGAAACCTCATTAGAAATGTAGAATCTCAACCCCCAACCATACTTCCAAAAACAAAATCTACATTTTAACAGGGTCACCAGTTGAATTTTGTACAATTTAAATTTGAGCAGTGTTGGGATCCAATTCTTACTCTATTCTTTGTTCTTGGTTTCACCTCTCTTCCTCTTTCTAGGTGGGGACAGGGAAGAGGACCATGAACTGACTTCAAGTGTTCTCTTTCATTCCTAGTGCTCATACACAGAACTCTCATCCCCAGATATTTTGATTAGTGCTCAGAAAAGTCTTAATTTGTGCTGACAGGGGAAGGGATCCTGGCTAGTGAGGAGGGTGAAGTGGGTGGGTAGGGGAGGGAGGCAACAGACACTGGTGAGGACTACACCAGCTGCTGGGTGCCCTGGTTCCTTCTTGCTGGCTTCCCTCACTGTCCTGCTCATGCCCCTATGAGCTTCACTGCTCTTTGGAGGGTAACAAAGAGTGGCTCCCCCACCAGGCATGTCTTGATATGTCCCTGAATGTGACAGTCCCTCCAGCCACTGCCGATGTTATTAATTTTTAAAACAAACTTCCTGATTGAGGTTCTGGCTGCCTCTAAATTGTCTCTACAAGGAGACTGTGTACTAATTAACCCATAGAAACAATCAATGATGTACCTTTTTCAAGTTTCAGGGTGATTAGAATATGAAAATGAAGAGCACAATGGTGCAGATGTTTTAAAATCACAGCAGACAGCAATTAGTGACACGGGAACCAGCTGCTTATCTCTCCAGATAAAGCCTCTTAATAGGGAATTACACTGGAGGAGTCATTACCCAGATGGATCGCACATGATTTACAGAGGAGGCGGGGCAGCGGGAGCTCTGATTTGTGAGCCAGGTTCCCATCAAGCTTCCTTGCTTACCTCGGAGGAAGGTGAACTGGTGGCTGGGGTGGAGGTGGGCTTCACCTTGCTACCTGTTGGTCTAGATCCGGCGCCACCCACAACAAGGAAATGAGAGAATAGTGGCGCCTGCGCACACCTCAAGCACCTGTCTCCTTGATTCAGGCTCTGTCATTTGGGATCAACTCAGTCCACTGTCTCTGTGCCTGGGAAGAATGGAAGCAGAGGGGAGAGGAAACAATGAGTTGTTGGCCACTGTATGAGCCTTTCACTGGAAAGAAAAAGTCCTGTTTCCTGCTGAGTGGCTTTGGTGTGCACATGTTGGGTATAGGAAGTTCTTAGTGATCATTTTTTTTGGGTATATTTTCTCATCACTGGTAAAATTTGCATATGCTGAATATATGAATATTAAGGATACAGTTCTAAGAGTTTTAACAAATATACACCAATATGTAACTCATATTCCTGTCAAGACCAGAGTAAGTTCAAAACTCACAGAAACTTCCCTCATGACCCTATCACTGTTCTGATTTCTATCACAATAGATTTCCCTGTTCTGGAACTTTATATAAAGGATATTATACAGTGTATACCCTTTTGCGTCTGGCTTCTTTTGCTCAGCCTAATTTGTGTGTGTGTGTGTGTGTGTGTGTGTGTGTGTTTGTCTATTCTATTTTTTGACACCTGAGCTGGGTCCAGCTGTTAACAGCTTTCAACAATCCACTATGAAGTTGTTATAAAGTCTATGTGTGGATACGTGTCTTCACCTCCAGTGAATGCACAGACGTGGAATTGTGGGGTCATAGGATATCTTTAACTTTAAAAAGATGTGGCCAGAACATTTTCCAAAGTGAGTTTTACTATTTTGTACTCCTTCCTTCAGCAATGCATGAAATATCACTTGCTCTACATCCTCCTGATTTTTTCAGTCGTTTTACATTTAGCCATCTCAGAGTGTAGCCAACTCTCATTGTGGTTTGAATTGACATTTCTTTGATGACGCATCATGTTAAGGGCATTATTAATATCAGTCCATTGGTCATTCCTCTTCACTTGATCTTCCAGCATATTTTTTTGCAAAAGTGTTTTGCAGGTGTTGGGTGAGGGGAAGTTAGTTGATATGTTGATCACATCTGCTTTTTATTTCTGCTTTTTTAAAAAGTCAACTTGCTCTAGCAGTCCTTGCAAGAGCAATGTTAACATATCATTCATTGTAGGATGTCTGTTTCTTCTTTTAATTTTTTTCATGTATTTAAAATTCTGTAAAATTTAGGATTATTGTGTCTTCTTGATAAATTGGCTCTTCTCATTGTGAAATGTCCCTAGTTAACTCTGGTATCGCTTTTCGTTCTGAATCACTTTTTGCCTTATATCACTCACTCTGCCATTCCTCCGCTTACAGTTTGTGCAGTATGTTGTGGTATACGTTACTACATCAAGCTTATGCTTACTAGGATAGTATATCTTGCTTCATCTTTTTACAGTTAAATTATTCGGCTCTTTAAAGTGTATTGCTTGTAAGCAGCATGTAGTTGGATTTTACTTTTTAAAACAGTTTGACAGTTTGTATTTTATAAAAATGTTTAACATAGTTAATATAATTACTAATATTTTAGTTCAATATACCATATAATTTGTTTTCTGCCTGTCCCATCTTTCCATCTTCATTTTTTTTGTTTTTTTATTTTGCTTTTTTTTTTTTTTTTTTTTTTTTTTGGTTTTTTTTATTTTTTTTTTTTTTTTTTTTTTTTTTTTTTTTTTTTTTTTTTTTTTTTTTTTTTTGCCTTTATGGGTTAATTAAGCCTTTTTTTTTTTCTTTTTAGTAATCTGTGTGTTTCCTCCTATTGACATTAGACAGAATACCTTGTTTTATTTTTAGTGGCTGTCTTAAAGATCATTATGCACTCCCTGAAAGTACCACTGCCTCCTTTGTAGGATTTTATGCTCCTCTGTTCTCTACAGAAGCACAAATGTGTACGAACAATGTATCCTCTAGTTCATTGTTTTGTTGTTACTGTACATTTTATTTCCACAAACGCCATAAACTCTCAGATACATTATTACTCTGCTTTAAGCACTCAGTTGGCTTCTTAAAGGATCTTAAGGACAAAATTAAACAGTAGCAGATTCATTTCTGTATTTACCTTTTCCAGCACTTTTCACTCATGCATGTAAATAAGTAACATCTTAGTTCCCATCTGTTATCATTTCCGTTAGTCTGAAGAACTTCCTTTTATATTTCTTATAATTCAGGTCTGCCATTAAGGGATTCCTTTAGATTTTATTTACCTGAAAATATCTTTATTTTGCTATTATTTTTAAGGACATTTTCACTGGATAGAGAATTTTAACTTGAATATTTTATTTTTATTTTGGGGCTTCAACAGTGTTCCTTGTCTTCTGGTGTGTATTTGTGCTGATGGGATGTTAGACATTATTTTTTTTTCTTTACTCTGCTGTAATGTCTCTTATTTCTTGGGCTGCCTTTAAAATGTCCTCTTTATCTGTAATTTTCATCAATTTGTTTACAATATACTAGAGGTGGTTTTGTTTGTATCTGTTCTCCTTGGGATTTGTTGAGCTTCTTAACTATGTGAATTTACATGCATTACTCCTCTCTTCTGCATCTGGGATTCTAATCATACGTGTGTTAGACCTCTCTATCTAGTTCTAAGTCTCCCTGAAGAGCTGTTTGTTATTTTTTCCCTTTTTCTTTGAGTTTAGATAGTTTCTACTGTCTTCTCTTCAGGGTTCACTCAGCTTCTCTTTTGCAGTGTGCTGATTGCTGTTAAGCTACTCCAGGGAGGTTTTAGGTTCTTTTACTTGTTGGTTTTCATTTTAGACGTTGTATTTTTCAGATTTAGCATTTCCATTTGGTGTTTTTATACTTGCCATCTCTATGAGGAAATCTTCCATACCTTGATCTTTTTCTTTCAGCATGGTTGTTTTGAGGCCCTCAGATCTGTTTCTGTTCTCCTACTGTGAGTTGCATGTGCCTGCCTTTTTGTTTATCTAATTAAAAAAATATTTCCTAGATACTGTGGATGCTGTGTTGTACAAAGTCTGGATTTTGTTGTTTTCCTCTAAAAGTTTTGTGACTTTTGTTCTGATAGTCTGCCTAGTGGTAGATCAGCTTTAACCTCCTGAGGATTTGTTTTTTTGTTTTTTTCTTTTTAAATTTTGTTATGCAAGGACTAGAGTAATCTTACTCATAATGAATACAATTCCTGATACTTTGGTGAAAAATCTGGAATATTCATTGAAGTGTCTCCATTTGATGGTCAAAAATCCAGCATTGTCCCATACTACGTCACCGCAGGACTCCACATGCAGCGTGTAGCTGCCCAGTAGCTGATCTCTGCTGTGCTTTGTGGACTCTTGCCTGCGAGTACAACTTAAAGTTTGTCAGAGATTCAGGGCAACTGCTCCGAAGATTTCCACATAATTCCTTCCTTTCAGGTACCCGTTCCCCAAATTTCAGTCCTATCATTAGCCTCAAACTTTAATCTTTTCCATCTTCAGAGTAAATTATACCTCTCAACTACAATTTCCTGTCCCCTCATTTAGAAAGTGCCCTTTGGCAGAAAACTATGGACTCTGGAGCTTCATGAATTTTCCTTCTCTAGAATCAGCCAAGGTTGTCTATTTCCACTGTCTGAAAAGAGCTACTTCATATACTTTTTTTCTTTTTTATGTTTCTCTTGGTGGAACAGTTATGTCCAATATCTATTATTTCATCATGGCTCAAATCTAGTCCATGATAATTTTTAATTATGAAAAATTTCCAAGTACTCAAAGCAGATGGATGGGCCTCTGTCTTGGTATGAGCTCTTATTTTTTGCAGTGAAAGGAATGTTTCAGTATCATTCACAGCCCTGAAATAGCAAGTAAGAATGGATCCTATGGGCATCACAGCCAGGTGAATTCCCAGGGAAATCCATGTGAAAGATCGGAGGACAGATTTAGTTTATAAATTTGATGCAAAACTTCATGTCCACATAGAGCTGTGAAGCTCCTCTGTGTCTCATGGAATCAAAGGATTATAAAACCATTCAAATAGGGAACTTAATTATTCTTCTTTACCTACCACTAGCAAATGCAGGAATGAACTAGCCAGAAGAGAGATGCTTTGGGGCAAGTTCAGTGGCAGCTGGCCTGTCAGTTCCTCCTACTTGTGAGACTGAATGGTAATTAGATCTTTTTTCTTAAAGGGACAGAACCATCTCTCTTTCTTTTCTAAATGAAATGCTTTGCCTAGGTGCCCTATTCGGTTGGGGACTTGAGGATTTATAAGAATCTCTGAAGCATCTCTCTTGCCCTGTCCATTGGCTACAGTTCAGAAATCTCTCTGCAAAATCCAAGGATCTTGTGAAACACATTTGAAAACCCCTAGGCTGAAACACCTCCTGATAATATTGGAGTTTTTGTCATTCCTATCTCAAACCCTATCATTGATATAATCCAGGGGATTTCAATATTATCTGTTCATTGAGATCACCTGGCAGATTTGAGAAAGGTACTGCCATCCAGGCTCCACTTCCAGAATGTTGGTTGAATTGCTCTGGCTAGCTCCCAAGTATATTGTTTTTTAGAAAGCTTCCTGGGTGATTCTAGCCGACAGAGTTGAGAAACTTTAGTCAGCAATTTGTAGCTCCATTCCTTGTCTCCCATATTCAGCTCCTGCTGAGTTTTAAGCACTTACTTCTAGCTCCAGAAATGGAATGCCAGTGTTTCCTAGACCTTTGGGGATTTGTCTGGATGAGTTGGGGACATAGAAATTCCAAGGTGGGATATCCTGAACACCTGCATGCCTGGTTCTTTCTGAAAGGCCCATATTCTCATCTAATTATATCATTGGCTCTTCTGTCCCCATACTTTGAAGCATCCTAGGGATACCTACACAGGTGACCACTGTGAGGGTTTTCCACTATATTAATTTCAAAGAGTTCATGGAACTAAGCAGGAATATTCAATGTTGTCAAATCTCATATCCTAACAAGGCTATGGTGGTTTTCTCTGCACATTTACCAACAAAATGTGCTGCAAAACTCATAGCAACCCCAGAAGACCCCCACTCCATAGAAATTGTGGTGTTAAAAACCTTAGATCAATGGTGTTTAAACTTTGTTGTACATCAGAATTCTCTGGGGAGTATGTTAAAATATGCATTATTTTTTCCCATTCAGAGAGACTGTGAATTAGTGGGTCAGCTGTGAGGTCCAGGAATCTGCCTTCAGAACCAGATCTTTAAGTGGTTCTGATACAGTAATCCAAGACCACATCTGGAGAAACACCAAGTGCCAAATTAAGAAATAAAACTTCCCTCATTGCTTCATACCCTGCTCAAGTAAACCAAAATATCTCACAGACAGTAAGTTTAAATTATTGGCGTCAGCAGAAAGAAGCACGGACACAGCCAGCCCAGAAGAGTAGTTTATCTTCCATACAAAGTCATGCCTGATATTTCTTTCTTTCTTTTTCTTTGTTTCTTTTCCTTTCTTTTCTTTTCTTTTCTTTTTTTTTTTTTGTGGATGTTTTATATTATTTTTTTTTCATATTTGAATCACCATCTTTGCTCCTTGGGACAAACTTTGTTTTAGATAAACCTGAGATAAGACAGACAGGGTAACTCATTTTCTTTCCAGTTTTAGGGAATTTTTTAAAGTTTTTGCTCACCTGTCTAATGCTTGCTGTTAAAATTAGATTAAAAAAATAAATAAGTGTTTTTTAAAAAGAAACCTGATTTATACAAGTTTAAATGTGTAGGGTTTATTTAAGAGATATGGGGTAGGGAATAGTTATCTGTTTTCCAAAGACGTCTTCACATTACAAAAGATCTGGATTCCCTGAAGACATCTTCTAAGAGCAAATCTGTTCAAAGCTTTACTGGCAAACATTTGGCCTAGGTTCCATGCGCGTGGAAAAGACTTTCTTACAAGTGAGCCGCTCTTCAAAGTACCTGAGTTGCACACACACAGTCAACACTTGGGGGTACAAGGGAGGGGAGTGTAGTGAGTATACTCACTGAACTTGTTTGCTATTAAAAGTTTTCCACAAAATTTTCATGCCCAATGGACATCATTGACTGTTCCCTCTTTTGTTGTTTTAGGAAACAGCCTTGCTGAGGGTTGAGGGTAGTATAGAAGCCTTAAATATTCAGGTCCTATGAAACAAACAACCACAACAACAACACAACAAAGGCATGTCCTGTGTAGGTTAATAAAGACCCAAGCCAAAGACCCCAACCAGTGCTCCCAACCCCAGAACCCTGGAGGGAGTGGGAGGGAGAGCCACCCCACCATTCTTGTTCCTTTTCTAGCAACTCAACTCATTTTGTCACCGCTGTCTGGATGGAGTTAAGTGCTCAGTTCCCAAGGAAGGACATATTGGAGCTGACAGCCTCACTATTGTGTATATAATGTCACGGCTGACAGGTGAAGAACTAGGGTTTCATGCAATGCAGTTGGATACAGCCATCCGCCAAGCTGGAGGAGGCCTTGTTCCTGGCCTCTTAGAAAGTGCTCCTTCTTGGTCCCCCTCTGCCCCTTCTCTGTAGCCTCTCAGAGCAAGGGATTAAAGCACCATTTCCCCCCATTACTCCTGATTCTTTGTTGTGCTTCCCTTTTGTCCACCCTGCCCTTTGATTGCTGAGCTCTCCCAGCAGGGCAAATTGCAGCTGAAATGCTAGGAACAATGGGATCCAGCAGTGGTCCTGGGCAGCACTGGGGACCAGCAAGCTTAACCACATTACTCTCAGCTGGCCTGCACTGGGTGTAAGTGAGCAGGCCCCACCTTTCAACTGCCTGGGTGAAATCCACCCTCCCGACAGTCACATGACCTTCCTCCAAAGCAGAGTTAATTGGAAAGTGAAACAATTATCAAGCAATAGGGAGAACTAGCAGGGAAAATGACTTTGAAGGGGAATTCCTTACAGGGGCCTAGTCCTTAAGTATTTGGGAAGGATTTTGTTGTTCAACACCTAATGCATTTTAGTGCTCCAATTTCTTTATGAGCCATTATCAATTGAAAGATCAGTGGTGTATTGTGCTTTGTATGTAGCTATATATCTTGCCATTGTAATAAACACCCTATCTGTTGTTTATTTATTAGTTCAACAAACATTCACGGAGAACTCTCTGGGTGCTTGGCTTTATAGTCGTTCTTGGAAATCAGAAGATAAACAAGACCGTCTCCAACTTCAGAGTATTTTTAGACTGGGAGAAAGAGATAGAAAAATACACAAATAAACGCCACATACAATAAATAATAAGGACTGTGGTAGATGTCCTCATGGAAGTGCCTAAGTCACATCGAGAGAAATTAGATTGGAGGTGGTGAATGTATTCGCGACAATATGTTGAAATTTATAGGTCACTAATCTCGCTATTGATGAATGAGATACCTATAATGAAATATGCATTCCTCCATTCATTCAATAAGTATTCATTGAGCACCTTCTGTGTACCTTGGTGACCATGCATATAAGCTAGAAAAGGAGGCAGGGATTTAATTCAATTAACACACAAAACATGTAAAATTAAAACTATGGTGAGCACAACAAAGACAAAATATATGGCTGTAAGAAAACTTCTAGAATAGATATTTCTGTAAGGTAAAGGAGCTTCCGTATGATTGAATGGGGACACCAGAGCATAAACAGAATGTGAATGAAATAGGGACCCCTGTCAGGTGCCAAGAACCAGAAGATGGAACAGTCAGGAAAAAAACAGTGGGAGTCAGGGACTAAAATCTCAGTCCTTACTTCAACGGAAGCCACTCTGTACTTCAGTGTCCAAAAGCAAGATAAGCAGAGGCCGGAGTTGGAAGAAAGAGGGTCATCACAACTACTGCTTTGCCCAGGTCCAAAAACTAACACAGCTTTTATTTCACTATAATTTTTATTATTCACACTCCCAGCCCTCGAAAATGCCCCAGTATAAGTGACGTAATCATCCTAAGAAAAAGAAATGCAGTCTTGAAGCCCTCCTCTAGGGCAAACGTACAGTACCAGCTAAAGCCCAGCTAAAGTACCAGCAAAGTCCTGGTTCACAGAAGATAAATACGTGGCATTTGATATTTGGTGCTGTGAATAAGGGGTCTATATTTTTCCAGAATTTGGAATAGCAGCCTGTGCCCCCTATCTGTGACACCTGGTAGACACAATCAAGGAACAGGATTAATTCTCTGTATTTTGATGATGGTGGTGCTTCTACTATAAATCGCAAGGGGAAGAAAAAAAAATAAGCAAGATTTTCTTTCTTCATTCTCTTCTAGGCATTTATAGGCTTATCCTGGGAAGACTATCTTTTACTTTAAAAATATAGTGCAATGACATAAATTTAAACAGGACTTTACACAATCAGGAGGACAAAAAAATATCTTGCAGACAGAAAGTATGAAGGAAAACCTTGTTGCTTTATAACATTGAATTTTACTCTTAATTATTTCTGCCACCTCTTTTTAGACCCTTAATTGGAACTATAAGAAATGTTTCCTAAAAATTATAGGTTCTATAACATAAATGGCAAATATAGATAGAATTATAGATAAATAGAAAAGCAGGCAGATACATTAGATTGAAAGACTGACAGATACTACAAGCTTAACTTTCCTAAATTTCTATATCAATCATACACTTCTCAGTGGGGATAGTAGCCAAAGTTTTCTTCAGTTTCCTTATATTGTCCCTTTTGTAACAAGTCTTAATATAATACATCCAGTAAGTTTCCTACTCCGTGGACAAATCAGACTTAGATGTCCTCTAGGAATACTTCTTTGCACCAGTAGCCTGACTTAAAAATCTATGTAGAGGGGCTAAAGCCATGGCTCAGCAGTTGGAGCACTTGCCTGGCATGTGCAAAGACCTCAGTTTGAGTCCCAGCACCACATACCCAACTAAGTGTCAGAGAAACAAAGGCCAGATGGAAAAAAATTAAATAAAATTGATTCTCTCTTTCTCTCTCCCTCTCACTCTCTCCCTCTCTCTTTAGAAAAAAAAAATCTATGTGGAACACAAGTGTCTATCAATAGTGAAAGTAGTTCTAATGTCTCAGAATGATATTTTCACTTACGGTTCCCTTTGTGATTTAATACATACTGATCATGCTGCCTGGAATACCAAGTCCTGCTATTCACATCTGTGTAGTCTGTCCCAAGGAGAGGGCTGAATACGTTCATTCAGATTTGGTATAGGGAAAGCACAGCTTTCAACATTCAAAGGAGTAATCTTGAATGATAATGATTATTTTCCTGGTTATTTGTCCAGGAAACTCAAGGGAACTTTTGAGACTTTCTAAAAGTTTCTTCAAAGAGCAATAAATGTCTAATTTAGGCTTGTGGATCTCCTAGTATGTTAACTCCCAAACAGAGCAATGTGCCAAGAGTTCACAAAGATTTGAAGGCTCACGACAGTTCTTTCTTGTTTCTGTCCTTCCATTTCTTCTCCAGGACTTTCACCATTAGTTCTTAAACTTGTGAGACTTTTACTTCTTGGTGGTTCCTTATGAGCTCCTTGTTATGTGAATGCAGAGGTCTTGAACTCTGGGGTAAAGGACACGCTGAAACAAACCAGATAGGAGCAGTCAAGGAAAAGGTGGGCATGTGAGGGGAAGCCAGGGAAGAACAAAGAGGCAGCCTGAGTTAGTCAAAACTAACTGGAAACAGGAAGTTCAGATTCTCTTCTTGGCTCTACCATCTTGGGCAGGACTCTCTGTTCTTCAAGTTTCAGCTTCCTCATTGTAAAATGCGGTTATCAAACACAGAGAGCTTTAGAACCCTCCCTCCTCTCTCTAAACAGTTCTTATTCTCAGATTGCATTAAGCCAAGGTAGGTCACACTTCTTGTTATTTAGAGGGGAAAGGTAGTAAATAAAATTTTCTTGTTGATGTTCAATCCCAATGTAGTGGTAAAGCTACCACTACAATTGAGAAAACCTCTGTAAAGCATTCTGGAATTAAAGGTGGCTGTTAACATAGTCATTTGTTTCCAACTTTCAAGTAATGAAGCCTTTGGACATTAAATTTTAAGTAGCTCCAACATGCTTACCTTTTTTTTTTTTTCCTCTCTCTCTCTCCTCTCTCTCCCTCTCGAATATACCCACTCTTAGGCTTATGAGAGGCCCCAGAAGCACTCAACTCTCCATTATGACCCAGGCCTCCCACAGGACTTCACCGGTGACACCTTAAAACCAAAGCACCAGCAAAAAAGCAGCAGCCAGAACCACGTGGACTGGCCCACCAACTCTGACAGCGGACCCGCCACTCAGAATTGCTTCATCAGTCCAGAGTCTGGCAGAGAAACTGCAAGCACCAGCAAGATCTCAGCTCTTGAACCCTTGGCTTCCTTTGCAAAGGCCCAGGGTAAGAAAGGCAGTGCAGGGAGCACATGGAGTCAGTTGTCCAACAACAGCAAAGATCTGCTCTTGGGAGGTGTGGTTCCATCTCCAAGCAGCCACAGCTCACCAGCTCCTCCTAGCAGCTCTGCAGAGAGCACTGGGCTCCAACCCTTGGGAGATCAAGATGGAGGTGGTATGAAGGAGCCCCCAGAACCACCCATTATAGGCAGCAAGAAAAAGTCCAGTAAAAAAGATGTGATAAGTCAAACCATACCCAATCCAGACTTGGACTGGGTCAAGAGTGCCCAGAAAGTATTTGAGAACACAGAAGGGAAAAGAGAGGGCTACTCCACAGATAATGGCCAAGAGGCATCACCTGCCAGGCAGAATGTGAGCTCCATCAGTAATCCTGAAAACGACTCCAGTCATGTCCGGATTACTATCCCCATCAAGGCACCCTCTCTGGATCCCACCAGCCATAAGAGGAAAAAGAGACAGACCATTAAAGCAGTGGTAGAAAAGATCATCCCAGAGAAAACACTGGCTTCTGGAATTGCCATGAGCAGTGAAGTGGTTAACAGGATACTTTCCAGCTCAGAGGGAAATAAGAAAGACCCCCGTGTCCCGAAGTTGAGTAAACTGATAGAGAACGAGTCCCCATCTGTTGGCCTTGAAACTGGTGGCAATATTGATAAAATTGTCCCAGGAGTTCTGGCTAAGCAACGGAAACCATCCATGGTCATGACACCTCCAACCTGTACAGATCACTCTCCATCAAGAAAGTTGCCAGAGATCCAGCATCCGAAATTTGCTGCAAAACGGAGGTGGACCTGCAGCAAACCAAAACCCACCAGCATGCTGCGAGAGGCAGTCATGGCCACCTCTGATAAACTGATGGTGGAACCCCCCTCTGCTTATCCCATCACCCCGTCCAGCCCTCTGTACACCAACACGGACAGTCTTACTGTGATCACTCCAGTCAAAAAGAAGCGGGGACGACCAAAGAAGCAGCCTTTGCTCACAGTGGAGACAATTCATGAGGGCACATCCACCAGCCCCGTCAGTCCCATCAGCAGAGAGTTTCCTGGCACCAAGAAAAGAAAGAGACGACGCAATTTAGCTAAGTTGGCCCAGCTGGTACCGGGAGAGGACAAACCCATGAGTGAGATGAAGTTTCACAAAAAGGTTGGGAGGCTCGGTGTGTTGGATAAGAAGACCATCAAAACGATCAACAAGATGAAGACACTCAAGAGGAAAAATATCTTGAACCAGATCTTGTCCTGTTCCAGCAGCATCGCTCTCAAGGCCAAAGCTCCCCCAGAGACCAGCCCTGGGGCAGCAGCAATCGAAAGCAAACTGGGAAAGCAGATTAATGTCAGTAAGAGAGGAACCATCTACATAGGCAAGAAGAGGGGCAGGAAGCCAAGAGCGGAACTGCCACCTCCATCTGACGAACCCAAAACAGCCATCAAGCACCCCAGGCCTGTTTCTAGCCAGCCGGACGTTCCAGCCGTGCCTTCCAACTTTCAGTCACTTGTGGCGTCTTCACCAGCAGCTATGCACCCACTTGCAACCCAGTTAGGTGGGTCCAATGGCAACCTGAGCCCCGCCAGCACTGAAACCAGTTTTTCAGAGTTGAAAACTATGCCAAATCTCCAGCCCATCAGTGCTCTTCCAACCAAAACCCAAAAGGGAATCCACAGTGGAACCTGGAAGCTGTCTCCACCCAGGCTGATGGCCAACTCCCCTTCACACCTGTGTGAGATCGGCTCACTGAAGGAAATCACTCTCTCCCCAGTGAGTGAGTCCCACAGCGAGGAGACGATCCCGAGCGACAGTGGCATCGGGACGGACAACAACAGCACGTCTGACCAAGCCGAGAAGAGTTCAGAATCCCGACGGAGGTACTCTTTTGATTTCTGCTCCCTGGACAACCCGGAGGCCATTCCGTCCGACACCAGCACAAAGAATCGGCATGGCCACCGGCAGAAGCATCTCATCGTGGACACCTTTCTGGCCCACGAAAGCCTCAAGAAGCCAAAGCACAAGAGGAAACGGAAAAGCCTCCAAAACCGGGACGATCTCCAGTTTCTGGCTGAGCTGGAAGAGCTTATTACCAAATTCCAAGTGTTCAGGATCTCCCACCGGAGTTACACCTTTTACCATGAGAATCCATACCCCAGCATTTTTCGGATTAATTTCGATCATTACTACCCGGTGCCATATATCCAGTATGACCCGTTGCTCTATCTTCGTAGGACTTCAGACTTGAAGTCAAAGAAGAAGCGTGGTAGGCCTGCAAAAACCAATGACACCATGACAAAGGTGCCTTTTTTACAAGGGTTCAGCTACCCTATTCCCAGTGGAAGTTACTATGCACCCTATGGATTGCCTTACACATCAATGCCTATGATGAACCTTGGTTACTATGGTCAGTACCCAGCTCCTCTGTACCTATCGCACACACTCGGAGCAGCTTCCCCATTCATAAGGCCAACAGTGCCACCACCTCAGTTCCACACAAGCGCCCACGTAAAGATGTCTGGGGCAGCTAAGCATAAAGCAAAGCATGGAGTACACCTGCAGGGACCCGTTGGTATGGGCCTCAGTGACATCCAGCCATCCCTGAACCCTCCCAAGGTGGGCGGGGCCACCCTGTCCAGCGGTCGGCTCCACAAGAGGAAACACAAACACAAGCATAAGCACAAGGAAGACCGGATCCTAGGTACCCATGACAACCTGAGCGGTCTCTTCACAGGCAAAGCCACAGGCTTCTCCAGCCACCTCCTGAGTGAGCGGCTGAGCAGTGCAGACAAGGAGCTGCCGCTGGTGAGTGAGAAGAGCAAGCATAAGGAGAAACAGAAGCACCAGCACAGCGAAGCCAGCCACAAAGCGTCCAAGAACAACTTTGAAGTGGACACCCTGTCTACGCTGTCACTTTCTGATGCCCAGCATTGGACGCAGGCCAAGGACAAAAGTGACTTGAGTAGTGAGCCTGTGGACTCATGTGCTAAAAGATACTCTGGCAGCAGTGGGGATGGCAGCAGCACAAGATCGGACAGCCTGGACATGTTTGGTGACATGACCCCTTCAAATGACAAGTGGGACAGTGACATGAGTGGGAGTAAAAGGAGGAGCTTTGAAGGCTTTGGGACATACAGGGAAAAAGACATCCAAGCCTTCAAGATGAATCGCAAGGAGAGAAGTTCTTATGACTCCTCCATGTCTCCAGGTAAGGCTAAGTTTCTCTTTGGACTTAGACTACCTATTTGTTCATTTTTGAGCTTGCAATTTGGACACCATATTTGGCATGTTGGGTTGATCGATTTATAAAGAGGTAGGAACTAAATGACAAATGTCTCCTTGCACAGTTGAGACTACAGTGCATTTCATGCATTGTTCACTCGTTCACTTGGTTTTCACTGTCTTTCCTCTGTCCTGGAAAACTGTGGACCTCGAGGTCACGCCCAGTAGCTGCCTGTGCTACAGTCATATGTACTACCATTATGCTTTTCATTAAAGATGCTATTCTTAGCTTCTTAAGTTCTGGCCTGATGCTACAGTTTGCCAATTAGATAAATCCTCCAAAGCTCATTAGAAATACCAACAAGATCCCCAGAATACCAAGGCTGGATGGCAGTTCTTGTGACATGCTGTCTCCAGAAGTCACACATCCTGGGTGAGACGTCTCTCTCCTACAGAGTCAATGGAAGTTGCCATCAGTGAATCCTGAAGTCTGAGTAGGAAGTTTCAGCCCCCAGCTGTATGGTGCAATCTTGGACAATGGGCATTCAAACACCTGCCCTCAGAAGGCCCCCAGAGTGATGCCTTAACTACATTCAGACACTCCTGATTTCCCTGCCAGGAGAAAGGGCCTGGTTTTCCACTTCCTGTCCCCAACACAGCCTTACCACATTGTCTCTTACAATAGCCACTGAATTTGGATTTTGTTTACTGATCTTAAAATGAAGTGTTCATTGCTGTTAGAAAGACCCCACTCTGGTCAGTTTCTGGCAGGATTTCTTTGCTAACCTCTTCACCAACACAGATCCTTCCCTGCCAAGGAGCCTCACACTTTGGCAAAAGTATCTCTGCGTCCCTGTCCATACATCACATAGACTCTTATAGAAGAATAAAACACATATTTACTAAGAATACAATAGGAACTCTTTTCCTAGGAGCTACAAAAGCTAAAAGAATATCTTGTGTTCCTTTTGTCCCTAAATAGTATGAAATGTCTGGTCAAAGCTTGGTTTTGAAGGACTAACCATCCATGGTTAAGATTTCGGTATAGTGTTTCACCTCTGTGCATCATGATGTATAACCCTGACTTGCCCTTTCTCTTCCTTTGGGAGTTCATAATTACTAAAGGTGAGAGAGTCTATTCATGAGGAATGAAAGATACTTTTCTAGGCCAACAGATTTCAGGAAAAAATATAATTATGAGTTAGAAGCCACTTAAAGATTGCCCCAGATTGCTGCTAGCATGTGAGTTGTTGCAGGGGTTGATGTTCTCCTTGGCTAATGAAGAAACCAATTATCAGTCATGTTTCCTGCATTTGCTGAAGGTGATAAATGGTGAACACTTCATGCGTGCCCAAAGGTGGATCTGGTTCTGCTGTTACTCATCCACAGACTTTGCTGAAGGGGCTTGGTTTTATGCAGAGTAAAGATTAAGCCCACCTGGGCAGGATGCACTAGATTAAACTTGCACTTGAGAAATCCTTTTGATCCCATTCAGCATGATGATCCACAGGACCTAATCTAACCATGAAGAAAGAATGCTATTATTTTTTCATAATCCGAGTATCTGTTTTTAGCTTGAAAATAATGGTGATCCATCGGTACTAAGAATCTAAAAGCAAGAATCCTAACTTTACAGACCTGAGAAGCAAACCTCAGAAGGCAAAGCCAGCTGTTTTTGCACATTAAGTTTCTCAGCAGTCTTGCTAGAATTTTTCTATGTTCAGATATTTTTGCTGGATGCTGGCTGACTTCACATAGTTTTCCAGCTGGGGTTCATGTGACGGCTGAGAGCTTCTTCAAGGGTACCCACTCTCTAGCCATACTGCTTTCTTTGTGTTTGCATGCACATGATGCTCATGACTTATTCAAAATTCCCCTTGCCTCCTCTCCTGTCGTCTCATTTGATCATCAACCAGACATGAGACGGAAAGAAATAGGCACCGGACAGTGTCATGAAAAAAAAAATTGGATTCAGGCTGAAGAAATGGATACTAGGCCCAGTTCTGTCTTGAACTCACTGTGTGGCCTCAACTATGGGATTCCATTTCTTCAGGGTACTGTTGTCCCATCTGTAACTCAAGGGATGAGAACAGACCTCTCTGTGTAGTATATTTTAATGTTTGAAGCCATTTCATATGCATTTCTTCATAACAGTCTTCCTGTCATCTTAGCATACAGATACAGACTCAGTATCCCATATCCACAATGCTTTGTACCTAAAGTGTTTTCTGAGTTTTTAGTTTGCTTTGTTTTGCTTTTTTTGGAGATATTTTTCTCTACATAATGAAATATCTTGAGAGAGCAGCTCAAGTCTAAATATAAAAATCATTTGTATTATATATATATGCATATATATATGTTTTATACACATAACTTAATGGTAGTTTATATGGTATTTGTAATAACTTTGCACAGGAAATACAGTTTATTCGTGGAATGGATTTTTTCACATATTTTGGAAAATCATATCAGAGCTTTGGATTTTGCAGCTTTTCACAGATCAGATGTTCAGATTATGAATGCTCAACTCAGATTAGAGAAGTAACATTGTACTTTTATTCCAACATTACAGATCAAGACTCAGGGGTTCAAATAGACCAAGTGACCTTCTCAGGTTCAGAAAGCTATACTTATTGATTCTCAGCCAACCCATGGCTTCACCCACTGCAGGGAAGCTCAACCACGTATTATCTAGCTGGTTAAGAACAAGTCTAGAATACAGGTCCTGGTCCCCAGCTCAGTGCTCCTTTCTACCCCCACTGCAGAATCTCATTCATCTTTTGATAATGTGTGTAATCAAAGGTAAATCGTGTGATGCTTGCAAAAGAGAGAAAGGAAGGAAAGATGAGATTATTTTCATTCATTCCCCAGCTAAGAAAGAAAGAATTCTTATGGTCTAACCCTTTCTAAATACCAGCCTAGAAACATCTGCAGAGTGGGCTTCCAACCTCTTTTTACTGAAATCTAATTCTCCAAGTTATTTTTGCCATGGTTTTATGCCAATTTCTGTGCAATGTGGTTTATTTTCCCCATCATCTTAGTGAATCATAATAGGTGGTTTCTGTGTCTATGTAAGTTATGTCTCATGACCTTGCTCATCTTGTTGAATATCTTACTGGGACAAGTCAGATTCCCTGACATTTCTCCCCCTTCTGAGCCTTGGCCTCTTGGTTTCTATATCCCAAATGTCCCCTCTATTTCCGAACCCACAAAACATCAGGAGAAAAGGTCCTCTGCAACATGAAAAGTGGGAAGTGGAGGAGGAGAAGCTGAGATTACTGGAGGCGGAATGGGCTTTTCAGAGACTTTATCTGAGTGGAGGTGTGGCCCAGCTACATGATACTGAGTGTCTTGATTGGAAATGAGTATCTGCACTTTCCACAACTTCTCTCTCTCTCTCTTTTCCTTCTCTACTCTGGATTCATTTCCCCGGAATCTGAATGGCCTGTTTCATATAAGCTATAACATTAATGTCATCCCTTAGACTATTGATGGCCATGTTTAGGAGCTGAGTACCCCCTGAGCTCAGAGCTGCTGAAAGGCACCACACAGATGTATGTCATTACTATTATAGGGAGCAGAATTAAAGACCCCATTTAGCAGTGGCAGCACTTGCACACTTCATTTCCTCTTCCCTGCTTGGAAAATCCTTCATTCTTTATCCCCTGACCCAGCAGATAACTGAACTGTCTTGTGACAACACACCTAGAGCTTAGATGCTGTTCAGATTCCTGACCATTTTTTTCCCGTATTTTATTCCTTCTGCTTCTTTGTTTTAGAAGACAGTGGCTCTTCGGCCTGTTTTCTAAATGCATACCATCTGCTAAGTCTTAATTTATAAACCTACTTGCCTGGGGCCAAAAAAAAAACAGATAAATAGTGAGAAGGTACAATATCATAATTGGAAGAACCCTTATCACCCCTTTTTGAGCCTTCCTGTCGCCAGGCTTCACTGCCTCTCACACATGCAGCAGATCCCCAGGAAAGCAAACCTGTCCCTAGTTGATAGCACATAGTCGGAATGGTGCCATGTGTCCTCTAAGCTAAGTTCCCACGGGTGATGGAAGCAGCCCCTGGTGTGAGCGATGGTCTTCCTGTTCAAGCTAGTTGGAAACAATCTTCACCTGCTTGGACCTAAAATCATGCCAGGTCCTGAGACATCACAACGTCTGCTGTTCAGGCTCCTATCAGATAATGGGAAAACAGTGAGACGGAAAATTTGTATTTTGCCTCTTAGTTCAATGTCCTTGTTAGACAAGGAAGCCATCTCTGGTAGTAACCAAATGTCAAGTACTTGCCTCATGATGAATGGATGCTAAGAATTAATCTTGAGTTCACCTCGCAGGTATCAGAATCCTGCCACATAGGTAGCGGAGCTCCCCTGAGCCTGGCCTATTCCACTTTTTCCTGTGCCTTCTGTCTTGCCCTTTGCCAGCTCCTCTTATCAGCACTGTGGGGCATTTTGGAGGCAGTCTGTACTGTCATTCTACAGCAATAAAAGGATGTCCAAGCCAAAGCAATTCAAAATCCTCCTCCAAGCAGCCATCCAGAGGAGGGAACTTGCCACATGGATGAAATATCATGAAAGTTACATCATGCAAAAGAAGCATGCCAGGGAAGTCTAAAAATGGAATAAAAGGAAGAGGACTCGTGGGAGGAGAAAGTTAAGACTGGAAGAAAGGAGTGATAAATGCAAGGCTCATGAAGTATAGTCTGTGTAACTGTCATCCAAGATAAAGTCTGCAGGAAGAGATGAAAGATTCATTAAGTATCGGCTGCTGTAGCTCACGTGTGGTTGTGGGTACCTGTTCAAGTCGTGTCTTCTGCACTAACCAGGTGAAAACCTCGGTTATTTTCTTTGACTGTCCTCAGTATCCGAATTGGGACTGTGGCAGCAAGAGTTCTGACCACATGTGATAATCTAGTATTCTAAAAGTTTCATTATGGCAATGGAATTTAAATCTAAACAAACACATGCACACACAGGCTCGCGCATGCACACGCACACGCAGTCACACACTCAGAACAGACAATTAGGAGAAAATGCCCAAGTTATTGGCCATATTGACAAAAATGATGAAATGTTAAAACAGAATCCTGTGGACCATGTTTTAATCTGTGGGATTCACTCCATTTGTCATTGACTCCAGCGATTTCACTTAGACGTTTGATCTCACCTTTTGAAATATGAGGCTCCTTCCACCTAACTGCTACCAAAAGATTATCTAGCTCCTTGTGCAGATTGAAACCACAGTCATCATCTCAGAAACAAATAGGTCAGAATATGACCTATTGCATGGGGACAGACAGAGAGGACCTGCATTCATATTTAGACTCAAAATTGAAAGAATGTTAATAATGAAGATAAATACCTCATTTTTGCCAATGCTCATACTGAGGCTTAAGAAGGTCAAGTGAGACTCATTCAACGTATCTAATTGGTTGAATGGCTCAGACTGGGAAGCTTAACGTCAGGGAGAGTGAAGGAGAATGGGCGGGGAGAGGGAGAATAAAAGAAAAGAAAAGAAAGGTGAGTCATGGGAGAGATGTTAAACTATATGTTTTCTTTTGCTGTGACAGTTGTAAAAGGTAAGCATCTCTTTGACAATAATTCGGTTTCCAGGCTTCCTCAGGGGACCCATGTTTGGGACTGCAAACGATCTTCATGGGCTCTGATGGAAGTCATATTTTTTTCCTTTCCTGTCTTAACAATTGCACATATTTTATTGTACCTCCCTAGGTTCCTCCTAAGGTTTCCTTTTAGAAACCAAAAATTAATCAAATTAAATGTTGTAACCCAGAAGTTTCTGGCAAGGAAGATCAAAAAAAGCAACTTAGACTCGTAACATCTCTTTTGCAACATTGACATCAGAAATCGAGCAGTTGCACCTTTGCAGCATGAAGCCCCCAGGCCATTTATCTTCCCACAGTTGGCAAATGTCCCCCTGTCCTCTTAGAAGTTTTTATTTATACTACTGTGGGATTAGGGAATTATGCAGATCCAGGTGTGGATACAAAGAAGTTATAATTCTCACAGACAGGACTTCCATGCAATGTGGAGCCTTTCTTGGCTGGAGAATTCAGTACAGTATGCTTTCCAAAGGCTGGTCCATCAGTGGGCAGAGATAAGGAAAGCACCTTTGGACAGGAACTCCAGAAAACCACCTCTTTGTGCCATATGTGAACAAAGTAGTCAGACTGCTAGGGTTGTGGTATAGCCTCGAGCCACAGTAGCACTTATGCTAATTGACTAAATTCAGGGGGGAAGTGATAAAGACAAGAGAAAGTTTTTTAAATTATTTATTCAGTGCCAAGAATGTACTATAAGTCTTGATGCAGTCTGGGAATAATATTAAAAATGACTAAGAAAATGCTTTTGCTGTCAAAGCGGGTACAATCCAGGAGATGCCCCTATAATAAGGAGAAAAACACCGACTACCACTCATCATATTATAAAGCAGACTAGAAGGGCGGTGAGTAATTCACAGAGAAAACTAGTGTGTCCTCACGATGGTAACCCAACACCACAGTTTCAGTAGAGTGGAGGGGTGGGACCAGGAAGTACTTCCTAGTACTTAACATCTGAGATGGGTCTAAAGGATAGAAGAGGTGTTTCAGAATGGAGATGGGAGGTGAGTGGGAAATATTCTTTCTGTGCTGTTGTAATTATCCACCACACTGCTCTTTTTACCCACACCCCACCCCCAGAGTATAAGTATCTCAAAGGCATCATTATTTACCCAGTGTTCATACAAAAGCATATTAATAGGGAATCATTATTGATTCATCTCTTTCTTGCTCTAGCTAAAGTCAAAGATGATTCCAATGTGTTGGCCCTAGGCAACTGGGAGAGTCATGGCACATGAGTCAAATTATAGAAATCAGAGAGAGAAGAGAATGTGGTTGGTATGTGAAGCAGTGACCTGTTAAATCAGCAATTGGGAATGCTGTGCAGAGCAGGGGGCTTATCCAAGGAGAGAATCATAGGGAACGAGCAAAGAAATGGAAGAGAAAATGGTGCCCTTCACCTAAAATTCAGAGGTGGAATATGAGGGAATCAGAAAAAGCAAGAAAACTGCTGTGGAAATGCTGGAGGAGGACTTAAGGGACAAAGGAGAATGAAGTAGAGTGATCAAGAGCTGAAGAGCTCATGGAGGATGGGGACAGGGAAGAATCAGAGGGAACACGTTGGTGGCCCTGAAGACAACCAAAAAATTACAGATTGTGCTTTGGGTGCTTCCTGTGTTTAAGACTTGGTGGGCTGTACATCAGGTCCAGGTGGCAAGGAGTTAATGGATAAGTGGGTGATTAGAGGATGAGGGCAGCAGATACAGAAAGTGAGAAATTCCGTGTGGATCTAGTGGTGCTGAGTTTCTGAAGAGAGAGACTGTTTCTGAATTCAGCCCTTGATGAGAAGCAGAACTGCCATTCCCAATAGCCCTTAAGTCTGAGCCTCCCCAGTTTTGAAAGCATAAGCTCAATGCCAGAGTCCCTTTTACTATTTCTTTTTACCTCCCCATAACAGCCATGGATACAAAAGGTAAACGTTATGATATTTGAAAACAGGGGATAGATTCCAGACTCTATCCCCCTTTCCTGCCCATATTACACTAGAATCTTTTATCCTGGTAATAACTATTTGCAAACTTCTGAGAACTCCTCTCTCTGGGACCATGGATGTGGGCTGAGCCGCTGTGAGTGTATGGAAGAACCACCCCAGTTATCACAAGTCTTAATAAAGGAATTCATTGTGTACAAAGCCTGATTGTTGGCTTTTCAGAGCTCTTTACTTTTTTGTGGAAAAACACATAAAATATATATGTTTGCTCATAAAAAGCTTATGTTTAAAAATAATTGGGAGCTCTTTAGTTACTCAACGCATAACATAGTGGCAGAGGTAATTAGGAAGACCAGAAGAAAAGAAAAAGCTAGAAAGAGAGGGGACATCCATGTTAATTGGTAACTAACAATGGGTGCTCTAAGGATCAAGAATCAGAAATAATAACAGTGTCCAGTGAAAGACAAAATCCTGGGGTGGAATCTTGGAGAGTAGTGCATAGTGAAAGAGTGTCACGAAGGCTGTGGTGAATACGAGCAGCAGGGGTGGTATGAGCATCAGGGATGAAGATATGTAGGGGTAAAAGAAGGGACCTGGCCACTCTGAGTGTAGCCATTGAGTGAGGATGGATTTTTAAGAGGTGTGGCTATCAGGAAAAGAATGAGCCACTGCATCATGGAGGAAGGTAGGATACACTGAAATTAAAGGGTGCTGAGCAGGAAGGGTACTTCACTTGGTGCTAGGCGCTGGGTGAAATGAAGTACCAGGAAACACGCCTGTCCTCAGCATCTTCTAAAGCTATCAGGAGGCAAGAGGCGGCTATAGACACATATATGAAGCAATTGAGAAAAAAATGGGATCCCCCACATTCAGTGACTAGAAATAAACACCCACTCCAGAAGGAAAAAGCTTATAGAGTTATACGATGCATGTTGTAAAAGCAAGTTGATGTTGGTGTTTGAAGTTTTACATAAGAATTCAGAACAAGGGGCTGGAGGAGTGGCTCAGCGGTTACAGCACTTGCCTTGCATGCACAAGGACATGAGTTCAAACTCCAGCACTACGGACACAGCTAAATCTCAGAGCAACAAAGGCCACATGAAAAACTAAGGGGTTGGAAGGGTTGACAGAGTAGAGAGGCAAATTCCAAAAGAAGCACCTGCTGGAGTCCACCCACTCTTCCATGGTGGGCTAGAGGAGAAAGTGGGCCATAAATTGGTATGGACTGGGATTCACCTTGTTTATAAAGGATCTGGGGACTCCAAAAGAAATTTAGCCCTTACATCTGAAGAGGATGTTATGCTTTTCAAAGTGTGTTTCTTTACTTTGAAAATCCAGTGAGGTCTGCAGATGGTTGTTGTCTTCCTATCTGATGGACAAGAAAATCAAAGCCCAACGTTGATCAGACAGACAGTTTTGTGCAGTAAAAAAGCACTGGGTCCCAGTTTTCCTTATTTTTCCCAGAATCTTTCCCTTTTCCACACTACACTTCTTATGTTTTTGACAAGGTCAATAGCATGACACAGCTTCTCACTTATCCCCCCAAAATGCATGCCAGTAGGTTGCATCATGGAGCCCGGAATAAGGCACTAGCTAATAGACCATTTAGTCTTTGCTAGAAATTGTTTTGTACATAAAGGCAGCTCTTTCCTGCATTATACACTTCCAGGATGTGGGGCTGATCATGTATGCAGAGCAGTCTTCTCACCTGGAGACAGAGAGCTTACTGCAAGAGAAAAGTTTATTTTCAAGGCGTCTCAGTTATGTCAGTGCCTCTAATCCTGGCCCATCTCCTGAATCACGCTCTGTGCTTGACTCTTGTACTGGGTCATCGATCTTTTCCTGCCCTTGGCACTTCTGATTCTCAGGCCTTCAGACTCCTGCTGGAACCTAAACCATTCATTCGGCAGCGCTCAGGCCTTCAAACTACACTACTGACTTTCCTGGGTCTCTAACTAACAGAAAGCAGATCGTGGGACTTCTCAGCTACTGCAGCCGCAATAGCCAGTACCTTATACTGAATATCTTCTCGTTTGTCTGTCACCTATCTGTACATCCTATTGGTTCCGATTCTCTGAAATCCCTGAATACTATAGATTTTGCTAGCAGGAGTGGTTCTAGAGTAGGAATTAAGCTATTAAGTGCAATCTCCTCGGATCAGAGTGTGCCATCAAGCAAGTAGGCACACATCCCGTTTGAATGGCACCCCTGTTGCACATTACTGTGCCTTTCCTTCTCTTGCACTCTCTCCCTCCCCGCTAGTCTCTCCCTTCTTTGTCCAGATGCTTGCTTGCACAAGCCAGGAGCAAGATCGACTGGGCTCATGATAACCTAACCGTGGCCTGAGTGCAAGTCCTTAAAGGGGGGTTTGAAGTCTTCATGCGCAGGTGTGTTCCACCAAAGTGAACCACCCCGATGTCACCTGCAGTCAACACAGGCTGCAAACCTGTGCCTGAAAAAATAAAAATGATGTATTTGAGGTCTGCTTGATCCCAACTGACTATGAATATATA
This sequence comes from Aplodontia rufa, assembly GCA_004027875.1. NCBI lineage: Eukaryota > Metazoa > Chordata > Mammalia > Rodentia > Aplodontiidae > Aplodontia > Aplodontia rufa. The sequence goes on from PVKS010000107.1 coordinate 172,362, forward strand.
TCAGATTTTCTGACTTTTCCGTTAAGGCTTCCATTTTCCCTTCAATGTTTGTCTGAGGGATTTAGGGTCCTACTTCAGAAGTGCAGAGAGATCTTGATTTCCAAGGATGGGCTCCCTCAAGTTCATCCCCCAGCACAGCACACTGACTCCCCCTGCACTGTGGGAGCCACTAAGACCCCCAGAACACTTCATTCCTGTGGACTGACCTTCCTCTAGGCCACAATTGCAGCTTCTTGGTCCTGAACAATGCTTCTCTACTTCCTTTTTCATTTTGATGATCCTTTCGGCAATAATAACTCAGAGGCTAACGCTATATCCATCTTCCTCGTACAGCTGCAACTAAATAAATATATTAATTATTGAAATGGGAAAAGAAGAATGTAGTCATTTTTCAGGGGATGCCAATGAGGGCAGCCATAGGCAAATGAATAGTTGGTGCCAGTTGTAGAAATATCAGTTCCTGTCGCATTTAGTCCAAAATTATATGGCTTAAAAGACCCATTTTTATCCACCCTCATGGGTCTCACTTTCTTTCCTGATCATTTTCAGCTTATTCTTTTGCGGTGATCCCAGCTAAATCTCCTCCTTACCCTACAGAAAATGCCATAATTAGGCCTTCATCTGAGTCTCCAGTTGCCACATTGGCTTCCTTCATGTAGTGTTTTCGCTTTTGACATCTGGCTTCCAAATCTTACCTAGTAATTTCCTTAACCATTCTGCTGTTATCTTCTCTGATATCACTAATATGCTCTTTTATTTTTATGCTAATTTATATATGGTCTTATATGATTTATCTTCATCTTAGAAATGTCTTGACTCACCCCCAAAAAATCTGAACAGCAGGGAGATTGGGATCATGACATACACTTGCTGTAACTTGTACAGTCTTCGAGATGGAGCTGAGCACAGAGTCCACTGGCCAACTGACTAACGGGGTCCATCCTTTCAGACCACCATGGGTTGCTGGCACACACTTTGAGAAGCACTAGCTTAAGAATGAATTCCTCAGCTTCTAAGAAAGTCTAGTAGAGCAAAAGAAGCCCAGGAATTCAAGTAAGTCTCACAAATGTAAATTTGGATGTTAAATCCCCCATCTACTGGTAGCATGACCTTGGACTACCTTAGTCTCTTTGATCCTTCTTTCCCTCACCTGAAAACTAAGGCTATTAATAGCTACCTTGCAGAGTTTTACTAGAGCCAAATAAAGGTAGAATGCACAGTCGCACTCAGCACACTGCCTACCACATAGTTGTTAATAATGTTCATTTCTTCTCACTTCCACTCAGGATAATATATTCAAGCACAGAAAATACAAAACAGCAGATTGCTATAGAAAGTTCCTTCTATAAACAGCATGATTTCCTTCCCAATTACGCTCTTACTGTGGTGAGGTGAAATCTGTCTCTGAACACACACATGGAGGGGGCAGAAATCTGCTGGACCATGATAGTATTTGTTGATGAAGATAAGGTGTCAGATCATACAGTTATGGTGGATAAATAAGAAAACTACAAATTTCACCCAAAGAGAACTGAAAGCTTAGTGCATGGGAATCATTTGCAGGACTTACAAGTTCTCTTGAAAGGTGTGGCAATTTCAGTCCCCTGCCATTTGGTGTATCATGGTGAGATTACTGAGCATTCTTATGTAGCACCTGTTCTGTAGACCAATTTATCCACTAACCCCCTCCCCAAAATGTGGTCATAGGAGAAGAAATGAAGTGTATATTTATTTTCCATTGCTGTCACAATAAAGTACCACAGATTTAGCATCTTAAAGCAGTACAAATTTGTTGTTTCAGTTTCTAAGGGTTGGGGGCCTAAGGGGCTCCACAGAGTCCTCTGCTTAAGGCCTCTAGAGGCTGAAGTGAAGAGAAGGTGTGGTCAGGGCCTGGGGAAGATCCACTCCAGTGCCAGTATTTTTCTTTCTTTCTTTCTTTCTTTCTTTCTTTCTTTCTTTCTTTCTTTCTTTCTTCTTTCTTTCTTTTTCTTTTTCTTTTTTTTTTAATTTTGAGACAGAGTCTCACTAATATGCTAAGAGCCTTCCTAAGTTGCTGAGGCTGGCTTTGACCTTGCAGTCCTCCTGCCTCGGCCTCCCAAATTGCTGGGATTACAGGCTGTGCCACCACATCCAGCTCCAATGCCAGGTTTTGAGTGGGCCCAGTAGAGGCAAGAGGAGACCACCAGAATCAAAACAATGGTGTGATGATCTCTATCCTGCACAGATTCCTACAGCCATGATATTACTTATTTTGATGGTTTAAGTAGCTCGAAACCATCATGCAGTTTGGGCACCTGTCTGAACAGCTTAACAAAGCCTTCCCTCCTGTGTAGGGAGCAGTGCCCTTTCCTGTAACCCCAACCTGAATGGTAAAGTTTTAATGACCTTCTCTCTCGAAGTATGCTGGTAAAGCAAAGTGTCAATCAAAGCTGCCTGTAATCCCGGAAGAGCTTGCGTGCTGGAGGAGGTGGCTCAGAACACGTATAAAACCAAAATACTTCTCACTCCTGATTTCTTTTCACAGTTCAAAATCTGTGTTCTATTCCATGCGAAAAGTAAAATAACTCCTTTGCTTGGATTTCTTGCTGACATTTCTTTTCGGTGGGAGTCAGGGTGGGGGCTCACTCAGAAGACTCCTCTACCTCCTGGAACAGCTCTATGGCATTTTCATTAAATACCAACCACCAGAATTCTCATAATCACAAAAACATGTGCTTTCTCCTCAGATCCACTAAAATTCTTTCTCTCGTTAAAAAATAGAAAGTTCAGAAATTAAATTAGAAAGCTAAACTTGATATCTTTAATTCTTTTGGTTTCAAGAGGAAAAAAATAAAAAAGCTACGGTTTTCCTAATTTCCTTTCAGTTAAATACTCCTGAATGGGGAAAATTGTACAAAACATCTGAAGAGTTGAGACTCTGACATGAGGGGAGGATTTATATTTCCTTGCTATTAAAAGAGAAGAAGAAAAAACCCTCAGTTATGTCTAATCTTCAGGAACGCGGTGCCCTGTCCAACCCACAAACTCTTGGCAGCGTGGTAACCCTACACAGAACGTTCTCTTAAGCTTTCTCCCCCTCCCAAACCTTTCCTGTGAAGTTATAAATCTCAACATTTAGAGACGTTTTTATTCAAATAAAGTATGGGCTTTAGGTTGGGTCTTTGGCATCACTTCTGCTGGCGGCATGCGAGAGAGGGTCTCAACAAAAGCAGGCACTCTTAGCTGGCGGGGGGCAAGGCTGGCTTCGTGTGTGAAATCCTGTCTGTCCCTAATGCACCAAGTGCCTGCTTGGTGAAGCTGTGGTTTAGTAGCTCCATGCCCAGAGGAAGTTGGCATCCCAACACGCTCCTGAAGGCTTGGGAAATGAAATGGCTCTGAAGATCAAACCCCACCACTGCTTGCCCTACATCATCTTCTGTCTCCTGTATCCTCCTGAGTCCTCCAGGCAGCTGCCCCTTAAGGACTAATTGCAGGAATGGATCTCTGTGGACTCAGGTGTCCCTGCTGCACGTGGAGAAATCCCAAATAACGTCCACTCAGTTCAAACAGGCAAGCGGACACTCAGAATCCACTCCTGTCTTTGAGTTGAGGAACCCTATTTCCCTAATTCTGTGCATCTTCTTATTTTGCATGTTTTGGAATAGTGACTTTTTTTTCCCCAAAATATACTCATGTTCATTCTCTCCTTTGATCATCACAGCCTTGTAAGCTAAGAACTCATCTAACTTCCTCAGGGAGCAGCCCCAGCAGATTTGCTTGGGGACTCAGGCCAAAAGTTGATGGGCATCTTCTGAATTAGGATAGTGAGCCATCACTGGAAGGAACTGGGAAAGGAAAGGGGCTTGCCCAACAGATCAAATCAGAAGGCTTTGGGCACATGAACTAAGCAAACTCCACCTCTGTTTTCTGAAGTCCTAAATGGGATCAAAGATAGTTACCCCCTCATGGGGTGCGTTTGCTTGTGAAGTTGTAGTGTAATACCTGACTCATGCAATAAAATGTTAATCAGTTATAGTTATTGTTAAACATGCTAAGAGTACCTAAGGTATGTCAGCCTTTGTATCATATTTTGTATACAGTGATTCTAATTGCTTTTCAGTAGTAGAATATATCACTGATGGCATAATTTTAAATGCATATGATTATTCTTGAGCAAATATTATTAAACGGCTCCCTACTTTGCATCAGAAATACACAGAGACCCCTGTGACCTAGTGGCTGCCCTCCATAAGTTGCCATTCCAAGAGAGGGAAATGCACACTGAGGCACATAAGGACAGTGGGAAGCCAGTGGTGCTGAGATAAGGTGGGGGGAGATGAGAGAATAGGCAGTGCGAGTGGATGGCCTTGTGGGTGTAGTAGCTGGACAGAGAGAAAATGATGGTCCAAGGCAAGGGCAGCAAGGAGAATAAAGACTGGAACTGTGACACAGCTGTGCTGAAAGAGACAGGAGACCTCTCCCTGTGGAATCTGATGAGAGGGGATGGCAGGGGGTGTGCTGGGAAGAGAGGCAGCTACACCAGGCAGAGGTCCAGAGATGTCCTCTGCTTGGAGACAACCTTGGGTCACCAATGTGGCCTCTTGAGCACAGAACTGGTGAGAGGACCGGCCTTATTAAAGCCTGATAGAACAGAAGCCAAACGATCAATGGATTTATTTTTTTATTTATTAAGAGAAGGATAGTTTCTGATATCTTTAAAATAAGAATGTCCCAAACATTCATGGTGCTAAGAGCAAGATGAAATCAAGAGCAGACCAGCTTTTCCTACAAAACCCAACCATTTTACAGGCTCCACTTTCCATGCACATGTGAAATATGCTGCAAAAAACACCGAAACAATAAAACAAAGACCTCAGTAGAAAAGGTGGATGATTTTAAAAATTAGATTACTATCTTTCTGCCCTTCATGGGCCTGTATTCCTCACCAAGACATTTTTGAAATCTGATTTGACCAATGCCTCTTTATTAGCTTCTGTGAACATGCCTCTATTATCAATGCCACGAGCTGTATAAAGATCAGTGAGGGATACATAGGTATGATTGGAAATCTTCAGATCCAAAAAGAGAGGTTCTTTGCATTGAGATTTTGTACTTCTTTGACCTAAGAGTTCTTCTGCAATAAAAAAAGAGAAATATATCATGAAGAATGGGAATGTGGTGCAGTAAACATTCTCAGCATCTTCAGTTCTGCTGGATGCAGGACACTGTTAACATTCTCTCCTGGAACCATTTGTTTACCATTTGTCATTTGCCACTTTCCATAGAAATGTAATTTGGACCTCAGTTCTACTGAGGTATCAATTATTGCCTCACACTGCAATATGTTCATTTTCAATATTTTTCTCATGTTAGTCCAATAACCTAATAACTCTAAATATTTATGTGGTTTCTGAAGGTTGAAAGTGAAGATCCTGCTTGATATCTTAAAACTAAATTTTAGCACTGTCCAGCACCTCCAGATAGATGTCCTATGAAAGCAGGAACTTTTATGACCATTGAATGAATACACTTATTAGATACTAGAATAACCAAAAATATATCTTATCTACTACATGATATCTCAGAGCACTTAACATACTGATGAGTGATGTGAATCTGTATACAGATGAAAAGTCCTTTTTTTTTCAACTTACCTGACTGTACAACTCTAGTTTTTGCAAATCTACCCATTAGCATATCAATGAATATTAACATTCTGCAGGAGATTATCTGGGAACTACTAATCTAGTTTAATTGCCTAATATTTAAATTGTCAGCACCAAGGATCAGAGGGTTAAGTGTCCTGTCTGCGATCAAAATGTGGTGGCCAAACCTAGCCTAGAAAGGGTGTCTACAAGTCTGGCACTCTGTCCTCTACCTTAAGGAATTTCTCGAAATACCTACTGCCACTTTCTGTAGACTGTGCACTATATTCAGTAAGAATGAGAGAGTCTTTGGGGGACAGCAGTGCACATGCATGTGCATGCACACACACACACACACACACACACACACACACACACACATACACATGCACAAACACTCAGGCCCCTACACACTCGTTCATATGCACCAGCAGTCCTCAAGGCATCCAGGCCCCTTTTTCACCACACCTAGGAAACATGCTGGAACAGGAAGCAGGTGCAGGGGTGCAGCAGAGAGCCACGGTGGGGCTTGGAGGCCCCTTGTTTGCAGTCAGTATTAACCCTGAGCTGTTGCAAAGGCCAAAGCTTGGCTCGCATTTGAGATCTGAAGCTCTGACATTCAAGAAGCTCCAAAGCAAATGAACCTGAGTGAGTAAATAATTAAACCACAAAGAAAAGGCAGTATTGAAAAAAAAAGTTAGTGCTCTGGTGTAAACTCAGGAACGCAAGGCCATTGGGAAGTATTAGGGCCTTTATCTGCCCGGCTATGCAGAGTTAAGGCACAGAGTCTATTGAGAAGACTGAGAAGGAGCCATCATGAGATTGTGTCCTTAGCATGGGGATCCAGGTGCTGAGCCTTGGGGCTGAAATGCATTCATGGCAAGCAGGAAAATAATTGGTTCTAGGTATGATTAGTAGCTATTAGGATCATGAGCTTCACAATGCCAGGATTTGAACCCAGCTCCGTAATACTCTGTAGATGGTGGAGCTGAGCAAGTTGCTCACTTCTCTATGCTTCAGCTTCTTTATCTTTAATATAAGAAGAAAGATATCCTGCATTTACATCATAGATGTGCTACACCGACCTGAGTGACTTCATAGAGCAGAGCGCAGCATATAGGAAGTAAGTGCTCAGAAAGTATTTATTTATTTATTTATTGTTAATCTGAGACCCAAAGACCCTGAGGCTGTGGCAGCGGCAGCAAGAAAAAAAAATGTCCTTTGGAATCAGATGTAACCACAACGGAGTTCCAAATCTGTGACTTACTAGTTCTGTGACCACATCACATGATTTAACCTCTGTGAGTCTCATTTTACATATCTGTAAAATGGGAAAATATAGAGTCTATTCTGAGATGTACTGTCAAGATTAAAAGTGCTGATCTCATCAGGTGAACAATGATCAGGAGTTTCCAATTTGTAATAAATCATCGATACATGGCAGCTCCTATGGCCTCTGAGGTCTGAAATAGGAGAAACCTCGAGGCTGTAGGAGCTGCCATGTATTGATGATTTATTACAGGTTGGAAACTCTTGTTCATTCTTAACCTTCAGTACAGGGCCAACCTAGAGGGCATGGAAAGGATTTTTGCAATCAGGAGGTCAGAGAGTTATATGACCGATTCCTCAGGGATGTGCTGAAGGGGAGGTGGACTGTTATATCCAGGTAGATCCCTAGAAGTGTTTGGGGTCATGTTCTGGTCTATTTTAGGTAGGTATCAAGGAGGAAATAGAGGAATTATGTGTGGACAATGGATATATTCTTGGGGGAAAAAAAGAAAACGAACAAAGAAGGGAGGGATGGCAGATAAGCGGAATCCAACTGTGGTTGTCAACCCTGGCCAGTGTACAATCAAGAATGAGCACAAGCCAGAAAAACTGGCTACAGCTGGCAAACGTCCCACACCGGTCTGTAGAACGCAGCCCACGAGTGGGGAAATGCTTCTTGATGGATGAATTGGATTGTGAATGAAACACTGCTTCCAGGCACCAGCCTTTGAATTACCCTGCTATGTTGATTTAATTCAGAACCTTGATGTTTCCCGAACATTGACTTTTTAACCTTTAATTGTCTTCTGATTTATTAGTGGATCACTGAGCTTTTTATATTTCCCTGATAGAAGTTAAAACTATGTTTCCTGGAATAATCCTGTAACCTGGGACAGGTCTTGGGGCCACCATCCTCGGTTCACAGAGGCCAGTGCAGCCTGTAAACATAGGTGTGTGGAGCCTGGCTGAAAGCCCCCTTCATTTTACCCTCCAGTCTTTTTGTCTCCCTTATATATCTGTCCAGGAGTGACTGATGATTGCTTGCTAGATATATAAACAGTGTCACTGGTAAAATCTCCCCCAGCCTCCTGAGGAACAGTCTTCCTCCACCAAAATGTGCAGTAACACAGTATACTTTTCAGCTAGCGTATCATGAGCTCTCCCTATTTTTGAGTCTGGGATTAACTACATAACATCATAAAAACTTCCATATTCTTAAAACCGATCCATCCTCCCACTGCAGCCAGGGTTGTACCCCGAGCACAAGAGAGCATGAGTTTGGGGAAGGGCAAAGAAAAAACATGGTTCCATTATTCCTCTGCTTGCAAAGGAAACTGACAGCCACAATTGATGACATAAAACACCCAGACAGGTTCATATTTTAAGAGTGTCAATACAGACTTCACCCACAGAAGCCCTGATTTCCAAAAGACATCCCACCATGTTATTGCAAGCCATTTTTTTTTTCTTGTTCCCACTGCAAAATGGACAAGGAGCAAAACGGGAAGCTGGACTCAGGGATAAGGTGTCTGCCTATGCAGAGGGAACCATGACATTTTATGTCACATCTTATAGTGATAATAATCACAAAGCCCAAATAAGCAAAAGCCCAAATGATTGAGCACTGGGAATCTAATCCCTAATAACAGAGCACTGTCTAGTACTTACCCTTCTCCTGGCATCCTTCCCTCCTTTATCTGCCACCATCCTCAAAATCTACCCTCTGAAGTGGGTGGAGCTATTATGATTAGCCCCATTTAACAAATTAAACAGATGAGGAGACAAAATTTCAAAGAAGGGCTATTAGTGAACGTCAAAACAGAGAGCTGCGTTGATGTCATTCTTAAAATGGACAATGCCAAGCTTAGTAGGTCTTTATAGATAGAATACAGAGATGTACATTTACCAAGTCCTGGTGAGGGTTCTCCACCATGGGGCCCACCCCTGCCTGTGAATTCACAAGTTACAGCTGTCAGTTGATGTATTTTTAAAGTTACAGGATGTGATGCCTTTTGACATTTTTCATAAAATATTTCTATCCCAGATCTCTTAACAATGATTTAGGCATAATTATCCCAACTTTAAGATGAGGATATTAGGTCTCAAGAAATGAATGATCTGTCTAATATCATGCATTTAATAAGAGACTGAGCAAGAATTTGGACCCAAATCTGACTTCTGAAATGCTGCTTTTTCCCGTTTACAAAGCTGCTGATTGAAACAATGCATTTATTTCACAAATATTGGTTCAAGTGCCTCGGACGGAGGCCCCATGGGGTTTTTCTCTCATCCATCTGCAAATGGAGAACAGTGCAGCACTGGGATCAAGTAGGGTGAATGCTACCCCAACTCCATGCAAGGACTTTCATGGACATCCGGCCCTCACGACCCAACCCCCTGAATCGGCATTTGCTTCCTGTTGCAAACTATGATGTCATCTCCAGTAGGTCCAGTGCTTTTGTGCTTGAAACTTGTATTCCTGGAAACGTTTGTTTTAAACTTTATCTCTGAGCCCTTTGTTCTAGGATAACTCTGAAAGAGTTGTCTTTTTTAAGAAAATCCAGTGTGTTGGTGGTGGTGTCCATGAGTAGTAGCTTAGTTTAAACTCATTCCACAGTCTTCTAACAAAGTGTAGTCAGTAGAAATTTCTGAACAGTTTTATCTGTTTTAACAGTTTTATCTTCTATAATTTCAAACAATTTATTAAAGTTTGGTCCATGGAGATGATCATAAAGCTATATTATACCATGGATAGCAGGGTGACATTTTTTGTGTTGAATGTGTCTGAAATATTGAGCTATTGATTGAGCTGGTGGTTTTTCTGTATGAATGTGGGAAAAAGGTGTTTCGGACCTAAGTGCCAGGAAGTGGTCCACACTGATAGAAAAATCACAAGAGGCTCTTACATACACAGGCTCTGAAAGCAATCAAACATGGTCAAAGATCAAGAAGATTTGTTCTATGAAATTTAGTATTCCTTATTTTTTCTTAACACCATGCCCTGCATAGGGACAATTGTCTTTTAGCATCCACAGGGGACTGGCTCCAGGAGCACCCCTCCCCACAGATACCCAAATTTATGTACACCCAAGTATCTTGTATACATTAGTGTATGAGGCATCTGCATGTAGCAAATACATCCTCCCTACACACAGAATCATCTCTGGCTGACTTGTAGTACCTCATGCAATGGAAATGTTATATAAATTGTTGTTATATTGTATTGTTTAGAGAATAATGACAAAAACATCTGCATGTGTTCAGTAGAGATGCAATTTTTTAAAATATTTGCAATCTATGTTTGGTCGAATCCTCGGGTATGCAACCCACAGACACAGAGAACCAACTATTATTTTCTAGAAGGGCGGATATATGTGACTCTCTTGGTTCTCTATTCATGTTCCTCATTTAATAGATTTATGTGTACAGTAGTTCCTTCCTAACTCCTGAGCTTTTGTGTCTGAAAACTTCTGTAGATGTGAATCTTAGGTAAGGAAACCTCAGAGTTGACCTGTTGTCCTTTGTGTGCCCAACTCTGAGTGAGAGTAGTGCCAAACAGAGGTGACATTTTGTCTCTATTCTTGTTTTGGTGAGACCTAACAGAAAAGCAAGTCCAAGTCTATAATTTGATCTCAGATGTGGATGAATGCTGAGAAATCAATAAGCAGGCTCAGAGGACAGAGCGCTGCAGCGAGGTGGGAATCTTTTGGAGGTGGTGTCAGAACATGTATTGTATAAATTGATTGCTGAACTAAAACTCATGAAATGTGTAGTTTGCACAATAAATTGTTTTCATGGCTCAGCATTATTCAATTACAACTTGTGTCTCTTTGCAAACTGATGATGTAGTAGGGTTTGAAATGAGGAATTTTACTACAGTATATATTAAGAGGGCCAATTTCATAGATCATAGAATCTCAAAGTTAGAAAGGACCTTAGAAGTCATCAAGCTCAAATAGCTTCTCCGATTTGCATGTACTTTTTACCATGTTCCTCCTCTGAGAGGAAAAAACATAAGTCTGATTTCTAGAAACTCGTTACTGTGTAAGACAACCAAGCCATTTCTGTACAGACTCAGTCTCCCCTGCTGCTCACTTCTCTAACAAACAGGACTGTGGAGACAGGGCTTTTCCTTTTTCTGAAGCACAGAGCCTACTCACTTTGACTGAATGCACAGAGGTTGAAGGTCGTCAACAGGAAGATATATCCCTTCTTCTGCTGCCAGCTTCAGAGGCAGACTTTAGATGAAGGGTATGTTCACGTGTAGCAAGAAGGCTGCAAAATAAGGTTCTAGGGAAACAGCAAAAATCCTGGGTAGAAAAGCACAAAATGTGGGTTTCTAGGCTCAGTTCCTTCTCCAAATGACTGTGTGGGTGTGACCTCCACAGAGCAATACTTTGTTCTAGGTCTCACTTTATGCATCTGTAAATCGAGAGTTGTGTTATACCATTGGATCTCACAGTATGGTCCCCACACCAACCTCTGCCTCACTTATGAACTTGTTTGAAATGCAAATTCTTAGACTTTGTCCCAGACCTACTAAATTGGAACCTCTGGGGCAACAGAACAATGATCTGTGTTAAAATTGATGCAAACTTAAATTTGAGGACTAAGGTTCTGGATTATCCCAGAGGTGTTCAGTGCCAACTGTGATATCTTGCAAATCTCCCAGGCAGAGCACTGAAAATTGCAGCCAGCCCACTGTCCTCAGGTCTCCCCATACTCTTTTAGATTCCTATGGCTTTCTTCTCCCTCTCTCTCTCTTTCCTTGGATCTGTGCACTAAGCTGCAAAGCCAGTCTGCTTCAGGAGGTGATTCTAACTCCCAGCACATGTACCTCCCTTAAAAATCTATATCCGGTCTCACATGGAATCAATGCTTACAGTCACCTTGTGTCTAAGCAAATTGAATGGAGCTGGGAGCTCAAGCAAACCTACTTATTTATTTCATGACAAGGAAAACAACTTTCAGTTCTGTGAGACTTGACATCTTTGTCAATAAAATCCACAGATTGCACAACATAGAGTTGTTTTAGAATTCATCTTTCTGACAATAACAGGACTTTCCAAAAGAAGAGCATCCAGGGGTTATTATGGCAGCCACTTCTTTGCCCTGTGACTACTCATTGCCTTGCCCACATTTATGTTTCACATCAGACCCACTCAGTGCATCTGCATGACCCCAGAAAACCATAAAAAGGATTTTGATTGTATTTTTATTTTCTGCATGTCTAAAGACGGCAACCAGATTTGATTTTTTTTAAACAAACACTTGGTTTTAATACCTGATTACACTGCAATAAGGTCGAACTTGTGTTTTGTTTCTAATTAGCAATAAAAACAACAGGGTGTTACGTCTGCAGTTGCTTCACTATCGCATCTTTCCAAGATTTTCTATTCACGCTACTGGAAAGTGCCATATACATCGGAAATATGCGTTTACATTCAGAGCGGGCTTATTGTAGGAAGCATAAAAAGCTCCCCATAAAGCGGAAGTTTGGGGAAGTTTGGTGGAGTCAAAGGTAGTAAAAACCCTCAATTGCTTGATTGTGTGAATTGAAGTTGCTGGTAAAGTCAGTCCCTGTTTGTGGCTTCACAGCTCTGGAATAAATGACACTTCAATAACATCTTCCTATGCAGTTGTAAAATATACAAATTGGGTGAGGAAAATGGTAGCATCATTGAAATGCATGAAAGCAAAATGCCTAGGAAGTAAGCATATGGCAGGGAGCTGAGCTGGAGAGGCAGGGGACGCTGGCTGGAGGATCCACACACCTTGACTTTCTAGAGCAGTCACCTCAGGGGCCCGGAGCCAGAGCTCCATCCTTCCACATCTAATTTGGATGATTCTGTGATTATTATATCATTTAGAGTATTCCCTGCCTAGAGTCTGTTCTTTTCTCTGTATTCATGGCTCTGGTTCGACTTGCTTTCTTTTCTTCCCTTCTGAGTTTGCCATGACTTACTGAAAAGCCTACGAAACCGAAAAACAGCATAGCTTTTCACTGTTATCTATATCAGTAAAATAACGAATCTGGTGAGCAACAAGTTAAACAGTGATCCGTCCAGATCATCATAGGGACCAGAAGCTCTCAGTGCTTTAAGCTTTTTTTTAATACAGCACAACATTTGCTGCCAGTTCTTATTTTATTCCTGTTCCCATTGCATCATATAATCTCAGCAGGCTTATAGAGGGTGCTTTTGAAAACCTTTTTTTAACCTCTGCTTCTAAAGCTTCATTGGAATGGAGGACGGCATCATGACAGGCAGGGGACTCCTAGGTTTACTAAGAAGTCTTGGGTTCTAGGACCCAAGACTAAATCCAGTTGGTTGTTCATTGTTCTAGGCTTGAGGGTACCTTGAATTTCTGTGTATTATTTTATAGATGGCAACCCAAGTCCTAGAACACTTAAGGAACTTGCCCAAGGTCTCAGGACAGCTTAACATCAGCTCCCACTATAATCATAAATGCAGTAAGCAAGCACCTGAGGACCTCTGTCTGGGGAGGCTAAGGCAGGGCAATCACAAGTTTGAGGCCAGCCTCAGCAACTTATAGGGCCCTAAGCAACTTAATGGAGACCCTGTCTCAAAGTAAGAAAAGGTTTGAGGATGTGGTTCAGTGTTTAAGCACCCCTAGTTTCAATAAAACTCCTCTGTCTAACATTTCCTGTGGACTCTCAGCCTCCAGATCCCAGCCTTGTAGGGAACTCATAGGGTGAAACATGGTTAGGAGCTCTATAAAGCAGGAAAGAGAACATGGATCATAGGGCTGGATGCACTGATTCAAGCAAGTGGCTTTTGTGTGTATAGAAACACAATGATTATGGAAGAAAGGTATGCATAGCTTCCCTCACGTTCTCTGTTATGTTCAAGTTTTAATAAAAATAATAATGATCAATTTTGAGGGATGATAAAAAGTCAGGTGTTATTCTAACTCTTGTGTGTGCATATCTTTATTTTCCCACTGTCCAGGTCTAAGAACTCAGCATTTCTATTACCTTGATTATACAGATCAGGGAAATGAGGCATAGAGATGAAGAAGCTTTCCAAGGCCATGGAGCTCATGGGGAATAGATTCAAGATTTGACCCGAACCACCCATCCTAGAACACTCAGGCTCATTCCCACCACACCTTTGCCCTCCTTGTTGGCTTAGTTTTCAGTCTACTTTTCATTCCCTAATGCTGTAGCCGTAGCCCTGGTTCCTCCTACTCAGTAACCCCAGAAATGCTAAACAGCTTCCACCTTCTGGCTCAGGGACAAACTTCTGCAAATAACCCCTTGATTCTCACCTTTACCACTGTGATGACATAAAACTTTGGGAAGAACCAGGAGATTAAATCCTTGTTTTCCATCTGTCTTTGGACAGATGACACACCTTTTCGGAACTGCAGCTTTGTCATTTGTGAAAAGATCATGTTTTCACCGACTATCTTATAAAAAGTGTAAGATCAAAATACCTCATATGACGTAACTACAGAATGACATACAATGATACAATGTTGCTGATTATTATTATCATTATTATTAGCCCTGAAGGGAGATATGTTCCAAGGCACCCAGTGGTTTCCAAAAATCATGGATAATACCAAGCCCAATAGATACCATGTTTTGTCCTGTATTATTAATTCGGTACAATAAGATGAACAACAACATCAGTACAGTATAATAAAAGCTATATGAATTTGCGCTCTCTTTCCAAATGTCTTCTTGTACTATACTCACCCTACTTATGATGATATGAGATATGATTCCTGTGTAATGAGTTGAAGAAAGGAGAATGGTATAGGCATTTACAACTTAGCATTAGGCTACTACATGTGGGTTACTTGAATGCAGTTGTTGTGATAACGCTACAGTCCATCCATTAACCAAGACGTCTGCTAAGTGAATAACAGGCAGGTAGCATATAAAACATGAATACACAGGACAAAGGGATGATTTATGTCTCATGTAGAGCAGAGCAGGATAGCACAAGATTTTGTCACACTACCCAAATTGACACATAGTTTAAAACTTCTGAATTGTTTATATCTAAAAGTTCCCATTTACTATTTTCAGACCACAGTTGACCATGGGTAATGGAAAATGCAAAAAGTAAAACCTCAGATAAGGGGGGCATCAAATGGGTATGGCATGAGTTAAAGGAGGTCACGCATCTAAAGCTCATTGTCCTCCACCGTACCTGACACGCAGGGGGCACATGTTGGTTATGATGTCACTAATTAATATCATTATCAATACTACTGTACCCTGCAGTGAATTGAGGTTTGCATGTGCAGTCCTCTGCGGTAAGCAGCAGGAAGTGTTTCCATTTTCAGATAACTCGTAACTGGTTTGGAGTCTCAGTTTGTCCAGACTTTTGCTCTCCAGAGCTGTGCTGTTTCTTTGTCTCTCTCTCTAAGTGGCCCAGAAAATTCTTGTGTGTGATCATATAAGGACGATAACAGCTCTGGCTTCATACCTGCTCTGATGTTGAGCTCTTTTGCACTATGGAATCCACCAAGAGTACAGTCGTGTTTTCATATGAATCTCACAAGAGGCCACAGTTGCTTGTATGATGATTTTTTTGCTTCTCTTAAATGGTCTTAACTTAAACGAATGTCACAACTCTTCAGTTCTTAGAATGTCTAGGTGCAATCTGTCAGTTTGTCAGTAATCAGTTCATAAGTCACTATTTAGTGCCTTCAGGAGTCCTTTCAATTAGCCTCTAAGGCTGTGAATTCTCCATTGTTCATTTTCAGTGTTCAGCCTTTAACCAGCCACATTGTCCCATATACCCACAATTTCCTTGTGGAAGGCTAGAGAGGCCCTGCAGGGGAAGCCAACATGAGCTTTTCTGTTTAAAAACAATCTTTGGAGGAGAGAACCAGAGTAAACAATACCCCACTAGAGTCTTGTTCCCACAGGAAAAGAGGGACTAACTTGTAGACCTTTTCAGCAATGAAGAAAAATATACATTGTGCCACAGAGCAGTAAATGAACTACTATAAAATGCTGCTGCTGCTGCTGCTGCTGCTACTTATAGTGGGCATAACCAAGCCTTTTTGTCCCAGTAGTTGTTGCTTCTCAAGATGTCACCCCGTGTCACCTTGTCCCAGAGGACTGGTCGTATATTCACGCACTCATCGCTGCTTCTCCGGAACAGCCCTCAGAGTTACCGTACAGGTCACTCTAGTCACACAGTCATGAGACAGACAGGGCTAGGGTGGGATAAAACACTAAGGCTTGGGAAGTCACTACAGCAAATGCTCAAATAAGGATCCTCACCTGCGCCCCACTGGGCACTGACCACAGGGCACCATGCAGCCACCTCTGCTCAGAATGTTTTGGCCTTCTCTTGGAGGGTCTTTCCAGCCGTACCACATTATTCCTTCTGAAATGTCTTTGTCTTTGGAAGGAAGATGTGATTTGTGAATATAGCCAACTCTCTTGGAGCCAGATCTGGCAGAGAGGGCAAGATGGGTAATGTTAATTTAGAATTACCCATTTTAGAGACAGTGCTGTCAGAGTGTTCTCATAGATGGCTGGGTGGTTCTCGGCGTGAAGATCAAGCTGTTTATTACCTTTAAGCTTGAAGTAGAAAAATATACATAACTAAAACACATTGATTATTGATAACCTTAGTCCCTCATCCCATTCCGATTGCATTTTAGCAGAGGAACAAGTGCTCACTTGGGTCAACTGTAGATTGTAGCTGATTGCATGTAGACGGACGCTCAATCCACAGCCAGACAGACAAGCTATATAGATAGATACGGCTATATATACTGTTTCTCATGGGATATTTTTCATTGCCTTTTCCCAGGCATAGTTTCCAGAATTCTCCTAGAAATGTGAACTTCTTAAATTGTTGATATTCCTCTAAGATAAGCAATTCTTAACCTTTTTTTTTTTAAGGTTACATACTTCTTTTAGAATCAGCTGAAAATTATAGACCCTTTTGTAGAAAAAAAATAGAAATATGATTTGGAGAGGAGGGGAGATGGATATCATGTTCAGAACCTTTCACCTAGGATTTACAAAGAAAACTGGCTTAAAACACATCATTTGATATATTTATGAAAGCATGACTTTTTAATAGAAGCTGAGAATTATTTATTGTATAGCAACTTTAGTTAATTAGCTGAATTTGATCGCCTGGATATGACTAAGAGGAAAATGAGTGATGATAATTGAGAAGGAGAGACATTTGTGGGTCACTTTTTATTGACATTTGAATTAAAATCACATGAAAGGTTTCTATTTTAAGACATAATAGGCAAGATATACTTTAACATTTTTCTTATACAAAACATTTAAAAGTAAAATGAAGTGCAAGAGAACTGTTTAAAATACATGTTTAGGTGATGATGATGGAGATTCTTAGAAGCTAAAATTGATCAAAAAGCAGTGATAAAAAACAAATAGTAGTCTGAAAGTTGATGGCTTTTCTGGGGTATCTGCCAACTCTAGGTGTCCAGACTTTGGGGGTGTTTTGATTCCCCAAGGACAAATGTAATGTCCCTGTTCTATAGGGCATGTGGTACTAAATTTTTATGAAGCAAAACTTTAAGCCAAAGAGTTATTTAGAACATAACCCACCCACAGAGACAGAAAGAAATCTTGTCTATCTCTGCTCTGGAGACAGAGACAGAAAAATTACCTCTGAGAAATCTTAACACCAACATAGTTTTCACATGAGTGGGGGTCAAAAAAAATATATCCCTTGTGACCTGAAAAATGACCAAGCCAAAAATTTAGTTTAATATACTCCTGGGTTGGTGGAAATACTAGGTACTTGACAGATATAAATACATATTATCTCTGGAAAAATACTTAGTGACCGTGTTTTCAAAGAATTCTCACAGATAAAATGCTAAAAACATGAATCATGATGAAATAAATAATGAAAAAGGCATGAAGGAATAAGCTTTTTTTTTTTTATTAGAAGTATATAGAGATACAGTTGAGGGGGAAACTTTATCAAAACACTAGCAATCAATGGATATAAACTTTGTTATCCAGGGGAAAAGCCAAAACATGGATAACCACCATGGGTTTCACCTGTTGCAGTTTCCCCCAGAAGAACTCATGCGCTAAATGGGTAGCTCGTAGAGGAATGACATCGGCTTCTGGGATGGTTCCCCCATCTTCCCAATCTCCAGACTCCTATGAGTTCTTCATATACCCTCCCCCAACCCCTCCCTACACCTCCAAGTATCCTAGAGAGCCATCCCCCTAATGCTCTGAAAGTCATTCAATTTGCAGTTTTGTTAGGTTAGCCGTCAGCCCTACTGCTTCCCCATATATGCTAGCATCAATAGATGAGAGAAACCATTCGGCCCTTGAGTCTCTGAGCTTGGCAGACTTCACTAAGCATAATTCTATCCATCTCCATCCATTTGCTTTCAAAAGCCACAATATCGTCCTCTCTAATGGCCAAGTAGTAAGGAATAAGCTTTTGTAAGAGTCAACAGAAAGTAGAATTAGACCCACTGCATCTGCAAAAGTATAAACCACCCTCAACTATAACCCAAGTAAGCTAAAGAACAGTAAAGAAAGTATCAAAAGGACCATCAACTGTGAGACTCAACACGATATGTTTGAAAACTACCCAAGCAGAAACTCTGAAAATGAAATATATAATCACTTAAATTAGAAACACAAGGAGGGATGATGCTAAGAATTAGACATAACTGAAGAAATATTAGTTGGAAGGTAGGTCCAAAGAAATTATATATAATATAAACAAAAGTAGTAGAAAATCATAAACAACAGTTAAGAGAAATCATGAGATAAACAACATGGTTTTAAAATATATTTTATTGAAAGTCCAGAAAACAGAAAGTAGAAGAAAAAAGGGGAAGAGAGTTTTTGAATATATCATCCTTAATAATATCTAGGATTAATGGAAGGTCTATATCCCCAGAATCAGAAAGCCCAAGAAATTTCAAACAAGATACATTAAAAAAAATTATTGTTGATAAGCCATAATCAGGCAACAGCCAGAAGAAATGGTAGAAAGCCTTAAACAAAAACAATAACAAACCAATTGTTAAGAATTTTAGCCAACTTCTCAAAAGTAACAATGAAATTCAATAGGCAGTTGAAAATTATCTTCAAAGGACCCCAATTATGTTGGGGTTAAGATTTCTCAGAGGTAATTTGTCTCTGTCTCCAGAGCAGAGATAGACAAGATTTCTTTCTGTTGTTCTAGAAAAAATATTTAGAGCAATACCATTTCAAAAGCAAAAATAAAGATACTTTAAGTTTACCAAAACTGAGAATGTTTGGTAACTAATAGACTTTCCCTACAGAGATTTCTGAAGTATATACTTAAAAAAAAATCCTGGAAATATGAGATGTGAAGAGGTGTAGTGATTCCAGAGAGTGGAAAAAATTTGGATAAATTTAAATTTAAATACACAAGCATTAACTGTACAAACAATAAAAATAACATTTAACATAGCATTAAGAAAGAAAGTAGAAAATAGTGTAAATGATAGTTATCAGATTAAAACATCTGAAGATTGTTTAATTGTTTTAGAAAATGTTAAAGATAGTGGTTTTCAACATTATTGCATTAAATTTGAGTGACAGGATGTCTTGGGTAGCCACTAAACAGAGAGTGGCAAAGGTATGACTTACAAACCCATAGAAAGGTAGGGAAATGATGAAAAAGAAATTTAGAAGTGGAAACATGCTGAGATTTATACACTATAAATCACAAATAACCTAAACAAATCAATAACATCAAAAATAGAAGCTTTAAAAAAGGGTCCTATCGAATCTTCAGATTTGTCATCCAAAACATATACTAGGTATAAAACATACAGATTTAATGTATGGAAATATATGACATAAACTAATGGTATGGGTAAAGGCACTGCATACAAATGAGAATAGAAAATTGTTCCACTTTTTAATAACAACCAGAATAATTTTTTAATGATTTTTACCTTTGAAAAAGTTATTGGGAGTGAAAAGTGTCATAACAATCTTAATGACAGACAAAAAACAAAATAACAACAAAACAAACAAAGACCTAACAGGCCAGTTTTACCCATAAACAGATGGACACATCCTCCCCCAAAAAAATGTAATCTGGGAATGTATTTAAAAGATAACACATTCTGACCAAGTTTAACTCAGGAGTGCAAAAGAAAACATTTAATGTCATTCTCCAATGTAATAGAACAAAAGGGAAAAGCCAAATGATTCTCTTGATGCAGAAGTTATTTGATAAAAGTAAAAAATTCTCAACAAACTAAGACTAGAAATTTGTACATCCCAATACAGATATCAAGAAAAATCTTTGCAGTAGCCATGAAACAGTACGTTTTCCCTTCAATATCAGGAATAAGGCAAGGACGTCTACTGCTTGTATCTATTCAAAGTGGTATTAGCGTTATCAGGCAGCAAGATAAGGAATTGAAAAACAAAAAACAAAATTTTGGAATACTAGAAATCAAAGTGTTGTTATTGGCTTATGATATGATTATATTGAAATTCAGAAAGAATATATATACAAGTTCAGAAAATTCATAAATATATAAACTGAAAGTTATGAAGTAAATGCAGAGAAGCCTTTTGATGTATAACTCTTTGTATTGTTGGTATGTAAAAATGCATTTTTACCTACTACTACATCCAATAAAATATGTTAAGATTTCATTTTTTTAAATGAGACATACTGAAATATATTAGAAAATAAAATTGATAAGAGCAAGTGTTGGTGAATGAAATCATTATCGTAAATGTATCTGTTTTCTACAAAGTGACCTATAGATTTAATAGAATTCCAGTAAAAATTTAACAGGAAGATTTTTGAAACTTTGTAATTTAAAAACTCATATGAAAAGCTTGTAGGAATGGGAAGTTGTATAAATAGGAACAGCTAAGGTACTCTTCAGTAGTAAAAAAGATCTAAGACTTACCCTACCAGGTATTAAAAGTCACAAAACCCACTTTCAGGTGTATTTGTGTAATTAAATGTGAATGCAGAAACTCTGAACTTTTAGAAAATATAAAACAACACTCCATGACTTCAGCATCGGAAAGAAGTTTTTAAGACAAAAACATAAGCCATAAAGAATGAATATATCTATCTTAATGAAAAATGTTTATCAAAAGACTTGAAAAAGATGATAACTTATCAACTGTGAAAATATTTGCATTTCATATAGCCAACAAAGAATTCAGAATAGTTAAAAAAAATTTCTACATGGGCTGGAGCAGTAGCTCAGCGGTTACGGCGCTTGCCTGGCATGCGCGAGTACGTGAGTTCAAACCCCAGCACCACGTACACAGCAAAGTCTCAGAGAAATGGAAGTCACATGAAAATCTAAATAAAAATTACTTCTCTCTTTCTCTCTCTCTCACTGTCCCCTCTTTCTTTAAAAAAAAAAATCTACAATTAATAAGAAAAATAAAAACAACCTGATTTTTTTTAGAAAAATCTAGATAAAAGATATGAAAAGACATTTAACATGAGGGAACACAAGAAAAATATTCAACTTCATTCATAATCAAGAAAATGCAAATCAAAGGCACATAATCAGATTGCCAAAAATTAAAATCCAATAATACTAAGGATTAGAAAAGTTGGAAGGCAATGAAATTCCTGTCTACCCTCCTAGTGGGAATATCAGTTTTCTCAACCATTTTGAAAAACAATTTGACATTATATAGTACAATTAAAGATGTAATTAAGGTCTCTGCATCTTTTTCAGCAGACCCATTCCTAGGTGCCTACTCCAGAGAAAGGGAAGCTCACATACATGCATCAAAGATAAACTCCAGATTACTCTCCAGGAAAATATGTTTTGTAATAATTATGAACACACGACACAACTTGAGTATCCATTGACAGGAGTATAGATAAACAAATTAGCAGGCTATTCAGGAAGACTATTAGCGCAAAAAAAAAAATAGCTACATCTACACATATCAGCCTGAATAAATCTTAGAGAATGTTGAGCAAGCAAAACATGAAAGTTTATTTCTATGAAGTTTAAAGATATGGAAAAAACAAACAACATATTGTCAGAAATGCATATGTACAGTCACCATATAATGATGTTTCTGTTAAAGAGAGATGACATATGCCATGGTGGTCCCATAAGAGTATGTTATCTAGTGATGTCAGAGCCATCCTAGGAAAGTGTACTTTGTGATGCTTGCACATTAACAAAACCCCCTACCAACGCATAGCACAGATGGTATCCCTATCATTAAGTGGCACCTGACTGAATGACAAAACTGCAAAAAAAGGGAGTTTGGGCAGAGTTTGCATGTATGGCTTTGCATTGCCCATTCAGCAAGAGACTCTTGGAGCTAAAGACTACTCCTTAAACCTACTCCCAAGCCTTTACCCTGGTGTGAAACTGCATCTCTTCTAGAGGCCAAGTGACATTTTTCACTTTTACCTAAGGCAAAGTTGAAGAGTGGGAGTGAGACGTGGGAATGCCAGAGGTAACAGCAATATTTTTTGTCTTATACTGACTGTTAGTAGATAACTGGGCATGTTATTTGCATTTTGTGAATAAACATATGAAGAACCTAGTCTTTAAGTGTAGCTGCACATATGCACACAGCAGACACAGTAATTGCATGTGTAATGTAGGCAGTTAAAGATTACGTAATCTACATGCAATATACACATACTGTATATGTATATGCTTTGTATGGATGATGTGTGCTATAAAATTAAAAACTTGTGAAATTAAATTTTATAAATATGGCTAACTACTTTTTTGGGGGGAAATTTTTATTTTATAGTAGTTTAGATATATGCATCTATCTACAGATAGATGATGATGATAGATAAATAGATGATAGATACATGATAGATAGATAGATAGATGATAGATATAGATAGATACAATGAACCTCACTGATGTTTTGAAATGATATTTATCAGGAATATGTCTTTTATCAACTTAGAGAAATCAAAACTCAATAGGCCCATCGTGAAGTTTGAATGAGGCTACCCTAAGGTATATCACAAGGCTTATGAGTAAACGTCAAGTGACTGCTATACTTGTTGCTGTTTCTCGTTCCTTCTAATAGTATCAGCACACAGCAGGTTATAGAGAATGGCATGTTTAAATAGCGCCTGATGACTAGGAGTGATGCTTGCCTTAATATGACCAGTCTTCTCGAAGGAATCGCAGAGCATCAGAAACTCGAGCCTGCTCACCGTGGCCGAGCTTGTGGGTAAAGCCAGCCTGTCAATGGAAAGGTGCTTAGAACTTGCAGTGTGGAGTTCAGGGGCCTGGGAGGAAGCCACTTGTCCCCTTGGTTTCTTCAGTTCTGCAGAGCCACTTTGGAGAGGTGCCTCACTCCTCCACTGGGCAGCAGATAATCCCAGCCATCAAAGATGACATGGTTGGGGGCTGGGGTGTAGTTGGTGGTAGAGTGCTTGCCTAGCATGTGCGAAGCCCCTAATACCTCCCCTTTAAAAAACAAAGCTAAAATAGCTGAACTGACTCCAAAAATCCTTCCCATTGACATCCAGCTTTCTGGTCTCCTTGGGCCTTCACATATGCTAGCCCACTCCAGCTGAAGTGTGGAAGGGATCAAGAGACGGATGTTAGCATTTTCACTTTCAGGAGAACCTCATATCTTGAAAGGTGACACTTGTCACATCAAGTCACACAGGTCGCCTGGCTCTGACTCATCAACCTTCCTTTCCATTCCATACAGGGTCAAGTTAATGCAGAAGCAAAGACAGTGGGAAAGGTGGAAACGATAAGTGGTGGTCAGAGAGAAGGAGAAAGAGGAAGAAGGAAAATTATAGAAACTGCTGTGCAGAGGGAATGAGTATCTGTTCAGGAAGTCCAAAGTGTCCCACACCGCTCCCAGTGGACCCCATCTTTCAGTGGAGGAGATCAGGTTAGAGTGAGGGACAGTACTGGCCATGGGAAAGTGGTGTGATGAGGGCTGAGCAGGACCTCTTGGGAGTTGAAGTTTAAGTCTGTTCATTCCAGAACCACCTCTTTATTCTCTCTGCAGCCCCATCTGGCTAGCAGCATCAGCACCTGTGCTGGCGGTGGATATTCTGGCTCTTCAGAATTGGCATCCCTAACATTCTGTAGATACCACTCATGGGCACCATGATGTCAGGATGGGCTGGCTCAGACCTTCCCAGAAACCTGCCATCTCAGGAAGTCCCTCTCCAGCAAGTACACACCTTCCAGCATTGGAACAAACCCAGTCCTTACGCTTGGACCCTTTGCCAACTGGCTCGCAGTTCTAATCCTTAAGTACCACAGCCCACTGCCAGCGTGATGCTGAGTATTTCTGTGTAACTTTTTTTTTTTTTTTTTTTGCTAAGTTCTAGCCAAGCCCTGGCAAGATGCGTTTGAAGACAAGAGCAGTTTCCCCTTACGTGGAGGTCCCTATACAATAGTGCATTTCTTGGGATCTAAAGATTGAGTTTTTTAAACTAGCGATTTGATCTCTATCGTGTTAGTGTAAATTGGAAATGGATACCATATCTTTAATGCTAATTAGGCATTGCATTACTTAGTCTTCCAGGCCTCATGTAAATAACAATTAGCAATAATTTAGCAGTTGTACATGCTGGCATCTTCTAAGCCATACCATTGTATACCATTCCAAATTCCTTTGCATTAATTAGGATCATAAGCCAATCAGTACTAATTAGGAAGAAAATAAGTATAATAATAAATGAAACAAAATTAGTGATTTGTATCTGGTCGGTAGTTCCTTCCCTCTGCAGTTCATCAAATAGTCTTAATGCGTAGGAACTTCTTGTAATTGAAACTAATTATGAGGTTTCCCTTGCTACTTTGAGCCTCATGTTCAAATCCCACGAAGCTCATTAAATAAGTAACAAAACTGAAATCTTTAGCACATATTGTAACTTGGATCATGTTAATTAGCACCACACGCAAAAGACAGCGAGAGGCCGTTTAGCAGCCCCTGCACTAGTTAAAGGGAAGGGAGTCTGGGATCACGGCAGCTCCTTGGGGCTTGTAAGATGCCAGGCCAGTGGTGCGTGGGCAGTGTAGGGAGAAAGTCTGGGAGGGGATGCAGTGTTGTTGCAGGGGCAGAGGGAACATAGAATCCAAAACAGTGCTTCCCCTGGCCTGAAGCATTTCCAATGGACCCAGTTGTGTATGGAACTCCCCCGTTATGGGGGAGTCTCTTGTGACTCCAGGAACTTGCTCTACACTTGACTATTTTGTGGATACTGCTCCCCTTCCTCAGGTCAGTTATAAAGCTTTTCTTTTCAGGATGGAGTGGTGAGCATTAAGTATTCTAGAGAATTAGTTTGCCCCGCACACAATGAAACTGTATGCACATAAACCCACATGCCTGTTTCTAGTCAAACATGCGACCCATTCGGTAGACTCATTGACTGCATTCACAGCTTCCAGCGCTGTTCTAAATGATCGCCACTCCTTTCCATGTGCAGCTAGATGTGTAGATAGCTCTCCAGGCCTAGACTGGAAGGTCTAGAAAAATATGTTCACTCACCAATGTGTCTATTGCCCTTCTCTGGGCTGCTGAACAATCTAAAGTTAAGCACTCAGAATGATGCTGGGAAAGGTTGGAGACAGAGGTGAATTCACAGGGATGCTGGTTTATGGTCTACCCACCTACAGTAGTAGAACTCCATAAACAATTTTGCTGACTGCTGTTTTACGAGAAGTACTCCTAAAATAACCCTCACAGAACACACTTGTTACTCTGCCATTCAGACTTGTCAAGTTTGATGACTTGATGAGGAAAAAGATGTGACAAGACTTTTCTGATAGCAAGCTGAATCAGAGCAAAGGACATCTGGAGTCGTTAATGTAAGCCTTACGTATTTAGGGGTAGAATCCTTGGTTCTTGTGCATCAGATACTAACCCTGAGCACTCTTCCAGCTCACAGAAGGCATCACTTTTTATTTTTCTCCCCACTCCTCGAGCCCTGTTTATCCCTCTGAGACCTACACATTCATGGTTCCACGTTGTCTGATGATGATCTTACGGGTAATAACTGGGTCTCCATGATCAGATTATTACTCAAGAGCAGGAATCCTCCAGTGACAATCACCTTTTTAGCCCAAAAGGGTCCGAATCAGGTTGAGAACATAATGTTGCCAGTTAAGCTCTGATTTGTTGATAGTGAAGCATTTTAAAGAGCACCCAGAACTCAGCACAAGAATAATGCTTTGAAGGTAGAGAAGCATAATTTTAATTATTCTTGTATGACTGTCAGCATTTCATGTATTACGCAGTGTGAGCAAATGGGATGATGAGAAGTCTGCTGTCTCAACATTACCTACTAAATGATACCTGAGGAGAATCCTGGGCCGAGTCTGGCATTATCTTATCTCATATTAATGGATCATAAACTTGGATCTTTGTCTACACAGACATAATGGGATAGCAAGTTAAACTATCTCACAAAACACTCATGGCAATCCCTCTTCTTAACGCTCCATCATAAAGGGGAAAATAATAGTTCTTATTTGGCTTCATTGCTAAAACTTGCTGACCTGGCTAATCCATTTCATACTGTTGGATTCCATTTGTCTGTGTATGCACAGCCTCACACAAGGATTTTTAAGGACACAATTCTGAATCATGTAATGCTGGATAATTGACAATGAAACTAATAACATAATAGTTGTGCCCTGCCACTGGTGGTTTAAAGTATAAGAGAATTCATGACTGATCATAGCAAAATTAAAGACAGCCAAATTAAGATATTTAGCCAAGGAAAGGAGAATATGCAAAATACAACAAGCTTGTTAGTCTTTCCTTTTCTTGCCAGAGATTACAGTTGTCTATATTCTTTCAACCATAGTGCAATGTCACATTATGTAGCAGTGATGCCTGCCTGCCTCCCCTACCTAGTAGCACTGCACTCTGAGTCCCTCTCTGGCAGGAAGACCAACAAAAGGGTCTCAGACAATATTAAGTGAGAGGTAAGAGAGATTCAATTTGGTATGAAGATGCTGAATCTGAGCTTCTGAGCCAAAACACCCATCATCAATAGAGGACGAAGCAGGTAGCGGATCTTGGTTATCAGGAACCCATCTAGACAATTGGGCTTGGACAGACAAAAACACACTTACATTAGGACTGTGTCACTAGGCAGAGGCGTAGTCACAAGAGAAAAGGAAGAGTCAGGCATGAGAATCAGTCCCAGGAGCAAAGTGGGAGTCACAGTGAACAGCCAGGATGGTGGGAAACCCTTGTGTTGTCACAAAGCCTTCTGCAGACTCCTGCCTGGAAGCAAGGTACAGTGTGGTAAAGACTGAGGACTAGTTGGAGAGTGCCCTGTAGGTCCTTACAAAGCTCCTGCCCTCCTCCAGATCATGTTCAAAATGGTTCTCAATCTGGCAAAATGTGATTTTTAAATAAAAAATACCGGTATATTTTGATAAGAAATTCTCTTAAAATCCCACAACAATTCATCTTATAAGCTTCTCATTGGAACAAAGAAAGAAAAAAGTTGAGAAACTGTAAAAGAGTATAACTAACAATGAATGGAAACTAAGATGTTGCTAAAAAATACATGTGATTAGTTCCAAACACCACTGGGAATGCACAAATAACTATGTACACATGCATATGCGTGTGCACACGCACACACACACATACACACACACCTGGAAAAGTTTAAACTGGAAAGAATACATACTTTGCATTTTGATCCACTTCAGTGCAATATTGATTTACAAAGACAGACAGAGACATCAACAATGTTGAGGCCAGGAGGTACTAAAAGTGGATCCCAACAAAACAGAAGTTGCAGTGGTGGAGGTCCTAACCACCTTGCAGACAAGCTGCTTCCTTATGGGTGCACCCACTTATTCACCCATTCATTCTCTACTTGCTGAACACCATGTTTGGATCTTAAGTGCAAGAGGATAACGCACAGCAGCAGAGCCTGGGATCACAGCCTGATCTAGGAGTCAGCAGAACAACATGGGTTCAAGTCTCAGCTCCTCTGCTTGTTAAGTAAGACGGTTAGTAAGTCACTTAGCCACTGAAACCTTTGGTTTCCCCATCTCCAAATGAGGACATTATTAATTCCTCCCTTTTTGGTTATTGTGAGGATTCCCTAATAGCTAAAAAGCTCTCAGGCCAGTGCTTGGAACAAAGTAATTGCATAATAAACGTTTGTTGTTCTTGTCATTAGAGTTAAAAGTAAGTATTCTACAATGGTAGAAAGTAGAGAGAGACCATCATTGGCTCACAGGAAGAACTGTCTGCATGGGGTAGGCTGCCTGGGGACTCGGTAAACTGGTCATCTCTGCCCGTGTTGCAGCAGAGCATAGGTTTCTAATGCCAGGGGATTTTTGGAAGAGATTCCTATTTGAGGCAAGGCTTGCACAGATGTATGTCACAGATTTTTCCAACTCTACAACTCCTTATTCTATCATTCTTGAAGGCAATCACAGTAGGGAGGAGGTGACACTTCTCTTGCACTGAGTCATGGACTTTACAGTTGTATTCTTATTCAAGTCTTGCAAAACCCTTGCAACGAAGTCGATACTATTTCCCTTTTGCGGTTAAGGAAATTGAAGCTTAGCAGTGCCAGGTACCATACCCAAGATGATACAACCTGAAAGAGGCAGAAAAGACCATAGACCCTAAATAATGCACGATCTTTCCATTGCTCTATCTGCACTCTCAGTTAACTCCTCCCGAAGCCAGAGGATCTTCTGGAAAATTGTCCAAGACAGAATGAAGTCGGATGGGTGAATAACTTGCAGAGTGGAAGGGAGTCTCTCCTCTGCATCTCCACATTGATCCTGTCCACTGTCTAAAGCTCCCTCACTCCCAAAATTTAATAATCATAGCAAGCTGCCTAAAAACACCCCAGATTCCAACAAATCTGGAAAGCTCCCCCAGAAAAACTTCACTTCCACACGCTGTTCTCTTTTTGATTAAAAGAAAAAAAAAAAAAAAAAAAAAAAAAAAAAAAAAAAAAAAAAAAAAACCATAACAAAACAAAGCCCTCTCCACTGTGGTTCAGTCACTGGCTCTCTTCCACCGCCCCCCCAACCCATGCCACACCACCACTTAGCTACACTGATGAAAGACAGGCCAAAAGCGAGCATTCCAACAATTCACCTAGAATCCCAACTTCCAGCAAGGGGTGGAGGGTTGAAGGGAATCTTTTTTTCTCCTTCCTCGAGAGGAACAAATTACATTCTTGAGTCCTTTGCATGTCATAAACAAGGCTGAGCACACAGCATTCCTCGCAAAGCATGTGGTCTTGTTTGTAAAGGACTGGTCTCCTCTGGAATTCAGTGTTTACCTCAGTACTATTCTTCCCATTCATTTGGGATTGATTTTAATTTGGTGGCATTAATGGTGGCCAGGGATGGTGCATTTCTTTCCTTCATCTTCTCCTTTCCTTCATTTCCTCCTCCACACCCTGTATCTTTTACAATTAAGTTTTTAGGACTGTAAACATTCCCAAGGGCAATGCCAGCTTTAAAGTACCTCCTCTCATTACCATGGATTTTTCTGGCATGTTTGTGGATCTTTCTCTAAAGAGTTAAGAGCTCAGCGGTACCCTCACCTGACAAAATACTATTGAGCTTCCTTCCTTTATGTGGAAAAGTATTAGTTTTTGTTTTGTTTTATTTTTTTATTTTTGTTTTGTTTTTGTTTTTGCTTTTACAGGCCAGTTTACAGGGCATCAGAGAAAATGTGATCCTGGGGAATCCAGTGGAAACATAGCTAAAAACTGGAACATTAGAGCCCTTAAACTCTCCCTGATTTGGGGGGTTAGTTAAGCTAGTGGTATCAGAGGTATGTGATGAGTTCCTTGGTGTGCATCATATATGGTATTAATTAGATTAGTCCACTTAATATGCTGAAATACACTGAAATGAATAATTCACCATCTCAATGAATCACATTCTACAGAGCTACCATTTCTCAAAGTATTTTCAAATATTTCTGGATTTGCTTCCAGAGACTTTCATTCATATATTTTCTTATAAATTTCCTCAATATTTACAAGGAAAATCTTCACCCTCTCAGAATATATAGAGTATACCTCCAAAAATGTATCTGCTTGCAAATACAGTAAGTCTGTGTATTTTGTACTTCCCAGTCTGTGATCACTACAGGATCCTGAGGCCCATTTAGTTGGTTGATTCACCATTCAGTTCTAATGGTTCCAAACTTTAAGCAACACTGGAACAATGGCAGTACCTTTGGAATGAGTAGCTTGTCTCTGTGATGACCTGCTTATACATGTGAGTCAGGTCTGAGAGGAGCTTGAGCAGACTACAGTCTACGCAGCTCAGCACTGGCATGAGCCAGCTACGTGGCAGTGCCTTCTGAGTACAACTGCTCGGGAAGTGCTCCCCACTACAAACATGGGGAAAGGCAACTAGACCATCTCCACCTCCACAGTCAAACCTTCTTTATGTGAGTTCAACAAAAAGACCCCACTTCCCTAACCACAGTAAGTGTTGGAAGTACAATGATATCATAACAGCAATAATCTGAAAGTCATTTTTCTTAAATCTTTACAAACCCTAGTTCCATACATAGATAGCTGCTAAGTAGGTGGTGATGGTGGTGATCTAATGTAGTGGCTCCATTTTCAAACTCAGAAGGAGTGGCCTCTCTGAACCTTGTCCTCTGATTGGGTGTGCATAGTCCTTCAGTAAGATAACATCCCCATAGAGCAGTGGTTCTCCAGTGAGGGTGATTTTGATACCTTCCTTCCTTGGACATTAGGCCATGTCTGGGGACTTTTATCCACAACTGGGTGGAAGTTTATAGATTAGAGGCCAGGATGCTACTAAACATCACAAGAGACAGGAAATCCTCTTCCCCCCATGACAAAGAACTATGCGATCCAAAGCAGAGAAACCCTGAACCAGAACAAGTCTGAACTGGTGAAAATCAAGGCAGTGTATGTCATAATCTGAACATAGCTCTGGCAAAGTATCTGTACACTCCTGTCTTATTTGAGCAAGACTTAGTATGGGGCCAATGACCGCAGCTCTCTTCAGTTCATACTATGAAATGAGGAATGCTCCAAATTTATCTTTTCTGCATCAGTGTTTGGTGTGGAATCTGGCCTTCTTTCTCACTGGTCCTGGTACACCTAGTCCCATGCAGTGGGTAGAAGACACACAGCATCTCTGCCACCCACACTTTTGTAATCTTCACTCCATTGTACAACCAATAAACTCAAATAATATTAAGCTGGAAATGATCTTCTGGTGATCTTGCCTGTGAAGACATAGGAATATCAAGGATTCAGTTAACTCTCCAGGTAGATAGAAATGCAAAAGGATTAGAACTCGGTCTCCTGAGATCTAA
Organism: Aplodontia rufa; assembly: GCA_004027875.1. NCBI lineage: Eukaryota > Metazoa > Chordata > Mammalia > Rodentia > Aplodontiidae > Aplodontia > Aplodontia rufa. The sequence continues at coordinate 203,562 of PVKS010000107.1, forward strand.
CCCATTGTTCACCTCACCATATGGTTTTTGTCACACTTCTGTCTTGTTGGCCTGAAGAGCTCATTGCATCTCCTGTGACGGATTTCTTTACATGCCCAGGCAGTAAAGTCACAAACTTCACTCAAGGACAAGAGCTTATTGCACTTTACTGCTGGACCCTGCAGGCCTCTGAAGTGTGAAGCTCAATTCCCTGACTTTTCTGCTGAGAATAAAGAATGCCTTGCTTTCTTTAGCTCACTCCCAATATCATTTTTGAAATATAATTAATTGACATTGGGAGTGATCCTGATAAGCTCTGCCATCTTCCTGGTGAGGAACACAGCAGGAATATAACCAGAGTGGGACAAAGGAATTTCATGGATTATGATTGATATTTTAAAAGGAAGTAGGCAGAAGAAGCTCAGTAATTTGCAAAGGGCTACGAGGGCTTGGTGCAGTATCTCAGTGAAGGAATGAAACTGATATTGTGACAAGACAGACACCAACCATCATCACTGCCCAAGAAAAATGTTATAGTGAGAATATACAATCTCAATGTACTAATTAGTAACATTTTGTTCCTTGGAATTTGCTAAACAAAATGCTTCCTGGTTAACCTTTAAAATCCTCCAAGTTTACGTGGTTTTCAACCTGTTTTTCTTGTCATCGCAAAAGAAGATGAAATAGTGATTTTTCTGATAGGAAGACTAAGCAGAAAAATATGCAGCCCCCCTCAGCCATAACGTGGGCCTGGTTTAGGATGATGCTGTAGTAGTCTTGTAGGGTCATAGAGACAACAGACTCTTAAAAGTGGTAAGGAATTTCTGTGTCACCCACACCAGCTTTGAGAGTGTCCACAATGCACCTGAGCTTAGGACTTCATGTATAAAAGGAGGTGTGAAATAAGACTGAGGGAAAGTAATGCTAGCTCTATTGCCATGGTTGGTATGGACCAACTGCCAATCCACATAGAAAATGACAAAATAAGGGAATGAACTTTAAAAGCTGTTCAAAGCCTGACTCAAACCCTTCTTCCACCATGAAATCTTGAAAACTTCCCTAACCAGCATATTTCTTCCACTCAAAGCTCTACTTGATTCATAATCAGCTTCCACTTACTGGCTCCCTAATTGTTCCTCGTAGATTCATTCAGTGAACAACAATATTAGTTTGCTAGGACTGCCGTAACAGTGTGCCACCAGTGCAGAGCCTGAACCAGCAGGCTCTGAGGGCAGGAAGTCTAAGACCAAGGTGTAGGCAGAGTTGGTTTCTCTAAGAACTTTGAGGGTGTCCTCTTGTCTAATGGTCTGCAGGCAGTCGCTGACATTCTTTCGCTCTTTAAAACATCACCCTAACTCTATCTTCACCTGGTATAACATTCTCCCTGTGGCTTATCTGTCTTCAAATTTCTTCTGTTTATAAAAATACCAGTCATGTTAGATTGGGGACCATCCTAATGATTTCACTGTAACCTAAAATGAAGTGCATGAGATAGTGAACTCACAGGGGAAAAGGTTTGCTTTGGTCGGTTTCAGAGGTTCCATCCCCAAGATTGAATGGCCTCATGATTTGGACCTCTGCTGAGGGCAGCACATCATGGTAGAAGCTGTGTGCAGATCAGGCTGCTCACCTCATATGCCAGGAAACAAAGGGAAAAAGGAAGAAACCAGAGTCCCATGATCCCCTTCAAGGATGCAGCCTCAGTGGTGTCAGACCTTCCCACTAGGCCCCACCTCCTGAAAGTTCCATCACATTTCTTTAGTGCCACCCTGGCAACCAATGCCTTAACACATCGACTTTTAGGGGATATTTACTCAAACTTGATTACCTCTATGAAGACTTTATTTGCACATAAAGTCATATTCTTAAGTACTAGGAGTAAAAACTCCACGTATTTTTTTTTAAGTGGGACACAATTTTGCCCCACAATAGCAACTGTTTCTTAAGGTCTTGAGGACAGGAATTGTCTTAGAGCCAGGTAGGTCTGTATTCCACCAGGTAAACTTTGCAATACAAAATGCTTGTCAGATGATCAAAAGTACCATGTGGGGCCACTTTTACATGGCCTGTCTACCTCAGGGTCTACCCTCTGGTGGAGATGCAGAGGGCTGGTTTGCATTATCATTCATTTCCCTGTTACAAATCTTCTCTTCACAAGTTGCAAAGCTGAGGAAGCTCTGTGACTCTACTGCGCCACTGATGGAATAGTTCGCATCCCATCCAATCAACTCATTCCCAAGCCAATACTTGCCCCACACATGATGTCTCTTCCCAAACCCATTTCCGGTTCCAGCTTATCCCAGTCAAAGGATCATATCTGTTTCATGCAGTTTCTAATTTTCTCTTTACTTGTAGTATGATAGTATACTAGACTATTCTTTTCCATTTGTTTTGTTCTGTCTTCTTCTCAGTATACTTACTCTGATACAACACATATTTGGGGGGATATTTGATGAATTGGAACAAAATACACATAGTAATGCTAAATGCCTCTATTTTTCTCTTGTTGTAAAACTTACATTGGCTTCTGAGAATCTTCACATACAACATATTAAGCCTCAGATGATGTTTCTACATCCTTGCTGGTCATCTTCCCAATGTAATTCCTTGGTACCAAGATACAGTCCCCTCATCTCTCTTCTCCCAAGCTTTGCCAACTCATACCTATGAGCTGTTTCCACTCTCCATTCTCCAGTCATCATTAGGATTTGTTTACATATTTAACTTGGAGATATCAATACTTGGGAACACTCAAAAATGAGGAGTGTTCTGCTCAAACTATAGTCAATTGGCCATATTTTGTCTTTTCATTAGGCCAGACCCTACTGAATCCAATACAGTCCAGGCAGCTATGAAGGTTGAAGCATAGCAAGTTCTGAACCTAAGGTCAAAGTGGACCTGTCAGCTCAAGGCCAAAATGACCTGAAAGGCAGGTATTTGCTCAGAATCCCTTCCAGAAATGATCCAATAATGCCTCCAGAGCCTTCTGGGTCATGGAAGGGGCTCCTTCAGAGCCCTTGAATTACCAAACCCAGGCTTCATGTTGTCCCAGTTGGTCCCTGAAGCTTCCCATGCATTCCTGAGAAGTCTACACTCCTGCAATTTGTACAAACAAAAGGCTTCAGAGAGAGCTCAGGGTAACTCTCTGGATATCATTTGATCACCACCCGCTTTTCTTGTGGTCTGAGCATCATTGACTAAGCTCCATCTTGTACCTAGGGAACAGAGGTTTTCTTCATCAACCTCTTGGGTGTTGAGTATGTAGGTATAAAATCCCAGTGATACTCACAGAGATCCTGCTGCTTTGGCTAGAAAACTAGTAGTAAAATGATGTGTAGTCTTCATCAGAGACCAGGTACATTCATCAGGATCCAACGGAAATTTTACATGAATTTGTATCTCTCCCCCATCCGTGTATTGGAATGAAATCCAGATGTACTTCCAGGAAGAGCAGCCGGGGTCTGCTCTGGGGAGGGGATGATGCTAAAGATCACATCCTGTTCCTCTCTCCAGAAAAAAAGCAGCTTGCAGAGATTGAAAGAACAAAGACTTTGGAATTTGACAGACCAGGTTTCAACTTCTAGCTCCAAATGCTTACTGGCTCTCACCTCAGGCAAAATACGTGAGAGATCCAAGCCTCAGTTTCCTCCTTCGACAGGGGAACACAAATGCACATATCAAAATGTGAAGGGAGAAACAATAATTCACCCCAAATGTCCTGGCTCTTTCTTGTAGCTCTTATTAGCTTATAGGTCAGGCTTTGACTGCTAATGGAGCAGACCCCAAATCCCAGCAAGGGTTTCAGAATCAACACTGCTGCACTGCCCCAGCCAGGAGGCAAGGAAGAGACCAGACCCACTCCCCATTTTTACTGTCCAGGTTGAGTTTGAGGCTAACATGTGTTCACAGCAGCTCCTACACAGAGAAATAAAGGCAAGGCAGAAAAACAGCTAGTGTCCCCTCTCCACAGGGCCCGATGTGGCACCTCACTCAGGGCTGACTACCACAGATGAGAAAATAGAGGAGACTGGGGAGGCAGTCGCCACCTTGCCCTGTGGTGGCAACATGCCTTTGAACGAAGACTCCTCAGAAGTCATGTTCCCAGATAGGAGAACTCAGGAAGAAGCATGCTCCTCCCAGCTGCCAACTATACCTGCAGACACCGGAAGGAGTACCACTCTCAGCACTGGGCACTGCAGCCAACCTCACAAAATGCTTTTGTGGTTTTTGCCAACAGGGGAGCTCGATCTGCAGCTGCAGCCTCAGGTGCTGGCTGTCAGGTTCCCCGTGGCAACCCAGGTGTATGCCAGGTTAGCAGCTCTGCCTTGGAGAAATGGCCTGCGACTCAGATGCATGTGGCCCGAAGCACCAAGTGGAACTGGGTCCCCCATGGTGGGAAGATAATGATTGTGCTGGTTTTTATGGGGCACAGCATAACCTCAGCAGGTGGTTTGATAGTGGCAGTGGCTTTTAGAAGGTATGCAAAATGGTAACAAGCTTATTGTTTTTTATCCGAGGGATTTTTTTGTTTGTTTCCATTGTCATTGAATCTGATTATCATTCATGGCTTCTCTCAGACCCTTGGCTAATATGGGTACTGCTTCCAGCCACTTGATAATTCATGTTTAGTGTTGTATATTTTATCCAGATATTCACCTCTAGGGTCTTATTTGGGTATCTCTACGGAATGATGAGTGACACAGCTTAGGAATTGCTAAGCTGGCCTGTTTGCTGTGTAAATTAAGGCCCAGAGAACAACTTACCTGGTTGTGTTAGGAGTTATGACCCAAATCAGGTCTTCGGAGTCTTAGCACCTTAACCTTTTCAGTCCACTGGGCCGCTCATGCCTCCTGCTGGCCCTGTGTTTTTGTTTCCAGTTGTCAGTGACCTGTTTAATCACATGTCTTTTCCTCTGATCGGTTGTGGTCTTGCTTTTGGAACACAGATCAATGCCTGCTAACCACAGTCTCCCACCGGGGAGGGTCTGTTACTGAGCCTAGCAGGAGGAAGAGGAAAGGAAAACCCTGAGGTGAAACAGCATCTTTGCCTCTCCATACTTCCCTGCTCTGCAGAGTCCCTGTTGCGGTCCACAACTAGTCTACTCCAGAAAAGCTTGTTTGGGCATGAACTGACATCGTACCTGGAGATTCGGTCTGAGTGGGGCTGCGAAGTGCCTTAACTTCTGGGCCCAAAAAGCATTTTGTCTAAAAATCGTCTGATGCTTTCAGCCTGGTCATTTTGGTATATTCACACCCTAGTGGACTGTTAACTTCTAATCCTTTTCAATGTAGGAGGAAGCTGGGACCTGGGAAATCCATAAAAGCTTATAATCCTCAAATTAAATATGTTCACGCACACGCGCACACACACACAGAGTCTTCCACCACTTTTTCTGTACATTTTTAGGAACTTGATAGTGATACGCGTCGTGGTGTTTTTTGGCTTAGGCAGATGTTAAAATATGTTTATATTCCTTGCATCAATAACTAAGTGCACAAGGAAGGAAGGTTGGAAGTTTTTTCAAACAGTGCTGAGACAGCTGCATCATTACATCACTGATGGTTCTCATTGGTGGAAAGTTACCAGGATCCCACACCTCTCTCTTAATTCACAACTATCAGAAATAATGGCAACAAAACCAGTAACTGAGCACTCACTATGTATCAGACAATGTGCCAAGTGTTGCACATTTATAAATAAATACTCACCACTTACCGATTCCTTACAACAACCCTACAGAGTCAAACACCACTAATATTTACAAATGAGAAACTTCAGGATTAAGGGGGTTAAGTAATTCCTCAAGGTCATGGCTAACATAGCTGGCCGCTGTGTAAAGAAAAGCAAAACTCTCATTTTAAAATCCAAGTGATAATTTTATAACTGGATGCAGATAGGATTACATATGCTATTCAGTAAGATGATATAATTCATGTGATCAAGTAAAATCAAACAATTTACTGACATGGATGCTCTGGGAATGCCAAAGAAATGTGCAGCAGTTCTAGGATTACAGTCTGCTAAAGCTAAATAAGATATAAACATGTGAAAATAAATCACAAATTTGACTCTGATTTGATTGAAACGGGACTGTGTTTCTAGAATCATCGACTTCTAGAGTGGAAGAGAGTGGTACTGGAGGGATAGGTGCTGTGACATTTGTGTGCACCATCTTGTCTCTCCTGGGGTCGGTCCCCATATCTGGTCAGTGATTAAACAGATAAATCAAAAAGATCATTCACACATATCTCCTTCCCAATGTGGAAACTGAAAGCCTCAGAGACTGTACAGTGGCGTGCACCCTCTCGTAGCAGGGAATGTGTTCAAAGTGCTGACCGGCGAACAAGAAGAGAAGACAGTGCCTTGGTGGGAATCACCTCACTGCTTCCTTCCTCCACAAAGTCTCACTAGGAAAAGCAAAACAATGCCTGCTGAACTGAAGAGTGCTCAGTGCTGCACTGGGTACACGTGGGTCCCCGTGCCGCATCTCTTCTGCTCAGGGGGCAGGGGACAGCCTGCTGAACCACACCCAGTTTGCACACCAGTCTTTGCAAAGCCATGAGGGGAAGTCTCAGTGGTCGTCCAAGATACTGCCCAAGTGTGGCTGTCCTTTCCTGTGTGCTGGTTCTTTGTGCTGCTTCCGCCGTAAGACCACATAGATCTCTGAGGATGCCACCTCTGCCCAGTTGTGTGATCTTGGGTGTGCTATTATTCTTTGAAGACAACAAATTCAGATGGTGTGAATTAAACAAAATAGTACAACTTGTAGTAATGCTTTGTACTAGTTACCTCTTGTTTTCATGATATTATTGTGGTCAGAAACAATTGAGAAGTGTTTTTTTAAAAAAATAAAATAAAGATCTTAGAAAAATAAAGACCCTAGCACAAAAATTTAAAAAGGAAAATGAAACAAAGGTCTTGGCCTACATTAAAGGGTCCAGAAATGGTAGGAGAAGTGATGTAAGTCTCCATCCTTGACTCCAGGGAGCTGAGAATGGACAGAACTGAACCTTACTGTGACCAAATGCAACAGGACTTGTTTTTGTCACCTGTCACCTGTGATAACAGATGCAGACATGGAAATTATTTTCATGAAGAATGAAGTGTATACTCAGGTCCATACAAACAGGAGGCTTGACAATGGAACACCACACCTGGCCATTTAGGCAACTACCAGTGTCCCTCAGGAGGCAGAGGGGTGAGGGCAAAGTGTAGGCCCAAACCTTTCTTATGGTTTTCATGGGAAGGGATAAGTGAAGCTGGGTAGGCAGATATATGATTGGCTAGTTGCGTAATTTCAGCTGTCTCTGGGGTATAGTGTCCCTAGTTGTCCTGTACTTGGCCCAGGGGAGACATGAAGGCAGGGAAAGACCAGCCTGTCAATCTGAGAGCTCCATAAAGAATGAAGGTGGCAGGTATGCCTCTGTGTTGCTTCATCTGCATTCTAAGGGCGCCCTCCTCTCTTCAGCAATTAGCTAACCTCAGGGAGGGGCAGACTCTGCCAGGTCAGCGACACCCCAAAAGACAAAGCATCATGAAGTACTGAAAAGCATGGCTACTCTGTATGGCACTGCAGTCCTGTGTGGCATAGGAATAGGGTTGCTACTCATACATGGCATGGTGATGGCTTCTGTCAAGCTCACGGCCACCGCAGAGAGCTTCCGGGTTAAGAAGTCTTGCCGCTGTCTCTGGAGCAGTTGGTAAGATGATGGACTGGGGTCAGTCCCAGTACTCTCACCTGCTGGCTGGCCATTCCTAGTAGTCAAGATGATTTGGATAAACCCAGGAGCTCACCCCTTTGGCCTTCAACTCTTCCTCATTGCTTCATATTTGATTATATGTGGTGCTGTGGAAGTTTGGTTGCCAGTGGAGATCTTGACATCTCTGCTTCTAGGGCTGGAGTCCCCTTAGACACAGACTACCTGGAGCAGTGTCCTCTCGGTGGCCTTGGCTCATGTCGGACCTCAGGCATTCCCCATCAAGCTGTGAGGTCTGAATCTCTGACCATGTGGCTGACAGACAAGATTCTCCCACCAGGTTTCTCCTGCTCTGCTTTCAAATTTGTTTTCAGGAAAAGGCCTGTGGTGTCCAAGACACTTGGGAGCGCACAGATGTGTTTAAGCAACTTGGTTTCTTCTCAGGTTCTGCCTTAATTCAATAACCCCTTCATTCTTTTATTCAACAAGCAAATGATGTTTGGCAGAAATCTTTTTTCTCGAATTCCAAGACAGTACAGCAAAATGAATCACCGAGCTTTGGGATTCAAATTCCCCATGGTGGGAGGGGCCTAAAGAGCCAGCGTCTTCTGTGAAGTCTGCAGCCAAAACATAGGGTGAAGGCATTAGTGAGATAGCTATGGCCTTATGGTTAGAAACAACTGACCTTCTTTCAGTTCAGGGGCAGCAAGGAGGTGCATACTTGAAGGACTCATAGGAGTCAGTTTCATCCCCACATCACCTGGTTAGCTCTGGTCTCCTTCACTGGCCACTGAGACTTTCCCCCACCTGACCTGCTGTTCTGTTTGATAGGAGCAGAGGAGGATTTGCTGATGAATCAGGGAAAAATCAGGGGAAAAATCATTCAGATTTTGTTCTCCTGTCATTGGATCTGGGCAGCACATTTCAATTTAAGCAACCAGGGAAAGATTCATATAGATCAGAGTAAGTTAATAAATGTGCTCTTGTTTAACTGGGAAACTTGGGTTTAACTTCCTGTTACCATCTGGTGTAGTAGCTGCTTCCTGAATTTTCTCTTGGCATACACTCAGGAGACAAATGCGTACAGAGAATCTAGTGTCCAGATCTTGATAGGGTCAAGAAATCAGGAGAGTTTGGCATTGTTTAGTGGGTAAAACTCTGAGGCCAGCTTCTGTGTATTTGAATTCTGCCTCTACCATTCAAGGACCGTGATACTAAAGGAGAATTACTTGCCATTTCTGGACCTCAGTCTATCCTATAGAGTATGAGGATGAACATACTGCCCCCAAGAAATAGGCTTGCTGAGATGTGAAATGAATTCACACATGTAAAAGGCTTAGGGAGTGTCCTCTTGTTATGGTCCTATCATTTAATATCCCCCAAAAAGCTCATGTGTTTCATCTCGGAATGCTCAGAGATGAAGTGATTAGATCATGGGAGTTAGAGCCTCATTGATTCATTCTATGGATTGATCATTTGAACGGTTTGAGGAAGTAGGTCACTGAGGGTATGGCCTTGGACTATATCTTGTCCCTGGCTCTTTGCATGATATCTTCCCCTGCCCCTCAGCTGCCATGAACTGAGAAGTGTTCCTATGCCACAGCCTTCTGCCATGAGGTTCTGCTTTACCTCAGGTCAACCATGGACTGAAACTTGAGCCCAAAACACACTCCCCGCCCCAAGTTGTTCTTGTCACATACTTTGATCACAGCAATGATAAACTAACGCATCTATCATAGCATACCTGCAAGTTAGTATTACTTATCACTATTGCAAGTTCCATTGTGAATAAGAAGCTTGAGGCACTAGAAAGCATGCTTGACAGCCGATGGGGTGCTTTCCCTGGCACTCTGTCCAGTATTGGGGTTCTCTGATCAGAATCAAGCATTCCAGTGCTTGTGAGGAAGCTCTTGGGTGTTAGATTAAGTTCCTGCAGGTTTCCAAGGTTCAGGGTACAGAGTAGAAAGTAATGCCCAGAATCTGGTCAGAGCAGAAGAGAAGAACAGGTATCAAGGTAGAACAGGTATCGAGGAACTAGAATCAGACCTATTTCTTCCACTCATAGTGGTCTGAGCAAAATATATTGTTCCATGGGACGTGGGAAGCCATCTCACTTTCTGGCCCCAATTCAGAAACGTACCCCTCTGCCGTATCAGTGGGTTGGTAACCATTGGCTGCATGGAACCTGTCTTCGCCACCATCACCATGACATCTTTACCCAAGATCCCATCCTTAACATATAAAGTGCTTAGCTGTACCTTGACCTTTCCCAGAGCTTTCAAATATAACAAACACACACCAGCTTTTCTTGGGTGACCACCAGCATGCCTCCTAACACTCTACCCATGCCCCAGGCCTGTAATGATTGTCAGAAAGTCAGAGGGCTTTTTAAGACTCGTAAACAGCCTTTCCTTTATGAAATAAGAAAGAAGTGTTAGGCCATGCTTCAGACTTGTTAATCTGCCTTTATCATGTTTCACACAAAAAGCACATGTGTAATGAAAAGAAATAAGGAAGTAGATGGTGACAAAATTATGGTATAGAAACAATCTTCGGTTGAACTGAGAGAAATAGATCCCAAGTATTACATATTTATGTCTCTAAGTTATTTTTTTCTTGGTACCAGGGATTGAACCCAGGGCATTTAACCAACGAGTTACATCCCCAGCCCTTTTTTATGTTTTATTTTGAGACGGGATCTCACTAAGTTGATTAGGACCTTGCTAAGTTGCTGAGGCTGGCTATGTACTTGTGATCCTCCTGCCTCAGCCTCCAGAGTGGCTGGGATCAAAGGTCTGCACCACCATGCTCAGCCATAACTTATCTCTTTAGCAGGGAGAAAGAAAAGAGATTTGACATTTGGTCATGAGGATATTGTGTTCTTGAGCTGGATGCTTTTGTAAGACTTCTCATTCATTCAGCCTTCATAATTACCATATGAGAGAAATTATTAGCATTTTACACTTAAAGGAAACTGAGGCCCAGAGTCCACAGGCTCCACCCATGGAGAAGTTACTCCCTAAAACTGGCCCTCTGAGCCTCACTGAAAGCCATTCTGCAACAAAAGAAATGGCAGCCCAGGCCTGACAGGGCTGACCAGCTATTTTATTTTGCTTTACAGAGGCAAATAATTAGTTTGAGCTCTTGCCGGGTTTCATAGGAACTGGACTGGTGGGGGTAGAGGGAGATTTTTCCCTTATATGCTATTTTAGGAAAACCCATAATTGAATCTAATTTCTGCAGCTGCCATTGGAAGGCAGGATGGCAGGCGCAGCGTCCGGGAGACAGCACACCCACGAAGCAGGTTGGGATAAGCCAGGGTGCAACTAAGAAGCCCAGGGCAGAGGGCAGAGCCCCCACCTGCAGGTGCCACGGAGGCCAGGACAGGACGGAGCCCGCAGGGAAAATGGTGGGCGCGTGTGGCCCCTCCAGCCCCCACCTAGGGAGGGCGAGCCTCTCACGGAGCTCCTGTGGCGTGGAACCTTCTGTATCTTTGTTCTCTCTCTGCCACGGCTTGTAAGTATTAGTCTGATGTTGTTTACTTCTTCTCCCAATCTCTCCAAGGAATATGATTCACACGTTTTCAGATTTATTTGAACAAAATGCAATAAATATGCTGCTTCAATTTTAACTGCTGGCCTGTAGCCAGGGTTTTTAATGAATCTGGCCTGTGCTACTGAAGTGTTCCAGGATCTCCAGGGCTCTGGGCACAGTGAGATTATACACACTGGTGTGCGCGCACTCACGCACTGCGGCGCGCGCACAGCTCCCACCTCCCCCACCTCCCTACCTCCTATTCCCTGAGGGCCAGTGACTCACAGTCAACTGCAGGTTTTTTCAGTGCCGACTCTGGTTAAAATTAGCAGGAGCCTTTATCTTTCCAGGAGAGGAGGATTCCTCCGGCTTCTTTCACGGCTGCATGGAAATGCCATCTTTTAATTTTCCCCCTCTGTTGAATTGCTCTACCCTCCTCCAAAAGCGGCCATCATCAGCCTCTTTTCTTCTCCTTTGTTTTCTTGCAAACAGTCACTAGACCAGGCCCAGCCTGTGGGGACTTCCATATAAAAACAGCTGGCTCTGGGGATTTAATGTGGAGATAAAAGGACCCTGAATTGATTTCCAGCACAACCAAACAGCCAGTGCTCCAGGTGGAGAGGTGAGGGAAAAAAAAAAAAAAAACAGGAAGTGGAACACACAACAAGGTAGTGTGGAGGCGGGTAAAAGCACACTTTCTCAGAAGAGGGAGAGGGGAATGAGCAAGGCCAACATCGGACACATTGGACACATTATCCAGATCCTGCAGGAAACATAACCAACGTAGTGTGAAACTGTGGAATCTGCAAAGTATCCACCTGCCCCCCACACCCAGCCTGCATGGCCCCTGCCCTAGGTATCCCCAGGATTCTCTCCAGCTCCAAGAAACTGCGCCGCTGATGTTTTCTTCTCATGAGCCCTCTGGGCCATGGATTGGTATGTTGAAACCCCCTGAGAGGGAAGGAACCCTTTCAGGGAGAGTCACTTTTAGAGCATGGGGCAAGGCTTCTCACTGGTCACAGAGACACAGAGGCAGCTCCAAAGACCCCATGCATGGATATGGCAGCCAAATGTTGCATGTCACTAATGGGCACCACCACCGTATTCTGATCCTTTCCATTATTACCAGTGACTTTTATTGATGTCAGTCCCTGCCATGTCTCTCCTCTCTTGGACTGACCCTCAGAAGCAAATCACAGACTGTTCTACACGGTTCTGTGCACGCTACTCCTTGCCCACTTCATTTCATCCCTTCCTTTTCACAGTCAGGCACAGTAATGGAAGGAACTGCAAAGTCAGAAACCTAGGCAGGTTTCTGCCCTTCATAGGAGGGGAAGGGGACCAGGGTTTAGAGGTCAAGCTGGGATTGAGTCACCAAGACCTGGTGTGCTTTCTGGAAGCTTCAGTTTCTCGTCGGTGGAAGGATGGAATTCACTCAGTGGTCCCTTCCAGCCCTAGTGCTTCTGACACCTGGATAAAGAGAGCGGTGGCCCTCCCTCAGCCTGTCTTGCATCTTGGCATTTCAGACAAACCTCTCGCAGTTAAACCCTTCCTCCTCTATTTTCCACTTTTTTAAAATGAAATAATAAATAGCTCTCATTTTTGCTGTGATTACTCAAATCATAAAAAATCACATCCTCTTATTTATGATATTCTTAGAATTATAAAATATTTCTTATGTAGACTGGAGAAAAACACCATCCTGTCTCCACTTCACAGGGTAGTGTCCTGCCGTGTGGTTTTGCATACATTCAGCTATTCTCACCCACACCGTTTGCCAATACATGCGGTTCAATTAAACATGTGTTTGTTAATCATGTGACTGACCTCTTGCCAGTCCTTTGCTGGTGGATACTATCAGAAACAAATAGAAAATAAAGGACATAAGCTCCTTTCCCGACTTATTAATTATCATCCTGGAAAATCAAGATTACTGCGTAATAGTGATGTTAATTACAACATGGCTGCAAGGAGCCACATTTGTGCTGGATACTTGATAGATTTTTTCCTGTATTTCAGCTTCATAGAAGCCAGGCACAATAGAGCACACCTGTAATCCCAGCATTCTGTGAGGTTGAGTCAGGAAGATTGCAAGTTCAAAGTCAGCCTCAGCAACTTAGCAAGGGTCTAAGCAATTTAGTGGTACCCTGTGTCAAAATAAAAAATAAAAAGATCTGGAGATGTGGCTCAGTGGTGAAGCATTCTTTGATTCAATTCCCAGTACCAAAAAAATAAAAAGGAGAAGCCTCATAGAAACTTTGTTAACATATCTCTTTTATTCCCACTTTATACTCAAGGAATCTAAAGCTTATGTTACTTTGTCTAACCAAAGCAGAACAGTAACATAATATTTGACCATCCCTGAGCATTTGAAATGTCATGTGGCCAAGTTTTGAAGTAAATATAAGCAAAGCTACAGAGTTATAGTGGAAATGGGTACTCCCTCAAGGATGAGTTCTAAGTAATGCGGTGACCTGCTGCTTGAATTTGAATGGAGGGGAACAAACAGGGAACCCCAGGATGATGGAGGAGACACTGGTCCAGAGGTGAGGGAGAGTATGACTCCTCATCACGGACGCTGCGACGCACACAGAAGCCCACTGTTTGCACCCGCAATCCTCTTTCCTAACAGGAAAGGCCTTTGATGAGATCACTGGAAACAGCCAGCGAGCCTTCACCTGCCCAAACCTAGAACCCAGTAACTTTCAACGCTGGACGTCCTTCAAGCAAATTCCTGGCTTGAGGAAGGACTGCCCTCAGATAACTTTGATTATTTTAAAAATGGTGCTTATGAAAACAAACACATTCCACTTATTACATAACCAAGGCTGGGAAAATAATGTTTTACTGTCAGTTTTATTACTTGGGAAATGTAATAATTTCCAGGTTTGAAAAATACAGTCAGGGACTTTTTTTAACTTAACAAAAATTGTGTATGTTTATTCTGTACAGCATGTTGTTTTGAAACATGCATACGTTATGGAGTGTCTACATTGAGCTAAAGAAAATATCCATTAGTCCACAGTCTTACCACTTTTGTGTCAGAGAGGTTTCTTTTTTGCGTGTTGCTTTGTTTTTCATGTCTTTAAAAGTCTTTCATTTGCTTTCTTGGCATGTCCTGACCATTTCATTTACTCCTGGAATCCTGATTTCAGCCTCCTTTCTTCTCTGAGGGAAGCTTCATTCTTAGGCTCATGTCGAACCTGGAAGCTATTTCTTGGTTCTGTATTCATGGAGATTTCCACAGTTGTGACCTATTTCCACATTCAATCAGGTTTTTTTTCAACAGATTACACAACTTCTTAATTCCACGTTAGGCCATTATCTGCTTGAACCCAGAGCTAATAAGACAGAATTATGAAATAAGCCATTTGCTGACAAGGTCTCTTTCCCTTCACCTTTACCTAAAGGAAACACATAAGAACCACCTTTCATTCTTTCTGTCAGTTTCTGGGATTCAGACACTAACATGTCAATCTGTTATTTTTAACAGTCATGGAAAAGAAAGACCATTTAAAGGAAGAGGTAATAGGGTCTTGGGTTCAAGTTCCTGGTGACACTGACTTGCTGTTAAACCTTAAGACCTCTTAACCCCTCCTTTCCTCATATGGAAAATGTGATTAGTATTATCTATCTTGTAGAGTATGGAGTTTAGATTTAAAATGACCCATGTAGTCATTTGGTCTTCAATCATGGATAGTTAGTTCATCCTGAAATCACCAAAAGGACTTCATTAAGAAGTGGCTTCCCCTGCAAAGCCATTCCAAAGCGTGTCTTCCTAAGTCATTGTCACCAGGAGGCTCCCACACCTATGTGACGGAAACATTCAGACAAGCCTGGACCTGCGTGGGCTTTCTACGCCTGTCCGTGTCCAGTAACTATACATGTTATTGGATTGATTAAAAAGAAATAAGCTCTCGATGTTTTCTCAAAAACATCTGGCTCTTAGATCTTCCCTTGGGATGGGCAGGTGTTTTCTCTACTGTTTAAGATCATGTGAATCTCTTCTCTGTACCCAAGATACAGAATCAGAAGTATCTGGAGTACAGACCATTCCCTGAGTCTCTGCCCCCGACTCCACAGCTTTCCTTCTTTACCATAGACCATGCAGTGTACAAAATAGTCTAGGCACATGGGTGCAGTGTCTCTTGCCTAATCACCCATAATTGTGGGCTGTTTCTGTGCTGTATACATCTCGGTGTCCAATAGTCCTGTTTCTTCAGCAATCAGATATTGTGTTCATGTGACTTGTCTTTAGTTACAGTGATAATCATCACTTCCCATTCTCAACTATTATACTAATTCTTGCTTACCCTTAATGTTGTTCAGCAGTGACATTCTGATCAAGTCTCCCAAAGTTGGTTTTTATGGTAGATGCTCAATGGACAAATGAATAAATACGTGAATATTCTCAGTATTTGTGAATAAAGTGGTCTCCATAACTTGCTGGGCTGACTTAAATTTATAAATTAAATAAAAATTAAAATTAGATGTACAATAACAATTATTTTGGAGTCTACATGTCAACTAATAACATCTTGACTATTTTTAACCAGTTATTAGGATGCCAGTTCAAAGCTATAATGTATCTTCCTTTTTAGGAACTGGCATTAGTTCCCCTATGTGATCTGTGTCTTTCCCCTCCCCGTCTCTACTCACCTGGTTAAACTACTGGGTTCTATCTGCACATTGCTTCTTTTACACTGCTAAATTATCTGTTCTCAGTCATTATTGTTCAGCTATTTCCTCGTCTCTCCCCAGGCCTCTCATTTGCTTTCCTGTGTTCAAAGCTTCTTTAGCAATCTGAGATTGAACATCACTAGGAAGCTTTATGTTGATCATGGAATCCTTCAGACACTATGTCCAATACTCAGCCATTGAAGACAGGAAGAAAAGTTGGAAAATTTAGTAAAAAAATATAGAAAAATTCACATGTCCAGAACCCATATAGTAGGAAGGAAGTTGAATTCTTTTAAACAGTGTATAACTTTCTGAAAGCCTTCACCTCTCTAAATAGTGAGATGTCTTAATAAAAATTAGAAGATTTAATTTACAAAAATATGATTTAAACATGGGTTTAGGTGTCTTCTGAACTAGAACCCTTACTCAGCGTTTCACTTGTAGTGCTTAGAAAGGAACTTCTAGTGCAGAATTTGTCCAGTAAAAGTTGAGAAAGGAAAAAGGAGATGGAGGAGGTGAAGGAAATAGGAGTTGAACCCACCTGATGGAGGAGGGTGACCTACTGGTCACACTGCTTAACCATTCTGCATCAGAGGTTCAGTTTCTATCCTTGATTTCCAAACATTACCTGTTGGCCACTTTCTGGAAACTCACAGGTAGCAACTTTTATGCTTGGCCATTAAGTTGTGCACACAGAGAGCAAGCATACTCTTCTCCACAGCTGCATGGAGAAGCTGCATGACTCCTCATGACCCACAGGTGAAGTCCAGGCTCCTAGTTCCATTCCCAATTTGACCCAAGCTACATCATCTGTGACACTACACCCACCCACCCTGAAAGCATGTACTCCAGCCCCCCAGAGTCCTTGCGTTTCTCCAAATGTGCTTTTCCATGTTTTTTGTTTGTTTGTTTGTTTGTTTGCTTTATGCTTTTACTATGTTGTTCTTTCTTTCTTACAGAATTCATTTCATCCCCTTTTAGCCAAAGCTTCCAAATTGTTTAAGAATCAAATAAAATGTCACCTCCTCAGTGATGGCCTTCCTGTCCCAACAGGAAACTCACTCATTCTCCTGGACAATCACATGACGATCACAAAGTATTGACATTAGCACTTAAACATTTGCCTCTGGCACTTCAAGCCTAAAAGTTTCTCTCTCCATCTTCATATGTAAGCCTGAGGAAAAGGTACTATTACTAATTGCATTTCGGTTGAGAAAACTGCAGCACAGAAAAGTTAAACAACGTGCCCAGTTTCAGACCATCAGTGGCTTGCAGAACTGTGATGTGAAAGCTGGGAATGTGGGGAATTGAATGTCCCTCTGCCATAAAAACGATCACACTGGTTATCTTGTTACCTCTACTATGGAATCTGTATTAACATAAATTCTAATTTGTAGTCAACCAGGTCAATTATTTATGTTTGTGTCTGAGTTGCCCAGTAAATAAATTCCATTTTTGACTATTGTGCTAGAATACATGCTAGTTAAAATCACCCTAATAAATCTCTATCTTGGTCCCAGGTGCAATGGAAGCTGGTGTGGATAGTCTTTTCAGCTCAAGGGAGATTGTTATTTTTATTTAAATTCCTTTTTCCTGAATCTTGTTTCTTCAACTAGATATCCAGCTACCCAAAGATTGAACAGTTTCTTATACTTTATGAGTCCCCCAAAGGACATGGAGTTGCTCTCTTCATAGTAGGCACTGAAACTTTTTTTCTGAATAAATTAATGCATGAGCAAAATTGTCTTGCTCTTGTCAAATCCCAACAAGTTTTTTGAGAATATAACATGAAGTTGAATATTTAGGAGTTGACTTTGCTTTCTGTGAGCCCAGCTTTCAGAGAGCTGCAAGTTGGTTGGGACAGCGGAGATGGAGCCTTTATTGAGCCAGCAAACCTCCCCTCCAAATGGCAAGCCCCCCAGCCAGGCCTTTGGTAGCTTCCCTCCCAATTGCATTTTAAATATCAAAAGTTCCCCAGACCTGTTGCTGCCTAGTCCATTCAAAGAATGTTTTTTGTCCCAGCCCACTGTGCTAAGCATTTTATAGGCATTATCTCATTTAATCCCCATAAAAGCCTTCTGAAGGAGATAGTTTATTAAACTTATTTTTTTAGTTTTACAAAATAGGGAAACTGAAGCTTTAAGGGGTTAAGTCACTTGAACAAGGTCAGAAACCTACTTAAGTGACAGAGTTGGGATTTAAACCAAGGACCGCCTGGGTGACAGCCTTACCCGCCAGCTTAAAACTCCCTTGCTTTCAAGTGGTAATTTCTCAATTACTACATGACACATTTG
This sequence comes from Aplodontia rufa, assembly GCA_004027875.1. Lineage (NCBI taxonomy): Eukaryota > Metazoa > Chordata > Mammalia > Rodentia > Aplodontiidae > Aplodontia > Aplodontia rufa. Next base: position 221,746 of record PVKS010000107.1, read on the forward strand.
GATTCTACTTCTTAAGTGGAATACTTCCATCTCCACATCTTTGCTTTACTTTCCTCCACCCATTCCCTCCACCTTTTTAAAAATAAACACTAAAAATTTCACAGATAATTCTTACTGTGAACTAGCATCTCTTACTCACCTCTCTAGTCCCCTGACCTTACATAGATTGAGGTTGCTTCTCCTGAAATGCTCATTCCTCTTTTTAATCCTATCCCATCTCCAGTCTTGAAAACCTCCTTTTCTTGACTTTCCAAACAAAACTCAGAGTGCGGAAGTGCTTATTTCTCCCATCTTGCAGTTGGTCCCTGAGTAACTGCATTGGACGGTCTGTGAATCTGACTCAAATGCAATTGTCCCCGCCAGTTCCAACCTCTCCCATGACAATTTCCTTTCTGATTCCAAGTCCCACCAAAGGTTCTTCATATCCATTGTCCATTTCTAGAAATTCCCCCTCTTTTCTCTGGATGACTCAGAGTATTCCTTAGAGGCAGTAACTATTAAAGTACTTCCACTTTACCTTAAACCATATCATCTGTCTTGCTGCAATGTGATAACATGTGATTCATTGACTCTGTGCACCATACAGCAGTTGGAACCAAAAAAAGGCATTTTCCAAATCAAACTTCTTTTGGACCTCTTTGGGGCCAACCAACCTTAGAGGATGGTTGAAAATAATGCACTGCATTCATTTCTTGAACATGGGCTTGCAGAATCAACCAAGTAGAAAGAAATGTTGAGATGCATTTAACCTCATTAGTTTCAGTAGGACTCTCTCCAATCCATCAGAATTGAGCTACACGAGAGAAACTCAACTATTTCCAAATCTCATTTACATAATGGATGAGATGTGAAATGAGCCCAATGCAAGGGGAGCCACCCGGAGGCACTAAAGTTTACCACAATATGTAAGAGTTCTTTTAGATCATTGCATTAAATTTCCACTAACAAGATAACAAATTAATTGTCTGTAGTACTGTGCTAGCCCAAAGTCTATTGAGTGCAGAGTATCAGCAGAGGGAGGCAGCTGGGATTTCAAGGACTGTAGGAGGGGAGGGATGCTCAGAGGGAGGTGATAAATGCTACCTTGGCTTTCTCCTGCCCCTTTAAGAAATCCCAGGCACCTCTGTAATCTGATGGTGGACTTTGGCTTTATTAGTGAGGTAAGCGAGGATGAGTAAATCAACTGTATCAGACAAGCCTCAGGACATCTAGAAATTGATCATTCTGCCGAAATAAGCACTCTGTGTTTATTAGCTGGGAGTTCATCACTATCGCTTCTCCTCATCCAATTCCTAAGAGATTTCAAAGCCATCATCATGGTATTAGCTCGTCTGACTGAACTACTAGAGATAAAGATTAGGAGATCTATCTAATGATGGGTCTGAGTTTCTGTGATTTTTTTTCTTCTATTGTAAAGGAGAGAGCTTTTCTAGCACACACTCTGTCTATATGTGCATGCCTGCACCCAAGCACGGTGTGTTTCCATTCTACAGGCTGATTTCAAATAATGGGTAAAGTAGGTGGTTTAAAGGAAGGATAACCAGTAAAACTTTAACTGTGCAACTTTCCCATACATTAGAAAGCAACTGCTTTACAAGGGGAATAGATGCTAAATTGATTTCTCTTGCCAGATTCAGTGGGTGACATTGCACTAAGAAGAATAATTAGATTTTTCATAATCATATTTATTATTCCAACCTCCACACACAAGGCCTGATTTCTACAGATATGTCCATGAGAATGAGTATGTATTGAACTGATCTTTCACAAACCAGTAAATGTGCATTATCTATTTATACCTATATTTATATACACATATGCACTGAGCTCCTGATATCAAGCTCTTTTCTCAATGTGGTTTCTAAATAAGCAGTAATCAAAATGCAAATAAGGTGACCCAGTTAGCATGGGGCTTTATATTACCATGCAGATGTGCTCTGCAACTCTGTACTCTAGAGGTAAAAAGCAAGACACGAAGAAAGATGCTTCTATTAACTGACATTGATTAGCCCTTCACATTCAAGAGAATCTAGGGAAGAATCTTCTTGAAACAATGGCCCTATAGCTTATATCACATCTGCTGTTCTTGGCTTGGTCTGCTTTTGAGCTGCCCTATGAATCTCGCATAACAAGCAGCACCAGGAGAACAAGATGACTAGCTGTGTTAAGTTAGAAAACATAACTGCAGCACAAAGTCAACATGCTGGCCTGAGATAGTCCAAGGACATGGCTGAGTTCAGAGTCATAGCTTTTCTACCATCTGTATGTAACACTAAGCAAAGAAAGATACAACCCCATTCTATTTCTCAGATACAAAGAAGGACTGTGCTGTTTCCATCCAAATCTAAACTATTTGATTTAGTGTGCTGAAGCTCCAGTGTATTTGGCAATAGCCTACACTATGCTAAACACATTTTATTAGCAAATCCCAAACCTACCTGATCACCAAGTATGTAAGGCACATACTAGATATAGTGTACAACTACATTTGTTCTAATTGCATGTATGCATTGGTCCTCCCTTATTATTATCTTTCTGCAAATCCCCTGGTTATATTTTCCAGAGAACAAACACACTGTCTGCATTTTTTTAAACTTTGGGTGGAATTACATCAGCATTATGATTGGTTCTGTTTGCCTCTTTTCCTTCTGTGGTATGGGTGTGTGTAGGAATTAACCAAGACCTGAACTTTCATGTGAGCTTAAAAGTACCTATGAATCTTGAGCTTGGTGCAAAATTTGTTGGAGATATATATATTTCTCCCTCTAAGAAGAAGATCTAATGTCTAAGGTATAGAAAGATTAAAGCTCCTCCAATTTGGGTTGTCTCCACCATTTTGGATTCTCAGTATTTGAGCTTTCTTCTTCTGGATGATATCCTTTCACACTTCTAGATAACTCCTTTCCACTGGTTTGATCTTTCCACTATAGGGTCAAAAGAAACTGACCTTTGCATTATTAGAAATTACTGTGTAGAGTAAAATAGTCTTTAGAGTAAAGTTCTCTGTGGCTCCAGCAGATGCGAATGGTATCATCTCAGCCCATTTCTTCACTTGTAAAGCAAGAGTGGCAAGAAATAATCAGATTGTTCAGTGGTTTCTCTGACTCTAGAAAACTTAGAATCAGAATAGTAAAGCTAGAATAGATAGATTCTGGACAGGAACAAACTGAAGCAGAATGAAATTCCAAGTCTTGTCCAAGTTTGTCCAACAGAAGGGAGAAAGAGCTTGCCATAACTCGATAGTCACAATTCCAATCTCTTAACTTTCCATATTAACAAATTACTTCTTTCTGATGCAGTTTGTTAACTGTTATTGTGTCCATTGAATAATTTCTGTGTCAGTCTTACTCTCAGAAGGTACACGGAAAGAATATGAAGTCTGTGCTTCCTAAGGAATCTAAACTTTATAGCAGTTATAGATACCTCTCTGTGAAAAAAAAAAATTTAAATGAGAAAATTAGTACCAAAACAACATATTGTTAAAAAATAATAGTGGTTAATGTAATTGAGTGCTTACTATAGCTAGGCACCATAATAAGTATTTTTACCTATCTATTAGTTTTCTCTTACTGCTCTAACAAATTTTCATAAACTTAGTAGCTTAAATAACACAAATGCATCATCTTATATTTTTGGAGGTCAGAAGTCCAAAATGGATCTCTCTGAACTAAAATTAAGATGTCAACAGAGAGCTACATTCCTTTCTGGAAACTATTGGAGAGTCCACTTCCTTCCTTCTTTCTTTTCTTCTACCCTCACCCCTTACCCCAGCTTCTAGAGTCCTTCTGTATTTCTTGACTCATGGATACCTTTCTGCATCTTCAAAGCCAGCAACATACCATCTCTCTGGCTCTATTTCCTTCATCATGTACTTGCTGTCTGACTCTTCTGTTCTGCCTTCTTCCTCTACTCTACTGGACACCTGTGATTACATTGTGACCATCTAGATAATTAACTGTGTACTCCCAATATTACGATTAGCTTATTAGCAACATTAATTCTGTTTGTACCCTTAATTCTCCTTTGCCATGTTACATAACATTCATAGGTTCTAGGAATTAGGATGTGGAGAACCTCTTGGAGGTGTGGCACTATTTCTTGTCTACCACACTATGAAACTCCTTTAATCTTCCCAACGGCATCATTTAATAGATGGGGAAACTGAAGCATGAAGAGTTAACATAACCTGTCCCAAATCACTCAGCTGATAAAGCAGCTAGACTCCAGAAAATGCATTCATTGCTGTTCTGTACCATATTTTTTTAAATAAAAGGTAGTTTTAGAATAAAGGAATGTGAGAGATACAGTAGTTAAGGAAGATTCTTGGAAGGTTTGGGTCTGGAAGGATGGACATGTATTATATCTATCCATTTACCCATCCAACATTGTTGAGTACCTGGTATCTATTTCGCTAAGTGTTGGGGAGCCAAGAAAATAAAAAAGTGAGACATGATTCCTGACCCTGGAACCCAGTTTAAGGTTGATTAATTTGTAATTGCCTAGACATTGTCAGAGAAATGAACAATTACAGATGGATCCACAGTTCTATAATGGAAGTGTATCCAGGTTAGAAGACAAGAGGCTGGAGGAGGCACTAACCGTACCTGACAAAGACGTGGGTTTAAGCTTTCTCAGTCGCCTCTCCAAGCAGAGCTCCCAGCATTTGCTTTTTATGACTCATCCTAAGTGCTTTTGCCTCAGTAGCCCCAGAAAGACCTATTGTGTGTGCTTTTGTTCCCGTCCATCTGCAGCCTCACCATCCTCTCCCTGCATTTTTAATTACCAAAGTCTGCCCATCTTTTAAGGCTGGGATTTTTCTACCTGTGTGTGTTTTCCTGAGTGGATAGTTGGACACATTCAGAATTGAAGTGCCAGGGCCTCCTGGTATCTGCCACTTAGAGATACTTAATGGATGTTGAATTAATAAATGGATGAGAAGGAGACCACCCCAGAGTCCACTGAGATCTCATTTTCCTCTTGATTCATGGAGGAATCATTTGGCCTCCTATCTTATTGAGTTTACTTATTTTATAAGTGTTTTCATCTTGTCCCACTCTCTGTTTTTAATCCATCTCTAGGAAAACAGAAATCACAACTCCTAAGATTTGGTAGTCAGCTCTCAAACAATCGTTGATTTCAGAATGATTGATCCTAGACCTACTGAATTGTATTCCACCCATTTAAGTGGGTGGAATACACCCACTTAAATGGGTGGAATTCCACCATTTAAGCTAGTGACCTAGCTTAAATTTCATCTCCTAAGGTCTTAGAATGAATAAAAATCATTTGATGCAAAATTAATCTTGGTGAGGCCACTGTCTCTGATGGAGCAGATCATTTGCCGTCCCAGGGCCCTTTGCTTGGAATCCAGTTCATACTGTTTTCTGCAAGCCATGAGACTTCTGGTACTTGTGCACCCAGGAACCCTTGATTGTTTCTAATATGTGCCAAGGTGCTCTTTGCTAAGCTTAGTGTCCACTGGGCTGTATCCATCTGGATGAGATGCCTTTGCTCATTTACATAAAGATGCCACCTGAGTAGCAGAGGAGGCTCTGCCTTTTGATAATTAGCAAAAGCACTTTAGTCATTGCCCTCAAAAAATGAAATGACTACCATTAATTACATAGAAACTATTAGAATGTAATTCTTACAAAACAGGAACTTTAGCTGTTTTGACTGATGTCATTTCCCTGGTATGATAGATGTTAAATAAATTATTGTTGCATTAATGAATAAGGTAATACACCAAAAAATAAAATTTTATTGACTTTTGCCCAGAAAAAATATTATTCCCAAATCTTAAGGGTCTCCGTTACTAGATTCACTTTCTTCCACAATACAGATTTCCCCTTATTGGACAAGGGTAAAGTTCATTTGCACACAAGAGAAAGGCACAATGGTAGAATCTGAATAGAAAACCACTATATCAGAAAGAGAATGACTGTCAAGTTTTCAGGAGCAGTTTCCTCTTGTAAAAATACATCATTTGCTGGTTCGCCGAAAAATCAAAATATTATGGGGAAAGAAAGAACATTGAATTTAGTCAAGAGAAGTGGAATTTCATCCACATGCGTGATTTGTGATCTTAAGCAAATCATCTGGTCCTCTGTGCCTCTGTTTCCTCATTTGTGAATTGTTGGTTTCACCATCTGATCCTTACCTCCTATCCTCAGAGATGGCTATCATCCCCAACATTTTTTATCAAATATTTTATCTCATTCTAGGATCTTAAGAGATTGAATTCAGGCAAGTTCATTCTTAAGTGGACTATATTCAGTGGTCTAGACTCATTCTTTCTGAAACGAACAATGATTTGAGAACAGAATACCAAACCTTGCTATAGGGGGCAAATAGCATAACATATGCCAGAGCTTAAAATTAAAAACTAACTGCTCAATATATCTTCACTCCTAATCAATTCCAAAGCCTACATTCTGTAGAGGGGATCAGAAGGTGACTGAAGGGACCAACTATCCCAGTGGTGTTGGCCTTTCCCACCATGCTACCCTCAACTATGTTACCAGGAAACACCTTCATTTGCAAATATTAGAGTTAGAAAATTAATTAAGCCATTCACAAGCTTATATTAACTGTACACTATCTGCCAGATCCTCTGCTCTTAGTTGAGGATGTTGCAAGATGAATTACCTGTGGTCCTCCAAGGATGATTCCATCAACTCCTTTGTTTGAAGGCAACCTTGTGGAATGAGGACCCAGCAGGGAGTCAGAGGATCTAGATCTTACCCTTCTTACCAGCTGTGTGAGTTTGGAGGAAATGCATAATCTTTCTGAACCTAAAATTTTGTATCCAGAAAAGAGGACTAAATAGCAGCCATCTCACAAAGGGTTTTTGTTTGTTTTTTCCCCTGTGAAGAAATGAGGCAACGTAGATAACTAGCTTTGTAAATCTTAGAACAAGGAGCAATGACTCTAAGGGGAGGCTGGTTTTTATTATACAAGGTCACAAAGCTCATTAACATGATCCTGGGAAAGTCAGATACCATAGACGCTGCTTTTCTGCCATGACCCCTGTGACCTTGAGCAACCTGGGGAAGAGGTAATTGAGCAGCAACTACTACTTCGGAAGAAACAGAATCAAAATATTGAAGCTATTGACTCACCTTAAGGCAGTAAGCAGTGCTTTGGTCTCTGACCTTTTCGCATCCTGGGGCAGTCAATAACCTGGCCACTAGATACAGCGCCTGCTACTGATTTTGATTTGGACATAGTTTAACCTTGAACTGAGCTCCAAGTAACCAAGGCAACAGGAAGTCAGCTTCTGCATCACAGGAGTAGGAATCCATAAATCAAGTCCCTAATGCAAACATGGTGTGCAGGTAGAGGTTTGAGGGAATAAGTGGTCTATGAGAAATTACCTTTGAAAATGAGTGACTGTCCCTTGATAGGCTACAGCACAGTTTCAAAGACTTTTTTTTTTTTTCTAATTTATCAATAGAGGTCAACAGGTTACAGCAGAATGGTTGCATATAGGTTTAACTTTTCCTATTTCCTCTTAGCTGGGTCTTTTAATTATGAACAGATGTTGGATCCACAAAGTTATTAGCATTGCTATTTCCTCCTTTAAAAACATTCTGGCCTCCAAATATGCAAACCTCAGTGTAGCATGTGTTGTACTGGGGCATTGGGACCCTCTGAACTCCTCTACCAAGAGTGCTCAGGCGATCTGCTTCCTAAATTTAGACAGTGAACCCTTTTCAGTTCCGAGTCACCCCTGCCTTTTCTCATGCATGCCCCAGTAAACAGGGGTGCTCCATCACAGTGGTCCAGTCATCAAGGTTTTCTTTGGTTCTTTTTGTGATCAAGCTCCAGCCTCTAAAGATCTTCCTCCCATGGAGAGAGAGAAGCCAGGTTCATGCTGGGAAGAAACTCTTCAGATGTTCCACCACTTTGGCCTCACACCCCATGGAGCATCAACTGCTACCTGGAATGAAGGGAAATAAAGCCCTCCAGTGACCACCTTCCCTGTGTCCTCTCCCAAGGAGCAGTCAGTCACCCTTTTTCGTCTCTCGAGATTTCTGCTCTCAGGCGGATTTTGTCAATTATTAAGTGTTCCTAGATTAGCCTTTGTTTAAAGTTTATCTAGTACACTTGTCCATGTATGTTATTTCTGGGATTGTTTCCATTATCCTTTGGAAATCCAGTGACGGAGAGAAAGTCAGGGCTGGTTTTTGTTTTTGTTTTTGTTGTTTTTTTCCTACTTGAGTTTATTTTCCAAAATTGACAACCAGCAAGCAGTTCCATAATCTGGGAAGTCTTAAATTATCCAGGGTTTTGAAAAAGCTAAATAGTGACAATCCAAATGACAGAGTGTTTCAAGTGTCATCTTATTATGTTTAACGTATTCTGTAACACAAACACTTGAGTAGGAAAGTATGCCCAATAGAGGTATGATCAGATCAACTTTAATGAGATGATGTGGACTGAGACTCATTCAGATTGTGAGCATTTGAATGAAAATGGGTACACCTAAAATGACTTGAAATAGATTTGCTCCCAAGTGAGGATTAAATATTCTTTTATTGCCTTCATTCCCCCCAAGCATATCATAATTTAAACAAGTACCTGCCCAATCTGTGTCCACAGGTACAAAGATGGCTTCTCAGTGAGTTTTTCCAAAGGAGCAGTTGTCCAATAGAACTTAGATGGCTTAGACTTCAGATGTGCCCCAGATGTGCCAGAGAGGGTGTGCCTACGTCCATTCAAAGGGAATAACACTGTGGTGGTGCAGAGGACCGAAACAGAGAACTGTCATTAGACTCCTTCTATTCTGCCTAGCATCAAATGTGTTAGCAGCCTGGTGTTAAGGCCTGTCGGTCATTTCTATCCCAGGGCCCAGGCTCTGATAGATTTCTAGATTTTTTTCCCAAACAACATTTATTTTCTCAGTATAAAAGAAAGCTTAATACATGTTTATAGGTTTAAAATATTAACAAAAGAAAAAAATCTGGGGAATAAAAGTAAACAGTCCCTCCTCCCCACCAAATCTCTCTGAGTTCTCCCTACTCAGAGGAGCCACCATTAACTGCTTGGATGGATCTCCTTACAGATGATCCACTCTGCAATTCAAGTACATTCGAGGTTGATTCCCAGACTATCACAATCACACCTGCACGATTTACCACCACACGGTTGGTGTTTGTGCCTTGCAGTCTCTTGTCATATAATTTGATATTTGTCTATCTGCACCTTCAAGATGCTATGAAATATTAACTCCAAAAAAGTACAAATGATGTTGCGATTTATTTGTGGCATTTCTGGCAGGAGTTTTAGAGACCTGGGTGGAGAGTGGAATGAAGGTAATAGAAGACCAAGGAAAAATGTCGGTATGGTTTTCTCCACAGGTAGCTACAGGTGTGCCTTTTCCAGGTTGGTACTACAGCCTCTGTATCCTCAGCATGAACCACGCTTCAACAGACTGGGGTGGTGATTAGGGGTGAGAGTACAGCCATGCAGACCAAGATGATCCTGGGTTTTGCATCTAGTTATCTGGAAACTTCCAGCTCTGACATTAAGAACAGTATGAGTTTATTCAGCTTTCCCTTAAGCTCTCAGAAATGTGTTCTCCTCATCTGTAAAATTGAGAAAACAGTAATATCCACACCACATGCTTCACAGGGTTGTCACAAGGCCCAAGTGAAGCTGTTCTCACTGTGGCAGTGAGATAATGGTACTCTGGGAAGGTTGGTTGGGTTGGGAAGAAAGTGATGAAGCCCAGTTTGTCGTAGTTGCTCTCTCTGGCACATGGCCTGCAGATGAAGAGACCCTGAATACGTGCCCATCAGTTGGAGAGTCTTTGTGTGTGTGTGTGTAGGTAGAGATATAGGAAGTGTCCAGAAATCCTTGGTCTTGTCAGAAAAGATAGCTACACCTTTGCGTGTTGGTTAAAATTGGTTCTGAGGAAGCAGTGAATTATAATAATTATATTAGTAATAACAATGATGATGGTGGTAGACATTTACATAGCACGGACTACGTGCTACACGTTGTTCTGAGCACTTAACATAAATCCACTCCTCAAATGCTCACAGCAGGCCCCACAAAGTAGTACTGTTCACCGTTCCATTTTTAAGAAAGTTTACTATAAAAATATAACTTTTAAAACTACGTTTAAAACTGAGGAAGGTTGGGTAACTTGCTCTTGATCTTACAGCTGGAAAGTGGCAGAATCTAGATCCAAGCTTGGGAAACTGTTTCAGGATAGCTCACAAGTCTCCCAGGCTTTCCAGCACCATCGTGACACGTCTTGTGATGCTTGTTAGGCGCAGACCCTCAAAGGCCCCCAGCTCAGCTCATCCTCAGCCTAATGACTATCGGGACACACCAGTCCCCACAATACCTTTCCTGCTTCAGCAGACTGGCTTTTTAAAAATTTTTTACATATATTATTTGTACATATTAGTGGAGTTCAGTGTGCTATTTTGACACATTCATACAGTGAGCCCAATACAGCCTCCTTTGGCCATTGTCTCCTTCCCAGCCTCTAGTGATCACTAGTCTACGTTCAGGTCAATTTTATTTTATCTCCCACCTGAGAGAGAGCATGAGGCACTTGTCTTTCTGTGTCTGACTTACTTCACCTAACATAGGGTCTCCCAGCTCCATTCATCTTGCTGCAGGTGACAAGATTTCATTCTTCTGTATGGATGAATGCCAGTCTACTGTGTGCATGCTCCAAGTTTTCCTTGTCCATTCATCCGTCCAGGGCACCCAGGTTGGTGCCCTCTGGATCCTGCTCATTCTCCCGTGTGTCCTCCTGGCTGCTCCCCACAGGGATTTCTAAGAAACCCTCAAGCACCTACGACTAATGACACAAGCTTGCATCACCCTGTGGCCCAGCTTTTCCTTCTCTTTTGTCTCATCTTCCCAGCTGGATGAGATGAGCAGCCCCAATGGGGCGGAAGCCACGGAACTCCCTTTATTTCGCACAACACAGCATTTGTAAAGATAGGATGCTTGATCTTCCAAACGCTAAAGGGGGCCCCTTCTTTCAGGTTGTGCCCGGCCCCCACCACCAGGCAGGCAACCCAGAATGCTATCCTTTCTAACCCCAGCCACAAAAACACTCATGGCTATTCCTTTTCTATAAAATCCTCTAAAATTTCATTCTTTTTGAACCAGAAGGAGGTCAAAACATTGGACTGCTTCCTCAGGTCATGTTTAGGTTTTATGTTGTTCATCATCCTGTTCCTTTAAACCAACTGCAGGTTTTGGGGTTGTTTTTTAGGGATGCCAAGTCCCCACTTAAAAGTGGACCAGACGACAGTGCATAGTAAGAACGAAGGCTCAGTGTCCTCCATGATGACCAGGAAGAAGCCAGCCGTGGTTGACAGCATTGCGATTCCACCCAGCCCGGTCTTATCTCTCCTCGCCGCATCCGCAGCAACATCAGATGCAGGTGAGCACTTTGGGTTTGCTTTGGGTTCACTGCCACGAAGCTGGGTGGGGAGAAAGCCCACTGGGAATGACCTGTTGAGTGCAGGTAAGAGATCTCTGTTCAGCCAGCCTTCCACAGGCGCTGAGCAAGGGAGTTGTTCAGCACTGGGTTTTGCTCCTGGGAAGAAGTCAAAGAAAAGCAGAGATGCATGTGGAACCTGGAGGCCGGGCCCCCTCTAAAGCCCGTCACTTCTCCGGCAAACACCTACAAGTGTCTAGTGTATACTGTGGGGTTATCATCTTCTTATAGACAGCATTAGAAATTGTCTCCTATTTAACTTCTCCCCTGCATGCACTAACAGGCAGTGTCCGTGTATTAGATTCTTGCCTTCTTCATGGAATGCAGAATGAAGGCACATTTCATTGATGCTTGCTAAGTAAGTATACTGATAAATGTGGTGAGCCTAACACAACCTTTAGCAATGCCTATCATGATCAGAACCACAAGAGGAGATGCTGATATTTGCTCCAAACTCATCTTCTTATTCAGCAAGTGGTTTAGGCAGAGTACTTTTCTATACATTCACATCTTTCATAGAAGTCACTAATAACCAGGCTATCAGCCTGATTAGAACAACAGAAAGAAATACTTGAAAGGACACTTCCCAAATTGAGTTCAGCAAAACACTGCAGATGTTTTTGTGAAAGGATATTCTTGATGTGAAGGGAGGGTAGGTCATGCTGCCTTCGCCCTGCAGGACTTTTCCAGTTGTTGAAGTGACCTGTGTTCACAGTTAGGCCCCAGACGGGGAGGCACAGAATTCCACCATCTTATTGACCACACAACTTCTTGTTCAAGAACTAGCTTTTGCTGCCTCTTGGACCCAGGATTCTCCTCACTCATTTGGAAGACCTTGCTGTGAAGGCAAGGCATTGCAAACCTTTATGCCTTTCATACATTTGATGTGAAATAAACTTTTGGGTGGAAATGGCAGGTAAATGATTGTCAGAAAGGAGAACAAGAAATCAAAGGAAGGAAAGTCATGGAAGTATGAGGAGCACTCCCTAGGCTTGATGGGCCTTTGGGGGAGGGCAGAGGGAGCCAGCAGGAGACTTCCAGAAGTGGGAACCAGTGCCATGACTGACACTCCAGGAAGATTTCTCTTAGCTACTGCAAAAGATTTGGGCTGTGGTTCGCACTGCACACCCTGCTAATTGCTTATTCAACCTTGTCAGCTAAGCACTGGCGATCTCCCTTCATGAATTCAGAGGTTACCCTCTTTCTGCCCTTGTTCACAAACACAAATATTTCCCAGGGGCCAAAGACAACTGGTTCCCCATTTTCCACCCTGCACTCTTCCCACTCAATGTTAGAGATGCCAGTCTTGGGATGACCTGCTTGTTGTACAAGCTTGCCTCCTCTGCTTATACCTAGTAATTGATAAATATGCTGAGCAGGCGAAAGAAACAGGTGGGTATTAGACTTTGAAACCTGCCCCTCCTGTAATCAGAGCTGAGCCAAAACTCTCCTGTTTCAGGATACAGGAACAGGCTGTTTCGTTTTGGCAATCCTAAAAATGAGACCCTCATGAGAATTATACAGATTTGGTTCATTTCCGGATCTCAGGATGCTGAGCAGAACTTTTAGGGGGAAACAAGCCAGAGATCTCCCCAGGTGCTGGAAGCCAGACCTTCCTGAGTCTTCAGTCCCCATAGATAAATGGCTTCCCACAAACCTGAGAGAGCTGGGAACACACCAGCTGGGCTTGTGTCCAACACTGTTTCACACATGAAGGAGTGGATGCCTCCCGAGATTCAGAGAATTGCCTGAGGTTATACTATTGGATTGGAACCCAAATATTCTGATTTACTGACTGATTCGCAATGGAACCCCGTTTCTGCGGAGGGTTCAACCTGAGAAAGGCAGATTTCTTTCTTCCTAACTAGGAATTCCTCCTCCTTTGACGAATTGTCTGATGGGGTAGAAAACACTTATCAAAACCAAGCACACAGTAGGCAGTTAATATTCTGTGCATCTGATTTCATTTAATAATTGCAGTAGCCATATCTATATCTGACAGGACACCTCACAAGATTTATGCTTTCTGTAGAGTGCTTTTTTTTTTCATCTCCTGCTATAAGCAAAGTAATTTACAATTACTTCTGGCTTTATGCAGAAATCAATTTATTGATAGTCTATTTTCCAGCAGATTATCATTTCTGTAGGATAGTTCTGGAGAAGTAGACAACTTCAGGGGAGGGAAATGAAAGAAACGTTAAACTTAGTGGCATACAAAGCATTATTAATATAAGAAATCACTTAGAGATAAGAGGATACTGAAATAATACAATTAATTAGAAATACATTCTATTTAAAAATAATGGATGCTAAAGTACCCAGTATAGCTCCTGACAAAAAGTAGATGCTCAGTAATCTCTATGTAAATTGAGCAGTGGAGAGACAGGAGCCGTGAGCTTCTCCAGTACTGAGCATTGGAGAAGGACACACTAATCAAATAGAAAACATTGTAGGATGTTGGTAGATGCTTGCCAAGTCATTGATCTTATAGTCCAAACAGCCCTTTTTCTCAAACATGCAATCTTTGGTAAAAGTTTTTATTTATTTTTTTAATTTTATTTTTTTAAAGAGAGAAGGACAGAGAGAAAGAGAGAAAGAGAGAGAGAGAGAGGGAATATCAATTTTTATTGAGTTTTTCACATGGCCTTCATTGCTCAGACACTTAGTTGTGTACGTGGGTGCTGGGGTTTGAACCCATGAACTCACGCATGCTGGGCTAGCTCCGTAACTGCCGAGCCACCAATCCAGCAGCCCCTGGTAAAGGTTTTTAAAGGAACATTTCTTGCCTTGTTTTATAAGCAATATATGGGTGAAATGAATGTGGATTAGAGTTTAAAAGTCTTTCCTAGCTTAAGTATGTGAGCACTTAGACATGCATGTGAACCAGGGGACCCTCCACCCCCTGCGCAATATTTTTAAGGCACTTTTTTGTTTCTCAGAGTCTGGGATGCATGCTGATTATGAAGTTATTGATTTGTTGGAGGGACAACAGAAGAGAGCGGCAGCTGAAAACATGGCAGTTCCTGAGTTACTGGGAGATTGGGAAGGGGGAGGGAGGGATAGCAGTGGCCTCCACTGGTGCTCCAGCAGGTCAGCCTGCATGATCAAACTGCTCAATGGCTATTGATCTGCTGCAGTCCCCTGGCACAGTGCAGGAGGTCTGATTCAGGGTAGCCCCACATCATTATTGTAAGTAATTAGGGCTAATGCAGTAAAAGCTTCAATAAAGTTTGTTCAAAGTGATGCATAATTTGAAACAACTTCTATTACACTTGCCCAATAATGATTTAATAACCATATTAGATAATCCATACGTGAATAAGTCAGGCTAATTTTTCTTGTCTTCTAGTTATTGAACTAACTTCTCAAGGAGGTCATGCAGTGTATAGAATGCATAGAGAGAATGTATGACTTCACTTTGTTCTATCATCCCCTACCTCATTCTCTCTCTCTCTGACATACACACACACACACAATCAATATTATTCTATCATCTTTATTTCAAGAACAAAAAAGACACGTATGAGGGGTGCTATTAGTGAACCTCCAGTGCTTGAGATGTAGCTCTGTGGCAGGACAGAGTAGGCTGAGTACAGATCTGTTTCTACCTGCTTTCTATGGAGGCTGATCCGTTACTCTCTCAAACCATATAATCTGCATGTTTAAAAGTAAGTGAACGTATTTAAGCTTCACAAGTCTTAAATTTTTAGGCATTTTTGCTTCTCATGACAGAGACTGATATTGGGTGAACTGATTATTAGCTAAACTTTCAGTCCAATCAACGTCAACTACACCTGTAATCACGATGCAGAACCTTAAGCATTAAAGATTAATTACCTTCTCAAATAATAGCATGCATTCTTAATTCTAATGAAATCCAAATGAAGTCCAGTATGTCAGTATCTGGTAAACAGCAGTGACTAAAAATTGCTTCTAGCGCCCAATTCTATGATGTCTGATTTTTCTCTTCATCACCTGCCATCTATGGGAAGGGTCCCTGAAGAACAAAATAATATCCAGGTGTAAAAAAACAATTAAGAGGAATTTAAGAATTGAACAATTATTTATTTCACTTGCTTTTTTTTTTTTTTTTTTTTTTTGCCTTATATGGAATCATGGCCTAAAGCCCCTAACCAATTAACAACTGACCAATTAACAGGTCAGTTCCTTCAAAAGTCTCATCTTTCAGAAGATCCAAAAAAAAGAAAAGAAAAGTGAAGGTTAATAGGATTTGGAACATTCCAAAGCTATAAATATATAAACTGAAGAAATTTTCAAATTGTGAAATAAATTCTTACAAACCTTATCAATTAAAATACATATTAGAAAGCCTGAGAAAATCCAAGGAAAATAGAGCTTAACTTAAAAACAATTGTTACAGTTTTCTGAAAACTACTATTCATGGACCCCATAATAGGGCATCACAGAATGAGTCCAGAAAGCTCTGCCCTCCTGTCCCTCTGGGCCACCTCTACCCAGCAGGGGTGGAAGCTGCTGCTCTTTCCTGAGGTCCCATCATACCAAAGTCCTTCTAAAAAACTTGCATAACTATTGTATATTTTACCCCCAAGCAGAGTAAATAAACTCTTTTCTGATTTAATCTGAATATCGTAAGTCACCTGAGCCCTTCTGTGGCCAAGTCTATGGCATTCCAGAGAAGCATCAAAATCTCAAAATCTGCCCCTGCTTTCCACCCGGCCTCATCTTGGAAATCTTAGCCAGCACAACACTCCTTTGGATCTCCACTATCAAAATGTGATTTTCAAAGGATCCATATCAAAGCTTCACTCAGCTCTTTAATAAGGAAAACAGCATTCTGGTAATGTTGGTCCAAAGCAAAAGTACAGAAGGGGGCATTATGGAAAGGGAGGCATTGGAGAATGCATGTCCAGCAAGATTGCTCCATTAGTGTCCTACTCAGTAATAAAGCATAACCTCTGTGCCCATCTTTTCTACCAGGAAAAAAAAAATACTGAGGGAAAAAACCCTCCAAGTTAGAATATTAGCTGGCAGGTTCTGGACCTAGAGCAGCAGCAGATAGCAATTCCGACAAGTACACATCTCCCCAGACAATTAACAGCCCTCGTGTAGACACCGTAGATGAGTGAAAGGCTGTGCGCCCTGACTTACCTCACCGCTAAGTTTGAGTTTGAGCTCATTTTCTTACACACCATGGGATGCTCCGGTTAAAAACATGTGTTTTGCTTCAGATTGCTTGAACATAACAGCTGGGCGATCTCAGACCTTTGTGTTCACGTCTGTAAAACATGGAGAAGTACCACCCAGCATAAGGATTGTGGTGGGGAACACATGAAATAACACTTGGGAAAGTCTTAGCAAAGTAGCATACGAAGTATGGCAAGAACTCAGCCAATGGGTGTTGTTGCTGCTGTTGTCATTATTATTACTATGAACAGTTTTCGGTCTGCAATGTTTTCCCTCCTACACCCACCTTTATGCCACCTAATTGACTAATTCATGCTCAGTCTTCAAGTCTCAGCATATGTGCTTTCGGCTCTAAGACACCTACATTAAGAACTGTTCCAAAACTGAATGCCACAGTCTCAGTACTTCCATTGTGCACTTCACAGTGTCTCTGTGCCCACACCTGTGTCCCACCTTGGGCTGGAGAATCACATACCCTCTGTGGTCGGACCACAGTCTGAATCCTCAGCCCCTAGCACTGAGGTAGGCAACCACAGACAATGAATATTGGATAAAATGCATTGAGCAAGGACTGCTTCCACACAGATATGGTCTACACAAATATCCACTCCAGCATTATATTCGTTAGAGTCTAGATGACGATTTACCTTTATTTTCCATAATGGCACCAAAAATTGAACCTACCCCAAAAATGCTCAGCAGAGGCAGCAACTAGGGAGGGACCTTGGGGGCCTCCAGCCTCCTTGTTCAATGGTGGCATCCCTATCCCACGTTAATTCCCCAAGGCATCCTCAAGTAGAGTCAGCGTATAAGGCATTATACGTACCAGAGTGTGTGGTTTTTCAGAAAAGAGCAGAGGAAACACACACACTAAATGTCCTCCTTCACTGAGGTCTGTGGAATTTTCAGGATAAGCTACACAGTAAAAGACTGGAGATTACATTCCCCTATACTGTCCTTCAATTAATTTATATAGGGGGGCTGGAGTGGTGGCTCAGTGTTTACAGCACTTGTTTGGCATGTTCCAGGTCACAGGTTCAAATCCCAGCACCATGTACACAATAAAGTGTCGGAGCAATGAAAGTCACATGAAAAACTAAATAAAATCGATTCTCTCTTTCTCTCTCTCACTATCCCTCTCACTGTGTGTATGTGTGTGTGTGTATATATATATATATTTTTTTTATATATGATGGTCTTCATTGTGGCTGGAACATTGGCTTCCCTAGGCAGTGACCATATCCTATGTACATTTTGTCTCATTCAGTGAGTATTGGGCACTACATGTATTCCCAGATCCTTGGGATATAAGGAACAAAAATAAGAGAAATAAAAACCAAGAAAGCTGCTTTTGAGCAATTCACAATCCCATTCCAGTCTCAAGAACCTTGTAAGATACTGGGTACATAGTAGCTACTCAATAAATACATCCAGACTTAGTTTAGCTAATTATTTTCTCTCCAGAACCAGGATTAAAAAATAAAAGAAAAGACAGGTTTAATGACAGGTTCAAGAGTGTTTTTATCTGCGAGAAGTTTAACTCAATTTATCTTCTCTGAATGCTTCGTACAGATTACGCTCCCAACCACCTCCTGCCACAGTCAGACCCTCTTAAAAATAGAGTAATGATAATAATACATTTTATCTCCTTCCCAGTGATAGTATCATTCACACCTCCATTGAAGCCCAGTGGGAGGTTTGGCTGTGAGGCATCTGACGCAGGGGGAGTCAGGTGCGATTATTGTAATGAGCACTCCACACTCAGCAAAATGCCAAAAAGAAAACCTCCCAGACGTGAAGCGATTTCTATTAAGATACTCATTTCAAATCAAATATTCAAGCTTCTCTTTAAAAATGGGATCGAATGAAAGGAGACTTTTCCAGGGGCAGGCTTTATGTAGCAAAGAACGGAAGAGCACAAATATTTTATGATCAGTTTTGAGATGAAAATTCAGCGCCTGCCTTGTTCCCTGGTTCTTTCCATTTCCAGAAATCTAATTAAATTGTTGGTTTAATGGTAGCAAGATAATTTAGTGGCAACAGAAAGCAGCTATGCTAATGAGAAGGGGCATAATGCTTTTGGTTTCCTGTAATTAATGGAGAGTTTTTTAAAAACTTCATGGTTCCAGTGAAGTTGGTATAGTGAGACCAGCTATTGAGATTGGGGCAGTCTTTCCTGCTCATCACTGCAGAAGTAGCCTCAGGCATGGTGGAACAACTGTGTAATGACTGTCATTAAGTACGATCTTGAGTGGTCCAGGCAGCCTGTAGTCAAGTTAAGAGGAAAGAGTCAGCAAGAGGCAGTCAGCAGGAGGCAGGGAGAGAGAACAGAGTAAGGATTATGAAACAGGTACTATCCAGAGAAAGAGAGAAAGAGATCTCTTATCTTCCTGCCCTCCTGCCTACCCCTGGGAGGTGCTAAAGTGATCCTAGCACATCTTCCATGGAGTAGATTAAACAAGACTGGCCTAGAATAGACCAGAAGGGACATTTGCCCACCACCTCATGCTGCAGATGAGAAAATCAAGCCCAAAGGGGTTACAAATGTTACCTGACTGGGGATTAGATACCTGGACTCCTCCTGCCACCACACCATAGTAGAGCAGAAACGATTTGGAATTCAGGATCAGGGTTATTGTGGAGTTCTCATTATATACTTTAATATTCCCTTCAGTAAGTCCTTGAATCTGAGTCCCCCTCTGCCTCCACCAACGAAACGGGAAAAGTAATGTGTGCCTTTTAGGCAGTGGTGAGAAAGAAATGAAACAGCAGATGAAAACATCGACCACATATTCAGAACTTAAGGGCTCCACTCATGTCAAAAATAAAGTCATAGCGTGTCATTACTTAATCGTATCAAGTCATAATTGTCATGTTATGACTCAGATTGTAATACTCTTTAGAAAACTATGTCCTCAGTCTTCCTCCACATAACCTCATCTCAGGGCATGGTCCAAGCTCTCTACTCTTGAGGTTATTAGTTACTGCATCGAGCTCATCGTACTCAAATATGGATAAGTATGCAAACTATTAAATATTTGTTTCTAAATTTCCAAATATTTTTGTTATCAGTTGTCAACTTTTAAAGCACCTGCCCCCTGCATTCCATCCTGAGTGACATAAGTAGGTATATACAATTAGTCCCTCCCTCTGGGGGAGCTCTCAATCGATTTGAAAAGACCTGACTCTGAAACATGAGATGACTGTTCTAGTCGGCTTTTTCAATGCTGTGACGCAAGGGTCTGACAAGAACAATTTTAAGAGGAAAAGTTTATTTGGAAACTCGTGGTTTCAGAGACCTTTGTCCGTAGGTAGCCAGCTCCATTCCTTGGGTCTGGAGGTGAGGCTGCTCAATCCCTGCAGAAGAGTGTGGGGGAGGGATCACTCCATACAGAAAATATATAGCCTAAAGCCACTCCTCCAATGACCCACCTTCCCCGGCCACACCTTACCTGCCTTCAGTTCCCAGTTAATCCCTATGGGGGGCTTAACTAACTGATTGAGTTAAGGTTCTTAGATCCCAATCATTTCACCTCAGCCTTTCTGCATTGCCACACATGAGATATGGGGGGACACCTTCACAACCCATAGCAGATAACCAAGTAGTATTTTTAAATAGTATATTGAAAGACATGCTGACATACTCACAGCTACCATTCAGTAATTCACTGGTCATTAATTTCCAACTAGGGGAGTTCTGAGACAGCAAAATGTCCTTGGAAGAGAGGAATGGAGATGGATCGCTAAGAATGGGCTGAACTAAATAGACAGCCAGAAGGACAGGCTTACAATATTTCTGATAGAGCTTAATTTTTACCTGTTTTATATCTGTTTTCTGTTCTGTGTGAAAATAATGGCAAAAGTGGCTGCAAAGAAGTTTGAGTTCGGACATAAAGTGCCCGAAATTCTAGACTAAGACTTAGTGGTCTTGATTGCCACTGGTAGCAACGTGGCAGCCATGGGCCAATAGCTGTCTGCAGGTGTATTTTGATTGGCCTACAGAGGATTATAATTTCTTTTAAAAATTAATCCACAGCTCTAAACTTCACAAGACTCACACAACAGTCAACCTCTCTAGCTTTTTGCAACATAGACTTTCTGGCATCTTTGAATTCAGATTCCTATCTAACAACAAGTGGTTGGAACAAAATAACATTTTCCACATAAGAGGGGATATATTTTCTTATCGTTATCTTTTCCTTCCTCCCTCACCACACTGGATTAAGTCATAATCCTGACCAACCTCCCTGAGTGTGCAGATTAAATATCTCCTATCCAAAATGCTTGGAATCAGAAGTGCTTCCAGTTTGAGAGCTTTTTTTCAGATAGAATTGCAAATTCATGAGATAGCTATATCGACTATGCTCCTAGTGGGGAAATCACTGAAGGCATTTGACCTAGGTCAAAGCAACGCGTAAGAACACTTACTTAGAGGCTGGAGCAGTGGCTCGGCAGTTACGGCACTTCCCCGGCATGCACAAGTACACGGGTTCAAACCCCAGCACCCACATACACAACTAAGTGTCAGAGCAATGAAAGCCATGTGAAAAACTAAATAAAGATTGATTCTGTCTCTGTCTCTCTCTTTCTGTCCTTCTCTCTTTAAAAAAAAAAAAAAGAAGAAGAACACTTACTTAATCTAGCAGGAATAACGTGTGATTTGTACAATGCTTTCTGTTACTGAATTATAAAATTTGGGGTATTGGAAAAGTCCTTAAAGTTTGTGAAATTGAGAGAACTTTGGCACTTCATTTCTGTCAGTAGTAGAAACTTGCCAGGGTACACCCAGTCTCTTACTCTTTAGCTCCCTTTCCTAAGGATATAGAGTGTGCAGCTGACTTGGAAATAGGGCAGCCCTTGCTTGCATTGTTGAGTCCCAGGCTTCTAAGGTGTGTGCAGTTTGGGAAATTATTTAACCTCTGAGGTCTCTGCTTCCCCCTCAGTATAACTGGGATGCTGAGGTCCTCCAGTGGTCATTATCATGTGTGAAACACTGCAGCCTGCGTTGTAGGTCCTCCAGAAACGTTGGTTCCTTCTCTTTTCCTTTAGTTTCATTTGAGGACATGAAGGATGCATGCCACTTTCCGTATATGGTCTAAGAAATGATACAAAGCTAGATGTGGCAGAAATATTCCCTGAGTAAGTAAAAGCAAAGCACTTCTTTCCACTAACAAAGAGAAGAAGCCCACTCTTCCTTCTCCGCCACCACACAAACACCTCCAGTTTACCTGTTCTTTTAGTTTCCGTTGGAACTAAGTCTCTGTTTTGTCAGTCTTCTTTGGAAGGGGACACAGGGCTTCTGTGGACAGAGGCCAGAGGCTTCTCTTAAAATTTCTCAACAATTGAAGAATTCCTCTTGTCCAGGAATTGTTTCCTCGATGCCTCTTTAAACTAAAAGACACCAGATGTCCTTCCTGCGACAATCAGGAAACAGGAATTTCTAATGCCAATGGACAGTTTTTAATACAGAGAGAAAGTGCTGAATTTAAATTGTGTGATGTTCCCAGCAAAATGTGTGAACATTCTGTGTGTCTGGATCCAGGACTTGTCCCAGAAAGAAGACAGAAATCAGAACAAAAGAGAGGAAGCCTACTATTACCCACCATTTCAGTAGGAGACCAAGATCAGCCACCCTGGTGGTGATCCTGGGGTGGTTCAAAATCACCCTTCCAAAGGATCTTCTTGTCCTCCCATGCCTGAGGATGTTTTGAGAAGACTTTTCCTATTTTGAAATTCAGTTTTGTTAGTGCCTAAATGCCCACAATTCTGCTCTTTGTCTCATGCAAGTTGCCAGAGTGAAGTGATTTGGGCTTTACATATGGAAAGTTCATTTTGTTGTATAATTAATGGGAAGCAGACTTTGGAAGCTGATGATCCAGGCCCTTATTTATATGAGAGCATATGTCTGTGTTTTGTTTATGACTCACTCTCTTACTCCACGCATCGTAACTTGGGTTTGTTTACACTAACTTTTCCTAGAATCTGAGCCACATGGTATAGGAGCCAATAATTTATAGTCTCTAAAAGGGAAACATGATGAATGAGCTTTTTCCTTTCAAATTGTCAAATCTTAAATTGAGGGAAAAGTATTTGCTGCATAGAGTCTGCCCAAGCTTATATTTAGGGGGAAAAAAGGAGGAGGGAGTTAAAACAATAACTTTTTTTCAAGAAACTACTGGTATAGTGCTCTGAACATGAATATAGATATATTTGCCAAGAGAGTATATGACCCCTCACCACAATAAACCATTATGATTCAGATCCAAATGTTTGGCAGTGAAAAGACCATTCATGGTGCGGGCTACGTGAGTACCGGGGCAAGGAGGTGTACAGGAAATCTCTGTACCTTTTGCTCAGTTTTTCTTAGAACCTAAAACTGCTAAAAACTAAAATCTATTTTGAAAAAAGGCACATTCATTTTTCTCTATATCCATAACTATTTATCTATCTATATGGTTTTGGTATACATATTTTGGAGACTACATAATATATACAAAATATATACATATATATATATTTGGGGACTACAAAACATGTATGTTTGGGGGACTATATAATTAATATATGTTTATGTGTTCCTTTCTAGCGGACCCATAGTTTCAATCAATCTGCAACTTTAAATGTTCAAGCTGTTTTTTTAGTTGCTTATAATAAGTTCCAAACTTGTTTTTGACTGTGTTTTTGTTTTGGCTTTTTTTTAACTTTTTATTAAGGAGTTAAGTTATCGTACAATCATAAATGCATATAAAGTAACAATATGATGTGCATTTGTTCTTAGACCAGAATTATGCTACATTGCCTACTTTGACCCCTACAATTGATATGAATGCTTATTAGATTGTGAATTTTCCAAATCTTTTTTTTTAATAAAGAGGGGACAGTGAGAGAGAGAGATAAACAGAGAGAATCAATGTTTATTTAGTTTTTCACATGGCTTTTGTTGCTCTGAGACTTCGTTGTGTACATGGTGCAGGGGTTTGAATTTGCGTATTTGTGCATGCAAGGCAAGCGCCGTAACCGCCAAGCCACTGCTCCAGTCCCTGAATTTTCCAAACTTAAATGATCGCATCAGTATTATTTGGATTCTTAGAGGGGTAAAGAGTGTGCTACAGTGACTGTTTTGTTGTTGCTGTTGGTCTTGAGGATTAAACCCAAGGGTGCCTTATCATTGTACCACATTCCCAGTTCTTTTCATTTATTTATTTTTTGAGGCACATTGGCCTTGAACTTGCAATCCTCCTGTCTCAGCCTACCGAGTCACTAGGATTACAGGTGTGTGCCTATGTCTGTCTGTGTTTTTGTCATTGAAATTCCAGTTCTCCCATGGAGAAGTTTGGCTCCCTGTTGCTATTTTACAGTATTTTTGGTCAGCCTTAGAGAATCCAAACAGTTACTGGTACTCCAAGGAGAGTAGAAAGCAGCTGAAGTATGTGAGAATCTAATTTAATTTATCAATTTTTGGAGCTCCTTCATAAAAAACGCTTTCATGTCCCACACAGTCTCTGGTAAGTGTTGGTTTAGATCAAGTCCCACAAGTTGATTTCAGGACAAAGAAGTCAGTCGAGCTCTGTTCTGAACACTGGGAGAGAAGGCACAGAAATCAGTGCCTTACACACTGCCTGAGACAAAGTGGGGCTCCACCAATACTTGTTCTGAGCATGAGTAAGAGTGAGAGTAAGAGTGACTAAGACTTGGTACTTATCCCTTTGGAAAACACAGTTTAAGGGGAAAGATAAATACAGATGAATCTCATAATCCTAATACAGGACAGATTAAGTAAATGCTATCAAAAAGATACCAGCAATGTGGAGCGCACAGAAGGATGCATGTTGAAATGGAACCTCACAGACAGCTGTTAGGAGGAGGACTTTAGTGGAATGTTAAAGGATGGGCAGGATGCGCTTGGATGCAAGGTATTAATAAAAAAAATTTAAGGCTAAACTGTAAACTGCATTCTAGAAGAAATTTGGAAGAACTAGAACCACACTGAGTATTATTTTGTTCTGTGTCTTTTTTATTATTATTATTTTCCTCCCTAGGGCAGGATAGTTGCCTCTGGATAAAAGAAAAATGCAAGAATTTTCTCCCTGTCCAATATCAAATGCAGTATCCTCTCTGTCACTGACAGAAATAATAGAATTGGGCACATACCTATAAGCAAGCAAAGTTATTGTTTCTGGGGTACATCCATCATCTACTAAGCAGACAAACATGACAATATGGGAAAGTCAAAAGCAATGGGTATAATTGTTGTTCTATGAAAAATCTAAGAATATTGTGCAAACTAATATTTTTCTTACAAATCTTCAATGAAAAGAAAAAAAATATACTATGTATTTGAGTCTCCTGAATCAAGCTCAGGAGGAGCTGAATGGACAGTCATTAACTTTGAGAGTATTCAGATCCTTTGAAAAATCCCTAAACACCTGAGCACTCTTTGAGAAAATAAAATTCAAATTCAAAACTTTTGCAATGGACTAGAGCACTGAACTAAAACCAATAAAATTGAAGTTTGCAGATTTAAATGGAGGCTTGCATTTAAGCTCAAAAACCAATTCCACATAGCAGTGGCCAGGTTTGGTCACAGTTTATATGCAGACTTTTATAGGAGCTAATTGAGCCTCCACTTCATATGAGCCAATAGTGTGATGTTATTAAAAAAAACTTCAGGTGTTTTTTAATGTGGCCTTTATTAATATAAATGCTATGCCTTTTGATCATTGAAATTAATCAACCCACTTTTTCTGTACGAAACACTTCATGCTTGGAAAATGAGTTTAATTCTGAGCACAAAAATTTAACATGAGTTTTGACAGATGATAAAACCTCTGGGAGAGGGTGATCCAGAATCCATCTCATAGGAAACAGATGAAGGATTTGAGGCTGTCTTACCTAGAATAGAGAAATCTTGGAAGTATTTGACTTTGTCAGATCATTTTTATTCCAAAGTAAGACTCCTTTAATGAAATTAAAAGATTTGTCTGGAGATACAGAAATAAAGCGTAACAAGTTGAGACTAGGATCTTATTCTTCTAATGTCCTGGTCAACATGTTTTCTATCAGGTCACCAACAATAGGCCCAAGTATTACATAAGCAAAAGCAGTTATTATTAAGACCAAGAAGAAAACAAAGTATGGATATCTACCATTTTATGTAATTCTTGAAGTTCCAACATCAGGAACAAGGATGCATTTCATCTGAGCCTACATATTTAAACTGCAGAAATTTAGAAATTTTCCTGAGCTCATATTCATATGTTTCTGTGTTCTTCCCTGCATTCATTTTTTCACCAAAATTTAAAAGAAAATATCTCACAATTAGGTAAAAGCATGCGTGTGTAGTAGAAGATTCCCTAAGGGAAGGTATTTATGGTTACAGGTAAAGCTATACCACATTTGCGAGGACAAGAAAAAGAAATATAAAGAGACCTTTGAGAAGGTGAGGCCAACTGTGAGATTTAGCAGGCGTATCTCATGCTTTTTGGCATTCATTCCAATTCTGCCCAGTCGCCCACGTTGTCTACTTGACGTGCTGGGGGTTGATCCACAGTGGAACAAATAAAAGCTCAAGTTGAATGGAACAGAGTAGGTGCTAAAAGGCCCTCGTCTTCTACAGTTTACAGGTGTGCTGCTCTACTTCACTCCTTTACAAAGGCTTAATAGATCACCCCCAGAGAAGCTCCCACACTTGAAGGACTCTTCAGTTGCCCCTTCCTGGGCGATCCCAAAATGAATTGTAGTGTGCTTGCAAATAAGCACCCTGCAGCTTTTAGGGAGCTGTTTCCTCCTGTTTTGCCTGTTCTCTTATCTTTAAGACCTCTCCCCTCACCCAGCTTTCTTGGGCTTGCAAAATCCAGTTGCTTTTGATCAGTTTCTTGTGCAACCTAGCCATGTTCTCACTCAGCTCAGACTCTCTCTTAAGTGAGTTGCTACTGTCTTTATCAGTCCAAAGCCACAGATGATTTGTCTAACCCCCAGGCTTCTGAGAAGTCAAGGATTCTGAAATACTAGGAACTGGGACCAGAGACTTGCATAACTAAATGAAGGATGTCAACATCAATCTCATTACAGAAGCACTCTGTGGGTGGGACACTCGAGAGGACAGTGGAATTGTCTACAATTCAATTCACAGTGCTCCAGGGAATGTAGAGATTCCTGGTACCCAGGCTTGACCAATCCATAGGAAATAGCAATCAGGCACCTGCTGCTATAGGACAGGAGCTGTGTGACCGAACAACAAGTCTGTCTGTCTTTAAGAATCATGAATTCTTCTTAGCCATGAGCACATAGAAAGCTGAGATCCTTTCCCACCAGATGCTGAAGTGAATACGTTCTTCAGGATTTTAAAGAAAAGAAAGGAAATTTTTAAGGCAGTGGCTCTAAGTTTTTTGATCCTGTAATGAGAAAAGTAACATAATTTTTTTAGTTTCTCCATTTAACTACATACTTAGAAAATCTGCCATAATTTTTAAACTTAAACTTTAATAGAATGAGATAAGCCAGCAATAAATGATATACTTAAAATAAATTTAAATTTATTCCATTTATTGTTAATAAGACAAAAATATTTTAGCTGCCATCAAATTTTTATAATAATTTTAATATTTTAATAATGTTTTAAGAAGAGCCAGTGATTGAGTTGGTATACTTTTTAAAAATTTTTCGGTGTTTTTTAAACACTTGTGATAAAATAATTGGTAGGTCCAATACTGAATTCAGTTTGTTTTGGTATTTTGCTAGTAGATATTATCAGTCCAAAAGATATTTTACAATGGATATAGAAAAGAAAGTGTGCTATTGACTATGCTGAAATCATAACTATTCTTTTAATTTCATCCCTCACTTAAGCAAGGTTTTTGTTGAAGCCTGGCTAACCGTCTTCCTTATTAACAATTAGATGGCCTTGCAAATCAGACGGCACTGCATTTTTTTAATGAGTCCAAATCTCTGAAAGTCTTAATTTGGAAGTTAGCTCTATTATAAGATTTTTAAATTTGCAGATTTAAGGGATTTTGTAGGCTATAATATATCTTTTTCAGCAACAAAATTGCCAAACAATGGAAACATTCCCAATTACCAAAAGTGCTCTTTACCAAAGTATGAATTTCCTTCTGGCCCACTTTACCCTAAAAAGACATTACATGTTTTATTTGTGTTTTAACAGGCGGTAGGTAAAATTACTGACAATCATGAACAATCACCCAGAAAAGGTGAGAACATTTAGAATCCCTGTCTTTCTGTTTAAAGTTCTATTTTAGGGGCTGTGACTGTAACTCAGAGATAGAGCACTTTCCTAATATGCTCAAGGCCCAGGATTTACTTCCTAACACCCCCCAAAAATATATTTTTTTTTCTAAAATTAACAATGTGAGCTGACCTGCTGTCGCATTTAGGACATAAGACCTTGAAAATACTCTGAAAGCAGCAAACTGGCAAGATGCCCCATAAACCCCTGGAATTCATGTGCCCCGACCCTCTCTCTCAGAAGCCTCATGCCTAAGAATGACAAGTGACCCATATCTGTTGTGCTGGCCAAATAAAGACATCACTGTCATTCCATGTATAAAGCACTAGAATACTTAATTTAGTCTTATTTTTAGTAAAATATAAAGAATCTAAATATAAATTATTAATGTGTTCTTCCTGCAGTCAAATAAATAATCTCGCTTCCTCTTGGGGGAATGTGCGCCCCACTTGGGAAGCTAGAGAGGTAGGGAGAAGGCGATCAGTAAAAATACTCACCCTTACACAATACCCCTGCTTCGCCTCTCCTTCAGTCAAACTGCCACCTTCACCCCTTGCCTTATCCCCAGAAAAATGGGAAGTAGGAGCAGAAGAATGGCCGCCCCCGCCCCCTAAGCCATTGCAGCAGAGAGAGGATGCTGTCCCACCACAGACCCCTCAGAAGAAACTGTCTGAACAGCCCAGCATCCTCCGTGCTTTAAACAAGTTGGTCACATTTTCAAACAAACCCCAGAGCACTATAAGATGACTTGAAAAAACAAAATGGAAACACTGGCCTATCCTGACAAATCCCCCACATCTGCTAACTCTTAATTCTAAATCACTGCTTTAAACATGGAGAGCAGAACTCCAGCGCTTGTGTTGATAACCAGCAGCCACTCACATGTCCTTGCAGGGGCCCACTGAGCAGAGGCAGCTTGTTATCTTTCTTGGGACCTTAGAAGATTAAATGCACTGGATAGAGAGAAAATTTACATGCCAAGGAAATTTGCCTCATACATTCCATTCAAAATTTTTAAAAAGCAGCATTAGGAAAATAAACACTATTTCTTGGTCAAATCCAAATTCAAACTCCAAAAGAGGGGACACAATTTACACTGGAGAACGTGAAGACAACTGCACTCCCTTGAGCCCAGCAGGATGTACCAGATCATGTACTACTGTGTGAATGGGTCTCTGCTGGGAACTCTGAACGTGCAAAGAAAAGATGTGGCCCTTGCCTGCAGAGAACCTTCTAACACATATCCTCAAAACAAAGCAATTCACACTGCAGCTCTTGTCTTGATTGGGGCAGATGGTGTCCACTAGAACTTAACTCAGCTCCAGGCAGTCTGACGTTCCCCAACATCTCCCCTCCTCCCCTTACGGATATTCAAATAGCAAGAATTCCTCTAAGGAGTCCAGAAAGAAGTCTAACTGCCCCCCAATGACCTACCCAGATCTTTCATGTAAGATTGAGATGTGTCTTACACGTGGGCCAAGTACAGGCTACCAACATTAGCACCGATTTCTCGGGAGCTGTCTATATAACTAAGCTGTGTTAGCCCTTGACTTTGCTCACAGTGCCTGTAATACAAATCTGTGCCCAGAAAGCACTCTTCATCCCATTCTCCAATTATCATAAAAGATGTGGCAAAGTTAACAGAATGCTGATGCATCAATCCTGATAATGTCAGTGAAAAGACAATCTAGATCTGGACCAAAACCAGCTCAGCCATTTGCACGGTAATTGTAAGGGTCTAGAAGACCATTTCTGTTGCAGAGTTATGAAGGAATGAATTTGTATTTTGCCTGGGCTACTCATAATTATTCTCTAAAGCTAACAGAGCAGGCAAGATATAGGACAGTTATAGGAAGGATAGCAAATATGGAATCAATCTTGCAATGAGAGCCCAGAAATTACTGTCCAATAATGAAACAATCTGAAGAGAGAAAAATCTGTAAACATTTAGAGAGACAGTGAAATCATAAGCAATAAGGGGAAAGATTTGTGAATATCCAACCTTGCCAAGTCCAAAGTCCTCCCCCACCACACTAGCATTTCAAAATTATTGCATGAAATAAATGTTTCAGAAAGCACCCCCCCCACCCTGCGCCATCCTGGGAAGCAAAATAATACTGAATATAGGAAAGAATTATCTCGACATCCAGAAGGGAACTTTGACAGCATGTAGTCTACTCATCCAATGCAACAGATGAAGAGAGACCCAGAAGGGATAAACGGGTCACTCTCGTTCACTGTCATTTTCTGCTGCCCTGTGCTCAATCATTTCTACTACACTGTACTCTGCTGTGGTTCACACACAGGGATAACTAATGTGAACTGAAAGTTTGGGTAATAAGCATAAACACAAAATAAAATTCAGATGTTCAGTTGATGTGAAAAACCCCAAAGATCATTATGTACAAAAGAAGAAGGGATTCTAAATTGTAACACCTGATGCCATCAATGGTGATGAATTAGCTCATGACGTATGTTGGTGCAGTTGGTCACAGCATAAAACACGGAGAACATGTTCTTTCTCCTGAACCATGAAGCCAGGAAGGCAGCAACCAGCAGGAGCTTTCTTGGGAAGTGGTGGATGTAGTCTCTCCTTAAGCACATCTCTCATCCTCCCAGAATTATCTAGGTGAAATAAAACCCCAAGAGGGTGGAAATTAGAGCTCCCTCCCATCTTAGATGCCAAGAAATATCTTTTTTCCACCACTTATCATTCATTATTTTTAATGGAAAATGTCAAGCATATACAAAAGTAGGCAAAATAGCATTAATAAGCCTCATGTACCTATCACTCAGCTCCACAGTATTGATGCACATCAATCGTGCTTCATCAGTACCTCCACCTGCCTCCTCCTATGCTAGTTTGAAGCCAGTTTCAGATGGTATCATGATTCCATCTCTAAATACGTTAGTATACATTTCTAAGAGGTAGGTGCTAAAGAAACAGAGATGATCATAATGCAGTGACCACAATTAAGAAAATTAACAAGTATGAAATGCCCAGGCAGCGTTTAGATTTTAAGTTTTTTCATGATCTTTTTTCTCACTTTGTTTAAATTGGTATCTGAATAAGGTCACCTTATCTCCGCAGTCTCTTTTAAATTTATATTTTCTCCCTCACTCTCCCTCCAATTTAGTTCTTGAAGACACCAGGTTTTTTTGCCTAGAGTTTCCCACAGTCTGTATTTTACTGACTAAATCCCTGTGTGTTCTCTGTCCTCGGTATTCTGAGGTAACTCGGTCTAGAGCTGTGCTGTCCAGTACAGTAGCCACTTTAATAGTCACATGTGGCTATTAAAATTAAATTACAAGTTCAGTTTCTCCATCACACTGGCCACATTTCAAGTGCTCAGTAACCATACATGGCTAGAGGATACAGTAGAGGACAGTGTAAATTAAGAACATTTCCACCATTCCAGAAAACTCTGGAATGTTCTAGAATGTGCTAGAGTCTTAGCTAAGTTTTATGAGGTATCTTTGAAGGGAGGCAGAGATTAAAATTTCCTCCATCAAGGCTTTGGTTCCCAGTTGATCTTTCTCAAAGTGGACACTTTAAACTTCCACAATTAGATATTGAGGATGAAATAAAAATTCAAAGACTCTTTGTTGTTTTTAAATTCACAACACTGGTACACTTACAAATACTTGTTTGCTTTTTTACTCAACTCTTTTTTAAATTTAACCATACTAATATATTTATATGTACTCTGTCATTTAAAGAAATTATAAAATTCCACTGTACTACCATTCAGTTCATGTTTAGTTTATTTTTTTAAGAGAGAGGGACAGTGAGAGTGAGAGAGAGAGAAACAATTTTTATTTAGTTTTTCATGTGACTTTTGTTGTTCTGAGACATGGTTGTGTACGTGGTGCTGGGGTTTGAACTCGCGTACTCGCACATGCTGAGCAAGCACGGTAACCATGAGCCACCGCTCCAGCCCCTATTTTTGTTTTTCTGTAACATACACTGACCTTGGGGCTGGAGCAGTGGCTCAGCAGTTAAGGCATTTATTTGGCATGTGCAAGTACATGGTTTCGAACCCCAGCACCATGTACACAACAAGGTTGTCATGGCAGTGAGAGCCACGTAAAAAACTAATAAAAATTGTTGCTCTCTTTCTAAAAAACAAACAAAAAAAATCCATACACTGATCTTCAAGGGATGTCCCTTTTTATGTCTCTTGCCTCCTGGTACAGATGATTAAAGGAGGAGGCAATCTTGACATGAACTTACTGAAGGCTTTGAAGGGTATATCTTCAACTCTAACAAGTATTGCCCCATCACTGTCCAAGGTGATCACATCAACTTATATTCTCTCAGCAGTCTGCAAGGGTTCCCAGATTCTTCCATCATTACCAACATTAGGTAGTTTTCAGACTTGATTTTTACCAGTTTGGATCCACATGTATTCAATGAAAGTAAAAGCACAAACATGTAAAGGGTAGGGAATGGAACAGAGGGGAGAGCAATGACTTAGTCTACAATGTTTTCTTTCTTTAAAAATAAGCAAATAGGATAAAACTTTCATATCCATTAAATGTGAGTGGTAGATGCAAAGAAGTTGTATCTTCATTACTCTGGTGAGTTTACGTGATCAGAATTTTTTTCATAACCATTTTTGAATGCAAAGACAACACAAGCTATACAGTAAATAATGAAATTTTGAATATGAGATTATCTGTTAGTTTTTAGTTTTGGGTGATTTAAATATTTTTGGCATGTCACTCTAAAAAGAAAATGCTTAGAGGTACAATCCATTGGCTATATTTTCTCCCTGTCCCCCCAAAAAATAACCTCCAGTTCATGAGCATTTCAGTCAAACTTCATTCAGTGCCAACTGATTGATTTACTTTACATTTGGATGCTATGTTATACATCAGCAAAATTATTTGCTTTATACTTAGCATACTGTATTATATATCGCATAGTATTTTCTTCCTTGGTGATTGAGATAAGCTAAAGAGGGAAAACTGCAAATGATCCTGTATTTGAAATAATGACAGAAGATTTGTACAGTATTTCTGACTAGTTTTCATTTACTCACCATCTATGTGGACAAGGTACATCACTGTCTCTGACACAGAGGCCTGGTAACTCTTAGTATCACTGTATTTATAATAGTTTCTTTAAAAATCCAAACCTTTTAAAGGGTACTGACAATAAGGCAGCAATGATTAGTCTGCTTTGTTAGTGCAGAAGCAAATTTTAAATCCTGTCCATGTGCAAGGCACCATGCTAGGCCCTGTAAGAGACATAAAGCCAGAGAAAAATCTCTCCTTGCATCTGAGAACTGATAATTGAGCAACCTTTTCTTTTTACAAGACTGACTACAAAGTCTTATTTTTATAGTCAGAAGCTCACACTGCCTTTGTTCTTTTTTGATCTTTGTAACTTGTTTTAGTGATCTCTCAGTAGTTATTCATTGCTCAGTCAGTCTTGCTGACCTTTGGCCAAAAAACGGTAGCATTTTGACCTGGCCTATGGAACTCAGCGCTTCCCACTCCATGAAGCTAGTGGCATAAATAACTTCAAATAAAACCCTCCTGGAGATGTGTGATGGCCACAGCATGAGGGAGAAATGGGGCAACAGGGAAAAGAATGAAGTGGGAGTACCCAAGAATAAGTGAGAGTGGTATCCATGCTTTAAACATTTTTCTCCTTTTCTCCCATAGGAGACTTTATTATTTCTCTACCAAATAAGTGGGGGGGGAAAAGAAAAGAAAGAAAAAAGGAAAAACAAGGAGACAACAAAATAAACCAATAAAGATGGTAAAATTAAATATGTTCCCCTCTCGACTTAGGTCTTTTAAGTGGGCTTCTTTAGGGCTAAATATTTAGGGTAAATCACAGCAGCAAAGAATTTAATATGGTCCACTTAAGTTTATAAAGTCCAAGGGAGCGGCCAGTGCATGTGTGCATGTGTAGCTCACACATGTAAGTACACATGTGCCTGCTCACAAATGCCACAAGGAGAAAGGATGATCTAAAGGGTGAAAGGCTGGCTACGTCTTGAAGCCATTCACACTCTATGGTGTCTGAACTTCAAAACAAAGCAGTTCAGAAGGCCATCGAGTGGCAGCAGTACAGAACTTCCTGAGAAGCTAGGCTTATAAAGACGCATCTGGCCACCGGCACATGAAAAGAAACTCTTTGCAGACCACAGTTCAGTAGAGGAGTATAAATGATTCAGAAACACCTGGCCGCTATTTCCCTTGAGTTTCCCAGGGGGTGAACTGGTTAAGAAGGAATTGGTTAACTGGACATCAGGTAACTTGGATTGTTCAGAATGTTAGGAGGGAGCAAGGGAAGCATTGATGCTACCCTAGTTAAAAGTGTTTCAGGAAATAATCTTCCCCTGAGTGGAGGAGGGTTAGGACAAAATAGTTGAGTTAGGTATTTTAGGTCCAGTAAAGTGGTGAGCCAGACTGAATGATCCAGACTGCATGATGGAGGAGGGAGGGTGTCCTGCCTGTCATTTTCTTAATTCAACATCAACAAAAAGAAAAGTATAATGTAATGATAAATGTCAAAAGGCTGAATAAAAAATAACTCCATGATAAGAAAAATAATGGGAAAATCTATACTATGGTTCAGCCATTGATGCCAAAGCTCGGGGCAGGTCAGCTTAGAAGCCTGAGCCTGTTTACACATCTTCAAAATGAGAACAAGGGTATTGCACAAAATCATGAGGTCTGAAATAAAAGAGAAACTCTGTATACTCATCCAGGAATTTAACCAATGCTTAATGTTCTTACTTTTTAGTTTTAATAAATCATGAAAAAATAATATTAGGTACTGAGTCACATGCATAGCATTGATTCTCTATAAATCACATAGCCAAATAAAACACCAGTCGTCCGTGCACAGGTTGCATATGGACCACTTACATCCCCAGCTCAAATTTTTCTCTCTTGCCCTCCTGCAGCCAGCTCCTCCCTGAAGAAGCGATTCAAGCGACGGGAGATCGAAGCCATCCAGTGCGAGGTGCGGAAGATGTGCAACTACACCAAGATCCTGTCCACCAAGAAGAACCTGGACCACGTGAACAAGATCCTGAAGGCCAAGCGGCTGCAGAGACAATCAAAGACCGGCAACAACTTCGTCAAGAAGAGGCGAGGGCGGCCTCGGAAGCAGCCCAGCCAGTTCGACGAGGACTCCAGGGACCAGATGCCGGTGCTGGAGAAATGCATCGACCTGCCCAGCAAAAGGGGTCAGAAGCCCAGCCTGAGCCCGCTGGCGCTGGAGCCGGCCGCCAGCCAAGACACCATCATGGCCACCATCGAGGCTGTCATCCACATGGCCCGCGAGGCGCCACCCCTGCCCCCGCCGCCGCCCCCGCCACTGCCGCCGCCGCCGCCCCCGCCGCCCCCGCCGCTGCCCAAGACGCCCCGGGGCGGGAAGAGGAAACACAAGCCGCAGCCCCCCGCGCCCGCGCCGCAGCCGCCCCCGCAGCAGACCCTTCCCCAGGAAGAGGAGGTCAAGGCCAAGCGGCAGAGGAAGTCCCGAGGGAGCGAGAGCGATGCGCTTCCCTAGGGCTGCGGGCCTCGGAAGCTGCAGACTGGAAGCGCAGTGGGCGCGGCGCGGCGGGGCGGGATCCCCCACTGCAGGGACACGGAAGCCTCCTCTCCAGAAGCTGGGCGGGCAGAGTCAGGCCCAAAGACGAGGTTGAGCCACCCCACGCTCTTGGGATAGCAAGGCAGGGGACGCCTTCAGAAGAAGCTGGGCTGTGCTGTACGTTCCCAGCCCAGCGGCACTGCGGTGTGGCCCTGTCCTTTTCAGGCGAGAAGACCCGTGCAGCAGGAGGAAGCTCTCTGAAGGCCACCTGACTGCCACACCCAAGGTGCTCCCTTGATTCCGATTTCATTTGCTGGCCAGGAAAATCGAAGGGAAACACCCTCAATTAGGAAGCATTCCAAGGGGAGATAAGCTGCACATTTGTCAACTGGCTTCGTTGTAAC
This sequence comes from Aplodontia rufa, assembly GCA_004027875.1. NCBI lineage: Eukaryota > Metazoa > Chordata > Mammalia > Rodentia > Aplodontiidae > Aplodontia > Aplodontia rufa. The sequence goes on from PVKS010000107.1 coordinate 257,589, forward strand.
CCACTTCCACTTAATTGGTTTCATTTCTTTGGGTTTGCAAGCTCTACTAGGCTTTGGGGCACCCACATCATCTTCAGGTGACCTGAATCTTTCCGTTAACAAAGCAGTTTCTCAGATGGAAGCGTGAGATCGGAAGGTGGAGTTCTAGTGATAGGTGACCTTAGACCCGCATTCACATTCTTCTGTCTGCCTCCTCTGTCTCACACACTGATTTTTAGCATCGTCTGTTCCTGCTTTTCCTTTGCGCATTGTACTTCCATGTACCTTTTCCTTAACTTGCTGCCTTCTTTTCTTGGTATACATCTAACTAATGTAAACGTTACCTGTGTTGTAAAGCTCACCCTTGGTGCCCTGTCCCAAGGAACTTGGCTTTGAATCCCAATCATTGTGAAAAAGATACTCAGTATTGATAGAGCCTTTTTAGTAAGTGACTCAGAGCAGCCAAGAATATGTTGACCCAGATGTCAACCGGATTATTTTTATATTTAAAATATATCAATGGGAATAGGCAGAACAAAATGGTTTTAATACCCCACCACAAATGGAATAACTGAGAAGCCGTCAAGAGAATCAAAATCCCAGACCCACCAGAAAGACAAGTGTCTAGCAATGCCTTGGTACCTAATTTTTTTTTTCGTACAAAGAGCTGTCATAGGTTGTTGAGAAAAGGAAAGAAAAACATAACAGAATAAGTCCATTATCTCTTGATAATTATTTCTTAAAAGCAAATGGGAATAAGTGTTCTTATCTGAAAAATAAAAATAAAAAATAAAATGTTCAAAGGGTATCACCACTCCAATTGTATCATGCCACCTTGGACAAAGTATCCAAATTGTGGTTGCCTTAATACACTAAAACATTTTTGTACATAATGTAATTATAAATCTCAGTCTGCATGGATGCAAACTGTGTGTGACAAATCTTCTTTTAAATGGTCAATTTCAACTGTACATTTCTCATCCAAGTTGTACTCTAGCCATTGGTTTAGCGTGGACAGATATTCCATCTCTTTTACCCCTTTCCACAGCCCAAGTTAAACATGTTAAGAAGACTCAGAATGAATAGGAAGTTATCCCATTGCTGTAGATGTTTTTAAAAGTCAGACGTGGAAATTTCAAATAAGTATTTTCAATTTACCTCACTCCTTCCCTCACTTTCCCCAAGACATTGAATACCTGGCATGGTCGATTAGTGAGAGACACTGAGAGAGAGAATTAAATTTTCTAATGGAAAATAGAATATCTGCTTTACCTCCAAATTAAGTTTCTTTATAGGAAGTTGGGACCAGCTGGAAATTGTATTATCACTTCAGAACACAATATTATTTCCTAAGAGAGAGATGGATCTTTGTTGGGAACATAAGAGGAACAGTGATAGGATGTCTATGGGAACAAATTTTAAAATCCCAAGTTAGTATGCTCGCAAATATCACTTCTCTATCGTCGTACCAACTATTGGTTAAAATTACTTCCAGGGCCATTGTGTTCTGAACCGTTGCAATGGACTTCATATCATTTGCCACCCACTAGGTCAGTTGCATTTAATCCTAGCAATATGTAAGTTTAAAGGACTGTATTTTAAAGCTTATAACCTAGATACTCAGTTTGTGACCTGGATTGACCTTTGGTATTTCACACAAGTTGAACAGCAAAATCAAACCAGCCATTTTCAATCTGTTTTTCCCAAGCCATGTCTGAGTGGTTCCAAAGTCACCAGAGAGGAAGGTTTAAATTAGCCCCTCTCACCTCACCATTGCTATGAAAGAACAACCATTTTCATTCCAATTAAGCCATAAAGAGGTTTCTCTTCCTGTTGGATTTGAAAATGATTTCTTTCATTCTTCCCTGCCCGTCTCCCCATGTTGTAGTGTCTCCCAACCAAGTCTGTAAGCAGACTATAGCTTCTTGCAGGAGAACAAGCTGGTGCTTGGAAAACTTCCTAAAGGAAGACACAGAGTTAATTGGCCTTAACCTCTAACAGTTGAGAAATTCCAGATAACTTTGGGATACATTAAAATTTCTAACCCATGAAAGCCTTTCCAGCAGGGAAACAGCAAAGTTGCAATTTACATGTGAATTCAGGTTTATGGTTAGCATGTTAGTTAAATGGAAGTCATCCACATGTAGACCCTAAGAACAGTTGGAAAACTGCGGAGGACCAAAGCTGAGGCATGCTAAATAGTGGCTTGGAGGCAGACGCAAATCCAATCATCACCTGCGCACCTTTCTCTCTCTGCTTCCCAGTTACTCCCTCAGTGTCCCTTTCATTAACCTGACTCATCTCGTTTGTACACCATTTCCTTACGCTTTAACTATGCTTTCATTAGCCTCTCTTCTGTTCAGGCTCTCTGTCGAGCCAGTCAAGTTTCCCATTTTGTTGATTGCAGAGCCAGGAAAAGAACCTACTCTCTCGATCCAGATTGTGCAGGTCTCTAGCCATCCAACTCTGCCTGCTGGGGCTGCATTTTATTCTGAAGAAGGGTAACTGGGGATGCATAAAACTCCATATACAACTCTACATTTTTTGTACAAAAAATGGGGTTTTGATAGGAGTAAATTTTAAAATTCCAAGTTAATATGCTTGCAAAGTAGTAGATACCCCTTGATTTTCATTTCTTTTTCCTTTTTCTCTGAAATATTCTCCTTTAGCAAGCAGATATGGACCCACATATAAGGTGTCTGATTAGGGATGAGAAAAGGATGGAACCTGGCTGTGACAGCCTCCTTGAAGGTGCTGATGGATTGTTAATCCACCGTACTAAGGGGCTTGCGTTTCAACCGCTCATCTTAGATGACAGGAACTGAAGTTTACCTTCCTCAAATAGCCCAGCTCTGGCTACAACCCAAGTAAGAAAGGTGGAAGGGAAGAACATGGAAGGGTGCTTTGTGACTTGGCAGGACCAGGACTCAGCAGCCTCTGGCAGCCCAAGGAAGGTGACCCAGAGCTGGCACAAAAAGGAGCATGTCAACTTGGCCGCCGCCTGGAGTGGGAGGCCATGCTCAGTGGCAGTCAGAATTTGTGTTCTGCACATTGCTGGGTCTATAAATATGATAAGCAAGAGGTGACAGAATTAAAGTATAAGGCGATGTATTACATGCAGATCATAAAGGATTTGGTATTAAGACTTAAGTAAAAAATCCTACTCCTAGCTTATTACCCAACAATATTCAGATAATGAGCTTTAGGAGAATATTTTTTTTCCCTATCACTAGGAAGATTTACCTGGGAACTGTCTAAAGTCTACACATATATTTCCAAAGCCTTTAAATGCCAACTGTAGCATAGAGAGAAAGGGGGTGGCAGGAGCCGAAATGCCTCAAAAGCCATTTAAGTGTTACATTGCAGGATTTTCAGTCCTACTCATTATGTAAAAGTAGATAAATATAGACATTTTTCTCAACAGTACCCTATCGTATCACAATGGTCCAAATGCCAGAGCTTACAGATAATGTCATCACAGTGCCTAGCAACTCAAACTGTAATATACCGTAGCATTTTCTTGGTGTTTCTTAAAAAGTTTCTTTCCACAATACAAGGCTCCCTTTGCCTCTGTTTCTTGGAGAGTTCACCCCGCTCGCGAGTCTGCCTTCCCTGTTGGACGCAGATATTTGGGGAACAGTCTTAGAAGCACATATCAACCAAGAAAGAAACTTCCTGGATATCTATTGCCCACTCGCCCAGGTATAACACTAAAGGGGGGAAAATTGAAAAGAGCTGCCAACTGGTCAACTTGGAAAGGCAGCTTCACCCTATGTTGGTGTCTCTTTTTCTTCCTTTTTTTTTTTTTAAAAAAATCTATTTCTTAAATAATAATAAATGCACATGATGTGTTAAATATGTACATATATATTTCAAAAGAAAAAATGGGGCACAAGATTGTCTTACAAGTCGTGCTGGCTAATTTTTAGTTTGTATTCATAAGTGGTTTTTAAAAGCCTTTTTTAAAGTGTAATTTGCATGTTCTACTTTGATTGTATGTAAACATATTTTAGAACAAAAAAATGTATTTGTATTTTATTGAATATAGAGGCAAGAAAATTGTACATTGTTTGAAATGTTCTTTTTGTAACAGTTTTTATTCATAAAGCATTTTTGTACATTTAAAATGAACATGGACTTGCTGTTATTTGAGGCGTAGATACATCTGGCATGCTTTACTGTCATGCTCCTCCATGGTCTTAGATGTTGGGTTTTAAACATTTTTTTCTAAAAGAAAGCTCAGTCTTTTTCGCTACCAGATCAGGTTAGCACAGTATAGAGCACTTAACTATTAAAAAAAAAGTTAATCCTATTCATATGTTATTCATTGTGTGAAATTAAAGACATTCAATTCAGTCTAACATGAGTTGTGAATTCTTTTGTTTTATTTTCCATCTGGTTCACATCACTAAGGAGTTTAATAGTATTTGGGGGTCTTTGCTCACACCAACTGGATACTGAATCATTGACAAAACTCTAACCAAACTACTTTCTTTTGTCTGTTGCCGAGAAGTTCAACATTATGCACAAGATTTGAGTCTGATTTGCTAAGTTATTATTCAGGAATATTTCACTACCTGGATATCAAGCCAGAAATGAATCATAGAACCGTCAGACTCCTTCTGAAAGCAGTCACGGGATGCTATAGGATAATGAAGATCCATCTTATCCCAAAGTTTTAGAAGAGCATTATGGATGGGGATTAAGCTTTCTCACTAGATATCCCAGGATGGCAGATAGCTGAAGAATGGATCCCTGGCTGGACTTCAAGTTTTACTAGAGCTATAAGAAGGAAGAGTTATTAATAGACTAGTTACTGATCACCTACCCAGCACCTATGCTTAGAGTCCTTCCTTTGGAGGAATTTACAAGATATTTGAAAAATGAACTAGCAATTCTAAGCAGAATGTTACAAGGCTTAAAAGGTGATGGATTCTGGGGAGTAGTGGTAAACCTGCTAATGCCCCCTCTTTTTTTTTTTTTTTTTTTTTTTTTGGTCCCACCATTTTTTATAAGCCTATTTTAAAGTGTAATCTTCACATTCTACTTTGCAGGTCAATACACATATATTTATGGTTTCCCCCCACCTTTTGTCTTTGTCTTCTGAAGTGCCTCTTCCAAAAGTGAAGAAAGGTAGCAAATATTATGAACAACTCCCACCTGACCCATCAATCTGACCCACTGTGACATTTTTCATGACATTAAGAATTTGCGGCTTCCACAGTGGAGAGACAGAAGGTGGATGGAGTCTAGTCCTTCTTCCTTCTTCAGGACTAGACTCTCAGGACAGAGCACTGTGGTGTCATCTCCTGAGACCCAAGAGAATGTCATCAGCAACCTTAAGCAGTAGAATTTCCCCTCTCTCCTGTCCTCTGCCGAGTATCATGCACTGAACCAGAAAATGTCAGTACATTATGTAGTCTTCTTTGTAAATCAGGCTCTTAAACTGTTGGCATTTCTAAAATCATCAAGGACTTCTGAGATGCCCCTAATCTCTTCCTACCAGCTTCTCACACAGGATCGAAACTGTTGCCCTGAATGGGCTGTTTCAACTTGGGGGTTGTAATCACTCCATAGAAAAGTAATATGCTGATCGAGATACTTGGGAAAGGTGGCACATGCCATACATGTGGCCCATGTGAATCTTAGTCCACAAATAGATGGGTGGAAGGAATATACTTGTTCTAATTCTTTTGCAGTTCAATTGAATTAATTTTTGAAGACCCCATTTCACTAACTTAGCAGAATCTTAGTTCCAGAACCAAGGAATTATTTTTCTAACCTGGAGAAGCAAGTAAGGGTCCCAGACAGGCTCGCTGAACTTCCTTCACGCCTGCTTCTGTTTTCTAATTTCTAGGCACTGAAATCTCCAAAGCCAGAAAGTCTTTAATTTTTCTCCTCTGCTTTAGCTGTCAGATACATGCCATGGGGGTTTAGGCACAAACCAGCCCACCTCCCTCTGTTGCAGGATGTATTGGGACACCGGCAGAAAAATGGAGGTGGGTGCTGGGAATCAGTTACCACTCAAAACCCTGTGAGGAATGGACAGAGAGTGAGATATGCAGTGTGCAGAGCTAAAGGATTCGCCCAAGGTCACAAAAGGCTCTTTTCTTTCTTTCTTTTCCTTTTTTTTTTTTTTTCCATTGGGGGTACTAGGGTTTGAACCACGGGGCAGTTAACCACTGAGCCAAATTTCCAGCCTGTTTTATTTTCATTTTATTTTGAGACGGGGGAATCTTGCTAAGTTGCTGAGGGCCTTGCTATGTTGCTGAGATTGGCTTTGAACTCACAATCCTCCTATCTGAGCCTCCTGAGTCACTGGGATTACCGGTGCGCATGCCACACCACGCCTGGCTACCAAAAGCTCCTTATAGGTCAGGTGAGATATTGAGTGGATGTGGAAGAGACTGGTGTATAAGAGGGGTGCATTTCTACTATTACTATCATTTTGGTTTTTACAAGAAATACCAATATCCAGAATTTCAATTGTTACAAAGCTATGACAATACACTTTTGTATCATGAAATCTTTTGATTTCCAGGATGAAATAAAGGAAAAACTGCTTCCAAAGTGGTGTTCACATTCACATATGGTAAAATTGGGAAGCAATGAATGAGAAATGTTAAATTCTCAAAGAAAAACCTACTCATCTTATTATTTAGTTTCATATTTATATTTAATTCTCTCTTTTTTGATAGACAGAAGTTGGGCAGAAGACTCAAGAGATATGGGATGCATTCCTTCTTGGTCATTAAAGAACTCTGTTCACAGGAACAAAATGGCTTTAAATCTTGCTTGCCTACTTTATAAAATGGGAGACTAAACTTCCTGAATTTACAGTGCCTTCTGAGTCTATAGGTCTCCTCTTCTGTCTTCGCTGTGCTTTTCCCAGTCTTACCTGTAATTTCAGCTCTACCCCGCAGCATTGCGTGGAGCTGTGACACACTGGGGTTGTGAGTTTGTGATATCAGCAACCTATCCTTCCTCTGATGTGAAGGTGTAAAAGTTCATGGGAAAAAATGGAATGACAGCATATAACCATTCCACCCTGACTTTCTTCCCTGCTTACCCATTGCCAGGTACCAAAGATATGAGAACAAGTTAGAAAGATGAGGCTTCATTGAGTTTTTTTGTTTGTTTTCAGAAAGAGAGAGACAGTGAGAGAGAGAAAGAGAGAATCAATTTTATTTAGTTCTTCATGTGGTCTTCGTTGCTCTGACACTTCATTGTGCACATGGTGCTGGGGTTTGAACCTGTGTCCTTGCACATGCCAGGCAAGCTCTATAAACCACTGAGCAACCCTTCATTGACTTTTACTCAAGCAAAGCTACCTAGATCCTCAGTGTTTTCTCTGCATTCTCTGGCTATCAAAATCCTACCCATCTTAAAAAATATAATTAAACTTCACATCCTCCAGCAAAGTCTCATGATGACAAACAATAATCTCTTATACCATTCACTTAGTAATTGCTGTTTATTTCACATGTGACAAAGTGCAATCATCTGTCAGGGCTGCCATATAAGATTGCAAAGCTTCTTCCCTGCACAAGAGGATCTGGCTGAAAAAGAAATTGGTGGCTCAGACCAGCATATACCTCCACCTTGCCAAGCTGCAGCCCCTTGGTGTGGCATCTGCCCTGAATGAGCACCTCTTGCTCATTTCACCAAAGTGCTTTTGTAAGAACAGAGCCTTTAAAAAAAAATCAAGATGTACTGCATAGCACTGAAAGCAGTGCTAACCTCAAACAAATTACCCCCGCCTCTTCTGCTCACTCAGACCACCCATGCTGCTTTTGCCTGAACCTCCAATATCAGCTGCAAATGCCAACCCCCACATTTATGTCTTCAATGCTTCATAATCCAGAAGACCCCTGACTCAAAAGCAAACATTTGCAGCTTTTTGCCAAGGAAGAAAATAGCAAAACCAGATGAGAATTAAGGTTCAGTGGCATATCCTTAAGACAGTTCTCTAAGCCAGCTGACACTTGATATCTCAGAAGACCTTCAATTTTCCAAAATCATTGGGCACTTTTATTTTGAAATAATTATAGATTCACAGGAAGTTGCTGAAGAATACACAAGGAAGCCCTGTGTGACCCTCAGCCAAATTTCCCTTTTGTGCCAGTGTCCCACACACACAGAGTACAGTATCCATACAATGAAACTGACATCATAATCCCCAGAGCTTATTTGGATTCTCCAGTTGTTTGTGTAACTCATTCATGTGTGTGTCTGTGGTTGTGTATAGATTTATGCAGTTCTTTTGCACATATGGCTTGTGTAACCACTATTACAATCATGATACCATCAATGAATTGTACCGTTACCACAAGGACGTCCCTAAGCTAACCACGCCCTCCCTGTTGCCATCCTTAACCTCTGACAACCGTTAATGCTCCTCTATCTCCCCAGTGTTCCTATTTCAAGAATCCTCCACTAGTGGAATCAGGCAATATGCATCCTTTAAAAAGAGTCTATCTTTAGAACTGTTTTAGATTCATAAATAGTGAAGATCATAGCAGCATAACCATCACATGAACCCTGCATCCACTTCCCTTGGTGTTGAGGCCTTGCAGTAGCTGTTACATTTGTTGAAATTAACTAAAGCCCATTCTCTATTCAGATGGCCATACTTTTTAGCTAATTTCCTTTTTTCCTTTTCAAGGACCCCACTTGGAATACCACTCTATATTTAAGCCTCAGGTCTGCTTAGGTTTTGTTTTTTTTTTTAACTGTGACAGTTTTTCAGACCTTTCTGTTTGGGATTACCTGCACCATTTGGAGGAGCACTGGTTGAGTATTTTGTAGAAAGCTCCTTAAATAGAATTTGTCTGAAGTTTTTCGCATAATTAGACAGATCATGTTCTGGGGAGACCAAAAGATCATAGAGATAAAATGAGATTCTGTTTGCTCCCGTCAAGGGTGCATTGCTATCAATATGGTTAGCAATATGGTTGTCAATATTGACCTTGGTTATCTGGCTGAGCTAGTGCCTGTGCAGTTTCTCCACAGTAAACTTCCTCATTTTTTCCTTTTCTCCAAATTATATTCTTTGGAAGGAAGTGCCACTCAAAGCCCACATTTAGGTGTGAAGTTGTGCTCTGCCTTCTCAAGGGTTGAATGTCTTCATGCATTATTTGGAATTCTTATGCACAAGAGATGTGTTTTTTTAAAACACTTTTGAATTTGAAATAATTTTAGACTTATAGAAAAGTTACAAAAACAGTACAAAGTTCTATTTAATGCTTTCACCCAGCTTCCTGTATTGTTAGCATCTTACATAACCACAGTACCATCGTTAAAGCTAAGAAATTAACTTTGGTACAGTACAACTCGTCTAAATACCAGCTGTATTTCACCAGTTTCTCCAAGAAAGCCATTTTCAAAATATATTACTTAAAAATTTTAATTGTGTTAAAATTCACAGAGCATTGAACTTCTCAGTTTAAACATTTTAAGTTTACAGTTCAGTTGTGTCAAGTATATTCACATTGTGCGACCAACTGCCAGAGGCTTTTCATCTTGGAAAATGGAAGCTCCACACCCAACAAACTCCCCAGTTTCTCTTTGCTAGCCCCTAGCAAGCACAGTTGTTCTTTCTGTTTATGAATTTGACTGTTCCAGATATTACAGAGAAGTAGAACCACATAGTATTTGCCTTTTAGGAGGTATAACTTTTCTTTTTTTTTTTTTTAAAGATAAGCAGTGAGAGGGCTGGAATGGTGGCTCAGTGGTTACAGCGCTTGCCCGGCATGTGCAAGTACGCGAGTTCAAACCCCAGCACCCACGTACACAACCTAGTCTCTGAGCAATGAAAGCCATGTGAAAAACTAAATAAAAATTGATTTTCTCTCTCTCTCTCTCTCTCACTGACCCCTCTTTCTAAAAAAATAAAATAAAAAAGATAAACACTGAGAGAGAGAGACTCAATTTTATTTAGTTTTTCATGTGGTTTTCGTTGCTCTGACACTTCATTGTGTAAGTGGTGCTGGGGTTTGAACCCTCATCTTTCCACATGCTAGGCAAGCACCATAACTGCTGAACCACTGCTCCAGTCCAGGTTGAATAACTTTTATCTTCCATTTATTGCTGAGTAGTATTCTATGGCATGGATGTACCAAGGTTTGATTAATGTGCATCCATTAAAGAATATACAGGTGGTTTCCAGTTTTGAGTCATTAAGAATAAAGCTGCTATGCACATTCATATAAAAGTGAATATATAAGAATAAGTTTTCACTTCTCTGGGAAAATTGATGCAAACTTTGATCAGTGGTTTGTAGGCTACCTCTTTCCTTTGCTATCTGTGTATCGTCTTTTCATGCATTTGTCTGCTATCTACTTATCATCTTCAGTAAAATATCTCTGCACATATTTTGCCCATTCTCTAATTGGATTTTTTGAATTCTAAGCTTTTGGAATTCTTTCTATATTCTACATATAAGGCTTTCATTGGATATATGACTTCCATATATTTTCTCCCAGTCTGATAAGCATTTTCATTTGCATTTAAAGTCTTAACACATCTCAGAAGCATGGAAATCATTCACATTTTAGCATGGCAAAAAAACAGGGTCAGTATGAAGTGATTGGTTTTTGAAACACATAGCTGGGATGAGAACTCAGTTAATTCTAACTTTTAGTCTAGTACTTTTCCCCTATGGGCAATAATTTGGTACTCACATAAGCTCATCTATTTCTCTTTCTTGATGAAAAAAGTCTTTTGATTAATTATGGAGTGCTAGTTTGGAAGGTACTGTAGAAAACCTAAAAGTCAAGTCTTTCAGTTTATAATCAATTAAACAGAGGTGGGTTGGAGCAGTGGCTCAGCGATTTCGGTGCTTGGCTGGTAGGCTCGGGGACCCAGGTTCAAACCCCAGCACCACATATACAACTAAGTGTTGGAGCAACGAAGGCCATGTGAAAAACTAAATAAAGTTATTTCTCTCTTTCTCTGTCTCTCTCACTGTCCTTCTCTCTTTATTAAAGAAAAATTAAGCAGAGGTAAAAGAGATGAAATCAATCTGCCATACTACCACAGCTTACTAATTGCTCATGGAACTCAGCCTAGGGTCTAAGACCTGGACTCCCATCTGATCTCTGCTTGCTCTACACACTTTCTTGATGCTGCTCCAATCCTACCCTGTCCAACATCCTCCTGTCTTAAGAGGATGGGGGAGGGAAGGCTAATGATGTGGGAACCCAAGAAAGAGCACTTTGCCTTGGAGAGGTAAGGCAAAGTGAAGAAGAAAGAAGAAAGCAGATGGTACCCAGAGGACGTAATGTGGGCATGTGGTTACTGGAAAGGACAGTCTTGGACGTTCCCTCTGCTAAGATAAGGGAAGGGGATGCTACTGATGTCTTGTGAATGTTATCAATGCACCCTCAAAACATATGTACTATTTATTTTCCAGAAAAATTTGTGACAATATTAATTGAAGCTATTTGTGCTTACTAGTTCTGTGTACTTTGACTTAAGTCTTTCTTATGGTTTGGATATGTGATATCCCCCAAAAGCTCATGTGTGAGACAACGCAAGAACATCCAGAGGTGGGATGATTAGATTATTGGAGGTATGACCTACCTTATAGATTAATCAATTGATATGAGCTTACTGGAGGTAACTATAGGCAGGTCAGGTATGACTGGAGGATGTAGCTCGCTGGGGATGTGACTTTAGGGTTTATATTTTGTCACTGGTGAGCACAGTTCTGCTTCCTGTTATCATGTCCTGAGCTGCTTTCCTCCACTGTGCCCTTCCACTATGATGTTCTGCCTCATCTCCATCCCAGAGCAATGAGTCAGCCGACCATGGACTGAACCTCTGAAACCACGAGCCAAAACTTCCCTGCATTGTTCTTGTCATGTCTCTTGGTCACAGCAACATAAAAGTTGATTACAACTACCTCTAAAATGTGTTTCTTTCTCAGTTCAATAATTTATGCACATTCAGTCTTCCCTCTGTTTCCCTGGGTTCTGAATCCTTGTACGCAATGGTGATACGTTCTAAGAACTACATCATTATATGATCCCATCATTGTAGGACACCACTGAGTCACTTATACAAACCTAGATGGTGTAGGTCAAGCCCTCCAAATGGCCTCTGGATGCAATCAGGAGACGCAGTGATTGTAAGATGCATGAGACCGTTGCTGCCAGTGTAATGCTCCATGTTGTTCATAATACACATTTTAAAAGTAGGAGCATACTCTACAATGATGGTTAAAAGTTTTGTAGAGTAAATACAAAAAAAAAAAACAGTTCTTCATTATGATTATCAAGTGTTAGGTACTCTACACATTTGCACTTACGATATTCTACATAACTGGGAGTGTGGGAGGTTCATTCACATCACCACCATGTAACAATATCACCAGACCACAGGAATGTTTCAGCTACATTATAATACTTCCTTTTGGATATAGGGTATCACCATTGCCCAGGCTGGCTCCAAACTCCAAGGCTCAAAGCATTCTCCTGCATCAGCCTCCTGAGTAGCTAAGACTACAGGCATGTGCCACTGTGCCCAGTGTCCGTTATAGTCTTATATGAGCATCATCATATATTCAGTGTGCCATTGACCACATTGTTCTTATGTGGCACATGACTGTACAGAGGATGACATTTGTAGTCTATGTACAAATTTTGCATAAGGGCCCTTTAGAGGAGTATCCTGAAACAAATCCCTCTTGGACACTGTTAATCAGATTTCCATCTCTATGACGAATACCTGAGATAAATCAAAGATGAAAAGTTTGCTTTGGATCACAATTTCAGAGGTTTCAGGCCATGGTCACATGGTCCTGTTGCTTCCGGCTCTGTGGTAAGGCAGTTCATCACATGGTGAGCATGAAGCCAAGGAGCAACAGGAAGGGGCCAGGGCTAAAATGTCCCCATTCGCAGGCAAACTCCCGATGCCCCAATGTGGGCCCATCTCCTAGTGGTTCCACAAGAGTGCCACAGGAAGGTGACCAAGCATATAGCACATAGGCCTTTGTGAGAGTAACCCTTTAACTTAGGGGCCTTTGCTCTGCTCTTCATTTTGCTGGAAGCAAAGCCCTTGGCTTAGGTACAAAGGAGGGTGCATGTTTACTTTGCTCCTTTTATGGTAAGCAAGGTAAATGTTTGCAATTAACCATGAAGCCCCTGGGAGTTCTTGGAACTCTCTAGGTCTTCGAGGACATTTAATTATTTTATTTTTAAAACTACATAAAATAAAATACCAATGCTGAAAACACACAAAATATGGCTTTGTGAATTGTTGCAAGGCAAACTGTCTATAAGCATCACCCAGGTCAACAAACAGAACCTGTAACACTGCTCCAGATGCCCCTCTAGATCTCCCTCCAAGAGTAGCCTTTCTCCTGATTTTTGCAGTAATCTCTTTCATGCAGTTCTCTGTGGTTTGACTTTGAGCACAGCCCTAGACATGAATGGTTAGTCTTCCCCATTTTAAAACTCGTTATGTCTTTTGAGTCTCTTTGAGTCTACATGTCTCCTCTTTATCCCTTCCTTTTCTTTGCATGTACCTGTGGAAGAGCTTGGACTGTTTGACCTGCAGAGTCTCCCACAGTGTGGATGCTGCTGATCGCATACTCACACTGCAGTTCAATGTGTTCCTCTGTCCTCAGAATTTCTTCAACATTGGCAAATGGATCGAGAAAGAGTCAGCTTCAGGTTGGATCCTTTTGATAAAGAGGAATTGTATCATTTTATAAGGAAGTATACAGAATCTAATTTTCTCTCTATGATGTTAATAGCTATTGATGCTTAATGCCTTCATCTAAATTTTGGTAATTAAATCAGGTTTTTGTTGCTGCGATTAAAGGACTCTATAAAAGCAATTTTAGGAGGAAAAGTTTATTTCAGAGCTCATGGTTTTGGGGGTCCTAGTCCACAGCAGGCCAGCTCCATTCCTTGGGGCTGAACATCACAGCAGAAGGCATGATTCCAGGGACTGGAAAGAGAAACTCATGCCAGGTACAAAATATATACCCCAAAGGCACACCCCCAATGACCCACCTTACCTAGCCACACCCTACCAGCCTCCAGTTGCCAGTTAATCTCAATCATGGCATTAACTCCTATAAAACTCCTAAAACCCAATCATTTCATCTCAGCCTTTCTGAATTATCACACATGAGCTTTTGGGGAACACCTATATTCAAACCATGATATTCCACCCATAACCCCCCCAAAGCTCATCAAAATCTGACAATGCAAAATACATAGTACCCTTTCAAGAGCTCCCATAGTCTCAACAGTTCCAAAGTTGCCCAAATTTCAAGTTCAAAGTCTCCACTGAGACTCAAGGCAAACTTTTATCAGGAGCTCCTGTGAAACATCAAAGCAAGTTACATGTGTCCAATATATGAAGGTACATACAAACACTTCCATTTTGAAAAGATGGGCACAGAAAGAAGAGATGGGACCAAAGATTGAAAATTCAGGTGGGCAAACCATTCCAGTAGTTCCCTGTCTGGCAACTGGAGCACGTGGCATCGTGATATTTTGTCCAAAGGGCTTATGCAGCTCTGCCCCCTGGCTTTGCCGGCTGTCGTCCTTTGCTGGCTCTGGTTCACGTGACCTCTCTGTCAGCTTGTCTGTGCTCAGTTCCTGCAGCTTCCTTTGGCAGGTGTTCCTCGGTACTGGAATTTCTTAATCTGAGGCATCTCCATTACAGCTTCAGCTTCCTCACACCACATATTGCCCTCTTAGAGGCTGCTTGCAGGGACTCCAACCCTGGGGCACTTTACCTGGCCTCCCAGGCCTTCGTTTGGAATCATGGTAGAAGCCTCCACAGCCCCTTAACTCCAGCATCCTGCAGTCCTGAAGAACCAGCACCACATGGTCAATGCCAAGGTCTGTCGCCATCTCAAGCAGCAGCCAAGCCTCCAGGGACCCTGGATGCAGTAGCTTCTGAGGGTCTGGGTGGCTAAGAATGGTGACACACTTCCTTGGCCCCCTTGTGCAAGTAGGATGTCCCACTGGTTTCTTCTCAAAGGAATTTTTACTCCCTTGAGCCTGAGGTGGGTGTGGTCTTGCCAATTCCTGAGACGCCCTTAAGCTATCTTTCTTTTTTGCTTCTGAGCAAAGTCTTTTGCATTTTAGTTGTGGTAATATCTTTAACAACAGCAACTTCCAT
>PVKS010000108.1:0-272361 GCA_004027875.1 Aplodontia rufa
ACAATTCTGAGACCTTGAGAAGTTAAAAGCACAGCAAAGTTGCTGCTTTCAGAAAGGCCATGTTGCTATGGAAGAGATGGGGCATCTTCCAGAACAGCCCAGGGAGGTACTGTGATAAGAAAGGAATTCTCTGACCAACCTCTCCTTGGTTGGTCAGAGAAGGCAGCCCAGGGTAGGTACCACTTCAGATGAATCCTGAAGGATGTGAATGGCACCCAAGCTGGGTAGAGCAAGTCAACTTCTTTCTGAATGTTACGAAGCTGAGAAGAAGAAATGTAAACAGAAAGGCTGAACTCTTTAAGAATTTTTAAAATTTTAAACCTGGGAAACAGGCACACAAATTTAAAATATACGAAGGCTGATAATGTAAGCAACATGAAAACAAGCAATTATCTTATCAGATAGTATATTATCTGAGGTCTGGACTTGCCTCTGAAAGGTTAGGAAACTGGGCACTCTTACAGATCTGGAGCAGATTATAAATATGGAAAGAAATTTGAAATTATAGTGACTATCTCTGACCAGCAATGAATTATTAAAAAGTAAAGATAGTAACCAACATTCTAGTAATAAGGGGAAGAGTTAGTACTTTGAATTAGTACTTTTGTTCTTTAAATTTGAAATATTTTAAGCAAGCTAAAAATTGAAAACAGTAACATAATTAATACCCATATACACTCACCTAGTTTGAAAAACTGTGGCATTTTATTATTGTATTCTTCAAACATTTTATTACATTCTTCAAGCATTTTATTTTCCTATTTTTTTCTTCTTTTCCTTTCTTTTTTAAAGACATGAGACATTCACAAAGCATGGAATCCTACAGGGCATTTTCTTCATCTTCGGTTTCCTTCCTTCCTCCCCAGAGGTGATGATTATTCTAGATTGGTGTTCACCATTCCCACTCATGTCTTTATATCTTACTACAAATTTATATTTATAGGTGATTCATATTATTACATTTGAAACTTAAGTAAAAAGTAACCTATTATCTGTGTCATCCTTAAACTTGCTTTATTTCTTCAAGTAAATGTGCATAATACACAGACTATATGAATATATAGATATTTACGTATATATAAACTTGAAGGAATAAAGCATATATTATATCTATATAATATATACTCAAAATATAGATTCATACTGATGTTATAGCTATAGTACATTCATTTTACTGCCATAAAACAGTCCAGAAATTAAACTGGATATGGTGGTACACATCTGTAATCCCAACAACTCAGGAGGCTGAGGCAGGAGGATTGCAAGTTTGAGGTCAGCCTCAGGAACTTAGCAAGGTCCTGAGCAACTGAGCCAAACCCTGTCTCAACATTAAAAAAATTAAAAATTAGAAGGTCTAGTAATGTGGCTCAGTGGTTAAGTGCCCCTGGGTTTAATCCTTGGTATCAAAAAATAAAAAAACAGGAAAAATCAATTCCCCAGGTTATAGAATCTTAGGGTACTTTTTAATCATGTGAAACAAAGTTATAGTGAGGTTTTTTGTTTTGTTTTGTTTTGTTTTAAATAGTGCTGAGGAGAGAACCAAATCCTCCTGCTTGCTTGCCTAGCACTCCATACAGTCAATATTTTTGTGTATTGTTCTTTGGGCTCCTGTATGGGAATTTTTCTAGGGAATATATGCAGGAATTATTGAATATTGTGCAATTCTGCTTTTCTTTACTATAGCAAGTACCCAAGATAATCCATTTATAAATAGAAAAGGTTTATTTGAATGTACGGTGAGCAGTTGGCTTTGGCCCTGTGGCAAGGCAGCACATGCTGGCAGGTGTATGTACAGAGCTAAACTTTTCACTTAAGGTGAGAAAGCAAACAAGAAAGAGAGGAATCAGCCAGAATTTCAGTAGTCCTTTTGAGGACACACCTGCAATGACCTGGAGGCCTCTCTTTGGGATCTACCTGTTAATAGTTCCACCACCTCCCTATAGCACCACCCTGGGAACCAATCCTTTATAATACGTGAATCTTTGGGGGATATTTATGATCCAGATCAACAGCAGATATGAAGGTATCTTTACTTTTAACAAAATTGATAGACTTGTTTTATACTCTAAAAGTAGTAGTAGTAAGAATTCTAGTCGTTCCAAATTTACCAACCTTTGAAATTGTTAGAGTTTGTAATTTTGACAAGCTGGGGATTAAATGGTATGTCATGTTAATTTGCATTTTCTTAAATGTGGTCATACTAAAAATTGGGAAAAAGTAAAAAGTGCTCTTAGCAACCAATTTAACTGCGCATACCTTGTATTAATGCAATTTTCCCTGGAAGGTAAGTTAATTGAGTAAAAGTGCATTATCTCCCCAAAATTATGGTATTAGAATTTTTAAAAATCACAATGCTCTATTCCTGTCTATGTGACAAGTCACATTCATTTAGTATGTCATTCTTCCACAATGTGGGCTAATGCCAATTTTCTGTTTTAAAAGTAAAAAGTTTCCCTTTATCATAGAGTCTTCTGGAGTCCTAGAAATTGACATACTTTCTATGAGCTGGCAGTGTACCCTGTGCTGTGATTTAGTACACAGATTGAAGCAGGGGATTGCTTTGTTTAGAAAATATAAACCACCAAATCACAGAATTTTGCAACTGAGGCAACTGTAGAGATACATAATGCAACTCTGTTTTATTTTGTGCAATGATTTAAGAAATAAGCATATATTTCCTTTACTAGTCAAGGAGAAAATGCCATGTCTTTACAAACATAACATTGCTTATCTGTTTCATATTAGTACATACCTTTTAAGGAAATAAACTGCAACATTTAAGAATTAAAAGGAGATCCTTACAGTATAAAATAATATTCTATGCTGAAATATATTTGAAATGAATAAGTATAATATACATTAAGTAAAATATCCTTACAATGTCTATAATTCTGGTATACCTTTACCCATTGGAATGATTGGAATATTTGCTTTTTAAAATTTATATATGACTGTGAAGTTAAGGAACCCAGAGATATCTTTATGTCATAGATTGATATATATTTTATCAACTTGTAATGCAAAGTAATTCAATGTTCTACATAATAAGTTGTTACCACTGTGAAAGTACACTACTTCAATTTAGAATAATTTTAATTATGAAAACAGAACTTTTATTTACTTGCATCTGGTTTTGATTTCTTCATTTTTATTATAAGATCCTTTTATAAATATTATGTAATTCATCTGTGGTTCTACTAAAATGTCTAGTTTTACTCTAACAAATGAAAGATCAGACAGTAGCCTGAATATATGCTTTCTATTTCTCCTCATCTTGTATATCATTAGTAAAAATAAGGATGGTTGCGATGTATAACAAAAATGCAGATTCATAACATGATTAGTCTGATGTAAAACAAATTTTAAATTTCCTCCAGCAGTAAAGACATTACTCTGGGTCTTTGCTCATGTTGCGTATACAAAGCGCAATCTATATTACTAAGGCCTCAAATCAGCCTGTTAACTGAGATACCAATAAATCCCCACATGACACATTGCAGGGAGACAATATAGACGATGTGTGTGGAATGGGGAACCCTGGGTGTGTGGGGGAGAGGGGAGTATGTTGGGATATCTTTGCTTTTGCTAAGAGAATTAAAAGGGTGGGCAGGGAATCTTTAAAGCAATGTGAGACACGCTTTTGTGTGTCTGTGTGATCGGTATGTTCAACTATAGAGCTCTGGCTTTGCATAATACCACAAAGATGAATTTAATCAAAGAGCTCTGATAAATTTCCTGAGCTCTAATAAAAAGGGAAATTGAATTGTTTTCTGTCTTTCAAAAAGCCTAAACCTTGCCGATCCAGTTGCTCCCAAGTCATTGTGTGCATGTGCCTTGTCCTAGGCTTCAACCTGGCTGTGCTCTCCTCATTCCTTTTTCTCCCATGCTTTCTCGGTGTTCTCTCGTGTCCTATATTCTGACTAGTACCAAATAGCATCAACAAAACGTTGAGTCCCATTTCCTCTTGAATTGGCGTAGAGAAGACGTGAGCTACCTGCAGACGGGGGGAACAGAGCGGAGAGTGATGCAGAAACCAGTTTCCTCTGTGTTCCATTGAAATTTGCCTGGAAATACACCATGGTCCCAATTTGCTTTCTTATAATAATATCTACCTGAAGGTTTCAAGGACATTTCAAATAATGGAGATCATATATGTAAAGGCATCTTAAGAAAAATCATGTGCAGCCAAAGGAGCCATCTAGGACTTCGAGAGCAGAAAGTGCCAGCAGGTGACCTTGGGGCCAGACTGACAGGTAAACAGGACCTAGGCTGTGGAGAGCCTAGCAAGCTGGTATGTGGACTTGGACTTCTGTCTTCAACAATGAGGTGCAATTGTTGAGGGTTTGAAGCCCTGCAGTGATGACCAGCATTGTAGTATAGGAAGTCCAGGCTGGCTACAGTGAGGACCAAGAATGCTAGGGCCCTGGGACCAACTGGGAGGCACTTGAGCTGGGTGATGGTAGAACTAGGGCAGGACAGCTGCAGATAGAGCACAGGATAGGTCGGGTGGCATCAGCTGGACTTGGCTTTGGATTTGGCTGTAGAAAAAGAAAACCTGAGTATTTCCAGCTTTGGTCACTGAAGGCTGTGCCCCCTGGTGAAATAAAGATATAGAGAAGCAGGTTAGGGTGAGGAATATGAATTCCAATTGGTACAGTTGGCATTTAAAGTAGTGATAGGACAGCTAGTTGGTCACACCGAAAGGGGGTAGGAATATGAGATATTCAAGGTTGTACGAGTGGTCCTAAGGACTGGAAATTCCCAGCACAAGACACAGCACAAAGGCATGAACCATAGGTCAGGTTTAAGGAACTACTGGCATCTTAGAATGGCCAGAAGGAAACCTGGCTAAATACCAGGCTGGCCAAGACGGCTTGCCTAGATCATCCAGGGCTGCTGGGGAGAGGACACGTGTGGTATTTAATAGAGATGGTCTGACAGCATGGGCCCAGTATTGTGGAGAGATGGGATTGGGCTCAGCAGTCTGTTCAAGCCTGGCTGTCACAGTTCATGCACAACTCTGACGTGAAATCAAAGTGAATTTTATTTTTCATAACCTATTGCATTCTGCTTCCAAGCATGCAGTAGCAAATCAAAAACTAAGCACAACACAAAACCTCACCCATGCCTACTTCAAAGAAACAATCTCTGCAGGTGCACAGGTGGTCCTTTCCTGGTGTAAGTTCCTATGGCCTGGATCCTCCAGTCCATCTCTCCTCATCCTTCCTGGGTGATGGGTGCGCATGTGTTTTCATTCTGGATGTGGGAAAGTGGAGCTGTCAAGCCTGAGGTACCTGTGCTGTGCGGGGTGTTTCCTTTGGCCCAGTGAAAATGCCTTTGTCCTAGTTGGTCACTGTGAGCCTTCTGTGTGGCTTTCTCTGCGTGGTACTGTCCAGCAACATGCTGATCCTACCCTGTAAATCCTTGGTCCCCACCTTATCCTCCAGGCTCAAGTGACGAATTTGTGGCTTCCTCTTTCTCACAGTACACCTCCACTTAATCAGGTTGACATCTCGGATTCCTTGGCAACTTTCTCTCTACTGTACTGGAATGAGCATTTCATTCCTGGGAAAGATTTCAGGGTACAGAAAGGAATTCCCGCATTCTCTTGCTAACCAGTTCTCTTTTAATCAAAGCTTAAAACTCAACTTATAGAACCTATTTACTTGGAAACTGATTATTTTTCACAAAATAATAATTATTATTTTCATTAATTTAATTAACTAATAAATTTGATTTTTTTTTGAAACATTAGCTCTACTTAACCAATTCCTGTAGCTGTTTTAAATTATAGTCACAAATCTCTGACTTAATGATGCCATAAAGGTTTCTAACAGTCTAAAAAGTTGAGAAAGCATACAGAGAAACCCAGTGATTATAAAGTACATTCTCTTACTTGTCCTGAAAGCTTAAATTATTAAAAAAGATTTCTAATTTCTTCACATTTACATTTTATTGTGAAATAAAATATATATATTTCTTCATTCTTAAAAGTGTGTTGGGGATCCCCCAACATGAGGTCCAGCTGGCTTGTAAAAGAATTGGTGGTAAACAACTCTGACCCAGCTGGCTTGTATCTTCCTTAGTGACGTAATGCCTGACCGCATGACTAAGCTCTTTGGTCACTCATTTGTACAATTGGATAAACGTGTTTGACTGTACCCCTATTGGCTGTTGTAACGGATAAATAGAGTAGCGACTAGTCAGGCAGAGGAAGCAGAGAAGAAGCAACCCGCCCTGTCCTGAAGGAAGCAGCCAGAGAGTGAGCAAGCAAGCAAGGAAGCAAGCCCTGTCCTGAAAGAAGAAGCAGCCAGAGAAGAAGCAACCCGCCCTGCCCTGTCCTGAAGCAGAAGCACAGAAGCATGGAAGCAGCAGCAGCAGCGACAGCGACAGCGGAGAGATCAGCAGCAGTAGAAGATGCAGGCAGTAAGGGCCTCAGTTGCAGAAACAGGGACTCTGGTATTAATAGCCTTGACTCTAAGAGAGGGAAGGCGGGAAGCGCCTGGAGGCCTTTAGCCGCAGTAAAGGGAGAAATAAAGCATTTGGAGAACTTAAGACCAGTGGGTCTATTTTAACCTCAGTTCACCGCCTGAATGAATGCCTTGTCCGGTTCCTGCCGGCCGGGACCGGGCAAAGTGTATTTCTGTGTGTTCCTGGCATTATGGTAATCTTGCCAAATCCTAAGAGAATTCCATCTCATACCAAGCAAGGTTACTAGTACTTGGTTACTGACCACTTGATGTCATCAACATTGGACCTAGGTCCACATTCGAAAGAGGATGAAACTTGAGCCCATGCTTTAGGCCTGGTCTCCTTTCTTAGTGATACCTTTTTCTAAGCCCACCCAGCTTCAACCAACTGTGGAAGTTTCCATTGCTAGCAACCGATATCCCAAACTGGAAGTCTTTTTTCCCCATTCTTGTCTTGAAGGAGTTTCTCTTACATCATATCTTCTGCCTTCCCTACCCTAACCTCAAAGCCTGGTGTTAGTAGTAGTGAAGGATGGGGAGATCCATACCTGCAGAAAAAGAAAATACTTTGAAAGTCTTCTAATTTAAAAAAAAAATGCTCTGTTGTGTTAGAGATGGTGCTGTAGTTAGCCCTTCCATATATATAATAGTGTTTGAGGCACATAAATGTAGTAACTGAGGCACACACAGGAATAGGGTCACACAGGAAAAATTTTCTGAGAGTCTGACTTTGAAGAGGAAGTAGAGTTCATAGAAAAAGAGAAACTCTCAAAGGATACCAAGGTGGAAGAAGCAGAAAAATGGGGCAAAGGGTATAAAAAGGGAGTTTTGTGACAGGACCTCATGGGGAGAACATTTCAAGGAAAGCATAAACAGCTATGTCAGATGCTATAGTCACGATTGAACTAAGATGCTTCAAGTATGACACCAAAGGACATTCAGTGTATGGCTCCACTTACATGGGGGTACTTAGAATACTCAATTTCATAGAGACAAAAAGTAGAATGGTGGTTACCAGGGGTTGGAGGAAGAGAAAAATAGTGATTATTGAGTACAGATTTTCAGTTTGAGAAGATGAAAAAGTTCTAGAGATGGATTGTGGTGATGGTTGCAGAGTAATGTGAATATACTTAATATGCCACTGAACTGTACATCCTACAGTAATTAAAATGGTAAATATAAATCTATGCATATTTTACCACAATGAAATTGCTACCTGTTAAGACAGTTAAGATAGAGACAGAAACATATCCATTCCTTTTGATTATATGTGTGCAGTTTGTAACTTTGCAAGAGCAACTTCAATGTAGTGATGCATTACGCAGTGCAACATTACAAACATCCACTATTTTTATGTGTGGGTTCACTGAGCTCGGATGGGCAGCCCTTCAGCTGGTACTGCATAGAGTCTCTCCCAATTTCTGTCAAACGGTAGATGGAGCTGAAATGTTTTAGATGGCCTCTCTCATGTCTGTCCCTTGTGGGCCAAGGTAGACTGCCCTTTCTTCCAGCACATGGCTAGCTTAGGCTTCCTTCATGCTGGCTAGATCTACAGTGAGCATTCCTGGAGGATTAGCCCCACTGAGCAAGCACCATGCAGATAGATCATCCTTGCTCATTCACCAAAAGCAGAACTGGGAGGAGCATGGTTCACTGGGGGTCACCCAAGTACCAGTCTACCAGAAGATGGAAGCCAGTGGTGGATAAAAAGTTGATTATATAGAAAAGGAGGAGGTGAAAACATTTGTTATCAGGCTGGTGAGTATGGAGAAACAGGAACATATATACAGACACTAGTGTATGAAGATGACACAAGGACGCTGGGGAGGAGTGACGGCACAGGAAAGGATGCACGGGACAGTTGGGCAAGAGTCAGCAAAGGTCTTTGTTAACTTCCAGTTGTTTACATACCAATTGTTCAGACTCTCCATGCTCCTGTCATGTTATTGTATGAGCAAGAAAGCAGAGGGAAGAAACGGATGGAGGTGAAAGTCAAATCAGTGGTGTTTACAGTTTATATGGAGTAGTTCTTAATTTTTTCCTTTTCCTCAAACTCACATCCAGTATACAACTTCTATTTGCTACAAAATATTCTCTAAATCTGATCACATATCATCAGTTCCCCCAGATCAATCTAGTTCTAGGTAGATCTCCGCGGCTTCTCACTTACACCTACTGCTCCAGTCCCCAAATCTGCCTTCCTGCCTCTCCCACTCTCTTACCGCTTACCCTCCATACGGCAGTCAGAGTGGTCTTTCTTGCACACCAATTGGATCATGTCACTTTTCTGGTCAAAACCAAAATAAAAGCAAGCAAGCATGCTGACAACAGCAGCAAATCTCTATGCATCTACCACTCTGTTACATCTAAAATGAAATTCTTGTTCTCCCTGATCTAAGTGCCCCACACCTAGCCTTAGGCCTATTCTCTCCTTCCGTTCATTATCATCCCCATTTTCTTTCTTCCATCGCACTTGCCAAGCTCATTCCTTTGAACGTGCTGTTCTTTTCATGTGTCCCATTTCTGCCTCCCCCTTCAGTTTTTTTCACCTTTTCATCCTTTAGATCTCCACTCAATGACACCTCCTCAGAGAACTTCCTCTTTGGCGACTAAGCCCAACATGATACCAGAGAAAAGAATTGGTGGTGAACAACTCTAAGAGGCCCAGCTGGCTTGTAATTAGCAAACTGCCTGACCGCATGACTAGGCTATTTGGCTGCTCATTTGTTGCAATTGGTTGAATGTGTTTGCACTGCATCCCTATTGGTTGTTGTAACAGATATATACCGGGCATACGGAGACAGAGATGACACTAGTGAGAGGAGACGTTCTCATGCAGGTGGCAGAAACGAGACAGAGTAGTAGCCACTAGTCAGAGAAGCAGCATCGGCAGAGACAGAGGAAGAAAACCTAACATGCAGGCAGTAAGAGAGGAAGAAGAGCCTCGGCGGTAGAAATAGGGACTCTAGTGTGGCAGTAGAAACCGGGACTCTAAAGAGAGAAAATGTGAATAGCCTTGACTCTAAATGTAAAAGCCTCTAGTGAGAGGAGATGTATGTTTTAAGGCCTTGCTCTAAAAGAGAGAAGGAAGAGCTTGGAGAACCCAGGGCCACTGGGTCTACTTCATTCCCAGTCACCCTCGGAATGAGAGCCATCAGGTTCCTGCCGGCCAGGACCGGACATTCCTCTACTAACTAAATTAGCACCCACCACCTCCCCCGTGTACCCTCTACCAATTTCCCCCTGGATTTAACTATTTATGAAGAACTTATACATGCACAAATACAGACATAGAAACAGAATATCTATATTTCTCTTATTTTTTTTAAAAAGAGAGAAGGACAGTGAGAGAGAGAATCAATTTTTATTGAGTTTTTCATATGGTTTTCATTGCTCTGACACTTAGTTGTGTACATGGGTGCTGGGGTTTGAACCTGGGTACTCACGCATGCTAGGCAAGTGCCATAACTGCTGAGCCACCTCTCCTGCCCTCTTTTTATTTTAATCAAACTTGTACATAATTTTAGAAGTCAAATAATTCTAAAAAAATTATGGGGAGAGGGGCTTCCTACCTCTCTTCCTTCTTGTCCCTTTCCTTGAGAAATCACTTCTAGGTTTTTTTGTCCAAATATTATTATGCTATTCTTTGTTAATTTTCCTTTTTTTGGGTGTTACTTACTCACTTGTCATGATGGAAGATGAAGATGTGTCTCTCCATCTCACTCCCACCTCAACATATATGCAGACCAACCTTGCCAGGGTTATCCTTTTAGTATGGGTATCTACAGATTTTTTTAGATCAACTTTTAGTGTTTACATTACTATGCATAAGCCCTTATTGGTGCATATAATATTCTGAAGTCTTCTTTATTTTAATTGTATAGATAATGTGTACAACGTATTGGATAGACATGCATAAATATATAGTGTATGTATAGTGAAATGATTATTATAGTCAAGCAAATTAACCTATCCACTATAATTGCCTAGTTTTTTCTTTTTCTGTGTATGATAAGACTATCTAAAGTATAATTTCTTAGCAAATTTTAAGTATGCAATATATTATTATTGGTGATAGTCCTCATGAGATACATCAGATCTCTAGATCTATTCATCCTATATAACTAAAATTTTGTACCCTTTGACAAACTTTTCTCCCATTTTCTCCCCCTGTGTAGCTGGTAACCACGATTCTACTCTCTGGTTCTATGTAGTCAACTTTTTAAAAATTCCATATGTAAATAAGGTCAAAAAAGGTCATGCAGTTTTCCTTTTGTGTGGTTTATTTCATTTAGCATCATTTCCTCCAGGTTCATCCATGTTTTCACAAAAGGCAGGATCTCCTCTTTTTTTTTTTTTTTTTTAAGAAAGAGGGGAAAGTGAGAAAGAGAGAAGCAATTTTTAGTTTTTCATGTGACCTTCATTCCTCAGAAACTTCGGTGTGTACATGGTGCTGGGGTTTGAACTCGCGTACCAGGCAAGCGCCATAATCACTGAGTCACTGCTCCAGCCCCCCAGGATCTCCTTTTAAAGGCTGAAAAACTATGCCATTAACTCTGTCTATTCAATATATATCATAAATATGTGCAAATGTTATATGACAACAAATGCTGGTGGTGATCTGGTGAAAGGAAATTCTTATACACTGTCAGCAGAAATATAAATTAATACAGCAATTATGGAACAATAATTCCACTTATAGTTTTTGAGGAACCTCCATAATGGCAATTCCAATTTACATTGGAACATAAATGATGTACAAGGAAGGGTTTCCTTTTCCCCACACCTTCCCTGATACGTCTTATCTCCACTTTCTGATAATAGCAATCTTAACTGGGAACTGATATCTCATTGTGGTTTTGATGGGCATTTCCCTAATAATTTGTTATTTTGAGCATTTCATCATATACTTATTGCCCATCATTATGTCTTCTTTAAGAAAATGTCTATTTAGATCCTTTACCCATTTTTAAATTTTTTTTTTTGCTATTTAGTTACATGAATTCTTTTATATTTTAGATGTTAGAACCTTATCAGACATGGTTTGTGAACATTTTCTCCCAAACCAATGGCTGCCTTTTCATTTTGTTGATTGTTTCCTTTGCTGTACACAACATTTTAATTTAATATAGTCCTATTTTTTTTGCTTTTGCTGTTTATGCTTTTAGTGTCTGATTTAAAAAAAAAAAATATATATATATATATATCACTCCCAAGCAACGTCAAGGGGCTTTTCCTGTGTTTTATTTGAGCAGTTTTTTAGTGTTGAGTCTTACGGTTAGGTCTTTAATCCTTTTGAGATTACTAAAAAAGCTACCCTTTTCCCATTGCATCTTCTTGGTAGCCTTGTCAAAAATTAGTACACTTTACAACAATTATTATACATGTGTATGCTCATTTCAACTATAGTATGGTGAAATTACAGAGGAGACATGAGCTCGGCGAATGGATGAAGCGGGTAGATCCTGGTCTAGGATTGACCTTAACTTACGATCTCACTATGTCAATATCCATGTATGCATGATATGTAACAACAATTCCCTCCAATATGTAAGTATATGTTGAACTAATAAAAAAATTATAAATATAAAAAAGTAGTTGACTTTATATTCTTGGGTTCATATGACTATTCTGTTCAATTGTTACATTTTTATGACAGAACCATGTATTTTTATTACAATACAATTTGAAATCAGGTGCCTCCAACTTCTCATGCTTCTTTGGCTATGCAGGGTCTTTTGTGATTCTATAAAAATTGTATACTTTTTTCTCTTTCTGTGTAAAATGTCAATGGAATTTGATGCGGATCACGTCGAATATATAGAGTGCATTGAGTAGTATATATTCAAAATATTAATTTGTCAGTTCACAACATAGATATATTTTCATTTATCTTTTTTAATTTCTTTAATCAATGTTTTATACTTTTCAGTGTATACATCTTTCACTTCTTTAGTTAAATGTATTTCCAAGAAATTCATTGTTTTTAATGCTATTTTAAATGTGATTTTCTTGATTTCCAGATGGCTCGTGACTGGTATAAAGAAATGCAGTTGATTTTTGTATGTTGATTTTGTGTCCTAACTTCTGATTTAATTTATTAATTAGTTTATTAGTTGTAACTATTTTTAGTGTTTTCTTACTATACGGTCTTACCATCTACAGACAAGGATAATTTTACTTCTTCCTTTCTGATTTGGATGTCTTTTTTTAAATCATCTGATTGACCTTTTCAGTATTTCCAGCAATATATTGGATAGACAGAAAGAAAGCAAGCATCCTTGCCTTGTACTGGATGTTAAAGGAAAAGCTTATAGTTTCCCTCCATTGATTATATAACTGTACATTAATATTATGCCAACTCTAGGCTTTTTATGGATGGTGTTTATTATGTTAAGGAATTTCCTTCTATCCCTATTTTGAGTTTTTATCATGACAGAATGCTGAACATTGTCAAACGCTCTTCTTGTATCTATTGAGATGATTATATGTGTTTTGTCTATTCATTCTGTTAATGTGGTATATCACAAGATTGATTTGGAATGTTAAACCAACCACGCATCCTAGGGATCAAACCACTTGGTCAAGGTGTATAATTCTTTCAAAGTCTTGTTAAATTGTTTGCTTCTTCCTTTTAATAATTCAATTGCATGTTCTCTCCAGTATTGGTCCATTCATTCTATTACTTCCATTCATCTTCATGAAAACTTCCCTGGAACCTTCTGACTTCCTTCCTATTATGCCTTAAGCCTGGTATATAGCACTCATCCCTTACCATCAGCACCAGTGATTATTCTTATCTCTCTCCTATTTGGATAACCTAATAATGGAGATTTCTTCCCAAATTTTGATGAAACATATCTTCTATTAGCTTCTTGAGAAAGGATACTTGGGAAATGAATTTTTTGAGAATTCATGTCTGAAAATGTCCTTAATTCAAATGTTTAATTTTCCTGCTCATTATAAATTTGGCAAGGTATAAAATTCTAGGTTGATAATTTCTTGTCCATAAGGAATTTGAAGTCATGTCTCTTTTACCTTCTAAAAATACATGCTCCAATTAAAAAATCTGAAGTCCTGATGTAAGCTTTGTATGTGATCTGTTTTTTTCTCTCTAGAAGATTGTAGGGTCTCCCTTTTCCCCATTGTTATGAAATTTTCCAGCAATAGTCATTGCTGTGGATTTGGTTTTATTCATTTTGTTGGGTACTCGTTGAGTTTTTCAATCTGAAAACTCATGTCTGAGAAAATATTTTAGGCATATTTTTCTAAATTTCTTCCTAAACCTCCAGTTATTTAGATGTTGGACCAATTCTCCTATATTGTCTCTATTGTTGTAGATTTTCAGTCCTACTTTCCATCCTTTTTGCTTTCTTTTCTGGAAAACTGCCTCAATTTTATTTTCAAAACCATATTGAATTTCACATTTTTCTTCTTACTTTTTATTTCCAAAGGCTTTTTTTTTTCTTGGATGTTCTTCTTAAAATATTATTATCATTTTACTATCTTGCTTCATGGTTGAAGTATCTTCTCTTATTCCTCTTGGGATATTTATGAGAGTTTATTTTACTTTTCTTGACATTTGCTTTTTTCTGATCTCTGATTCCTACAAGTTGCCTTTTTCATTTTCTATATTTCTTGGAAGATTCTTTCCTCAGACTGCTAATAATGCTTCTTGTGGCTCATATTTCAGAGTGGGACACTTTAAGTTTGATTAATAGATACGGACTTGCTGGTTAATAGATACGGACTTGCTGACTATGTATTTTACTTTTAGGTGATCATTTTGAGTGAGAGACCTCCAGGTATAAGTATCTCACTCAGATCTTTCTTTTTTTTTATTTTTATTTTTGTTTTTAGAGAAAGAGAAAAAGAGAGAATGAATTTTATTTATTTTTTTCATTCAGCCTTTGTTTCTCTGACACTTAGTTGTGTATGTGGTGCTGGGGTTTGAACCTGGGTCCTTGCACATGTCAGGCAAGTGCTCCAACCACTGAGCAACTGCTCCAGCCCTCTCAGATTTTTCTTTTTGGATGAGTCAGAATTCTTAGTCAAGTTGCCTGGATGAGCTAAACTAACTGACCATGTTCTAGGAACCCTGATGGGAAAAGGTAATGGTGGGCAGGTGTGGAGATGGTTGTCCCAGCATTCAATGTGTGAATGTTTTTCTGCTTGCCTGTTGCCAATATGGTGTTCCCTTCCTCAACACACTTCTCCTTTCTGTCTACTTGCTGTATTACCTTTGTGGATGAGGAGAGTGGATCTTACTGCTTCTCACACTGACTTGTACCGGATCCTCTTTTATAGCTTTACGTTTATTTCCACTTACGGAAGTACCTAGTGCCACCTAATCCCGAGATATGGTAGGGGAGAGAGGGATGGTATATACTGAGTTAATTTTCAGTTTTCACACTGTCAGTTTGGGATTCAGCTTTCTCATATCTGCTAAGTCAGTTACTAATGATCTGACCGGCATTATTTTTTTTTCATTTTCAAAACGTGTTACCCTTTTCACATTGCCTGCCCTCTTTGTCATTAATGGTTTATGCTTTAAAAAAAAAATATCTCTTCACTGGCACTTTAGGGGGATTCTAGAAAAAGTAAAAATAAATGCTTATGTTCAATCATTAATTTACACCCTTTTGCATGATAATATGTTTCTTTTCAAATTTTTTAAAAGGAGTTGAGTTATTGTACAATCCTAAATGCATGTAAAGTAAAAATATGATATGGATATGTTCTTAAACCAGAAATACCCCCACATCGCCAACACCCCAGTCCCTTTATTCTTCTATATTTTGCCCTTACAAGTGATATAAATGCTTAGATTATGAAATTTCCAGAATTAAATGATTGCATAAGTATTATTTGGGTTCTCGGGGGTAGAGTATGCTATATGTTGCTTGTCTTCCTGGAACAGAAGTTTCTTTTCTAATGGCAGGAATTCTGTCTGCCTTGTTACTGCTTCATTTAACGTCACCAGTTCATGGCACATACTGGAAGCTTAATAAATATTTACTGAGTGACTGATTATTGGCTGACAAACCAAATAATTGGTTGGTAATACTTCTGAATAGCCCAAGGACCACAAAATTTGAAAAATGACAGCACTGTGCATTCATCTACAAAGAGGAATTTCTTAAAGGCAGATGTAAAGTTCCCTTAAAGACACTTTCATTCTTCTGGGTGTCCTTTTAGAATTATTTATAAATTTTTCTGAATGTTTTGGTTAGGAATACTAAAGGGAAATATGAACTGATGTTAGAATAACAGAGTGCTTAGATTATTACTGCTAAAATACAGTGTATAATACCTTTTAAAAACGATTGAACCATAGTTTTTTATTCCATTTTTCCTCTGTAACCCAAATACTTACATTGAATACAGTGATTTCAGGTCTGTTTTAATTTCTTAATTTTCTTAGAGTTTGGTTATTCCCTGTTGTCAGGATGACAGTTTCAATGGCTTACTCTTGTTCCTTAAAAGTAGTTGAATTATGTTTTGAACATGGGAATGAATGCTGACAGTGCGCTAGTCAGTTCAGTTCTAGAATTTACCATAGGGGAAAAATAAAACAATGTAAATAAAGAAAAAAAAATGGAAGCAAAGGAAATTCAGGGAAATCATTTTTCTTTCACAGCCACAGCAATGTTCCACCAAGTAGCCTACTGTGCACGTTTTAACTTAAGCAGCATTCACTGAGCACCTACTATGTTTATTGAATTGTGCTAAACCCTGAAAACTCTCTACGCCCTACCTGGCCATTCATTCCCCCACTCATTTAATTAAATTGACTTAACACTGTGCAATTTTATCATCCTTGTGAGCTTCACCATAGAAGTAACATATTTATTCTCATGTCATTTGATAAGGGGCCCTAACCTTGCACTTATCCTATAGTTAGCCAGTTTATAGATTATAAATTGAGAGGATAAGGAATTGATAACAAAGGACACAGAGCCCATGCTGAAGCCAGAATTAGAGCTAACTTGAATCTTTAGTGCATTTGTCTTAATCTCCTAAATACCCTTCACGGTTTATAGATATTAACAGTTCTACATCTTTTAGGAAAAGAATAGCTTGAAATCGTGATAGATAAGAAATCTAAGAATGTCAAAAGATAGAATGAAATCAGGGTTGTCGTGTGCCACTTCAGGAAGATGTTAATAGGTAATGTCTCAGGATTTTTTCTTTGTCATGTATGGGTCATTCATAAGTTGGTAATGGGCATGATTTGGGGAAATCTAAATAACGTAGAGGTGTTGTTTCTCCTCTTTAATAGTCTTTATGATTGTGAGGAGTTAGACCACCAATATTTGTTTTTATTTTTATATTTATTAGAATATGATTTCTCACTAACAAGACAGAGATACCAGTGCTGGCATCATCTATTTATAATGTGGAAAATCTCTATATCTAAAAACATTATCTTTGTCCCTTAGAATTTCTAAGCCAAAGGCATTCATTCTTTTAAAAAGGCCTGGGATCCTTGAGCAGTTTTCTGATCATTGTCATGAACAACTTCTCTCTTGCCCTGCTAGCTCTGTTTTGGGCCTATCCCTTCTTCACTGCCCCTAGCCCTCTGCAACCACTCTGACTGGCAGGGGAGGATCCGTCCTCCCAGGCAAGGACAGGAAGGAAAGTGAACAGCCATCCCAGGAGGCCAAAGCTAATGGGGGCTTTGCAGATCTTTCAGCAGGAGTTGTCAATGAGAATCATGCACTAGAGGGCTCCTCCACGGGCACTCTGACCTCTTAGTAAACTATTTGTTTTTCCTTGTATTGATTAAAAAAAAAAAAAAAAAAAAAACAAGCCACCAGACTGTAAGTCCCTATCAACTAGGGCATTGTTTTTAAGAACCTTATGCATTTAAAATATTATAGCTTGTTAAAGTCAGATCCCTGTCTTTTCTTGTCATCTGCAATTCAGGTAAAACAGATCATTAGTGATATTAAAACAGAATCCCTGAAAGGAGCAATGGATGCTTCCAGACTTAGATTTTTTAACAATTTGAATCACAAATGTAAGTAATCAGATAATACCCCCAATATGAAACCACCTACAGTAAGTATTCTTGTTAATTATGAGTGTCTAAAGACTGAAATACGCTTAATCTTAGTTACATGTTGGCACAGGAAAGGTATGCTTTCTCCTTAAGCATTTGAACAAGCTGAAGTTATTGTTTTTCTTAGTATGTAATGGCCAGTCTACCCTTTTCCCATGTGCCACAGCATACTAAAATAAAATTCCAGGCCCCAAGGCAACTTGATTGCTGCAAGCTAGCTAAACTTTACAGTGGAGAGAAACCTCCAGGTTGTGTGCCTATTGATGTTGCTAAACAAAAACATTAGAATAATGGTGCTTCTGGTTGTGTTTCCAATAGCAATGTGATTGCAGTGCACTGGATTAAGTTACCGGTCCTTTGAATTGTGACCTTCTGTCTAGAACAGCTTTAAAGGTTACCCTTTCCCCCTCCTCCTGATGTGGAAGGCAAGATGGGGGAAAACTTAATGCTTCTTGAAGGAAGAAAAAAATTCTATAGTTTATTAGATTTGGGGATCCCCCCATCCCAGCAATTTCTTTCTTTTCTTTTTTTTTTTAACAATTAATAGAGTTTCTTGATTCTGAAGATTTAAATTCTACTTCTAAATGCATCTGGAAACTTGGAGTGCAGTTTGAATGCAATTATTTCCTCAGTGAACGAATCAAGTGTTTACTATATAGTAGCAATTAAGATCAAAGCATATCACACTGGGTAACTCAAGTCAAGGAAGCCAAAAGGAAGGAACTGAGATATAACTGTGAAGCAAGTTATCTATACTATTGCTTGGTGTAAACTCAGAAACTTAAGCTCTTCTTCTGAGTATAAAGAAAAGGTTGGGCATATTTATAATCCCTACTTTAGGACTATAATTCACCTTTTCTGATAAATGGTGAGTAAAAAGGCATGAGTACTGATTTGATAAGGATTCCTCACATTTTTCCTACTGACAATTTAACGAACTTTTATTTTTGAACCTGTAAACTAACTTGAAATGTGTTTTTGAATAATCAGGTATTGTATGGTGATTATGTCTATTCTATATTAATATGTAATTGGCTTAATATATGTCAATATACAGATACATCATTTTGCTATCTATTTTTCGATAGACCTCATTTCCATAGATCATACCTCTTTTTGCACTTACTAGCTTTCTTGGGTATTCCTTGCTCAAACTTATGATATAACCAGAGGGCATTAATGTCCCAGTGCTCCATCTACTGTTTAGAGGTGACTTTGATGGTGCTAGAAAAATAAGGCTAATTCCAAAACAAACAATTTAGTTGTGGAAAATAAAACCCCTTATTTTTAAAAAGTAGATCATATAGACATGAAATGCCTAGCACAGTGCCTGGCACAGCAAGTACTTAATAAATGTTAATTAATTCCCTTCCTTCCTCCATGAGCTATTCATTGTTTCTGAAGAATTTAAAAACTGTGAACTCAGCTGTCATGAAACCTAGAAAACATAAAGCGAATTTCCAGATCTTCTTACATGTTCTGGGAGGTGCTGACAAGATTGGTTTTGCCCATGGCTTAGAGAAAAATAATCTTGAAGAGAAGACAACCTGGGTTTTCTAGGGTGCTTCATGTCAACAAAAATCTCCTTTCCAGTGTGAGAAGGCAAAATAGCTTATTCCTGAGCTTAAACATATGCTTCAAAGACCAATTATTTACATATTTTTGACAGAGAAAGAAAAACTAACTCCGTTTGCCATTTTGGAAAATCATTTGATCTTTAAATAGTGTCATATTTCTCTTAAAGTACCTATATCATCTCATGCCCTTTTCTGAAAAATCTGCTACTGCTCTTGTCATCATTATTAGTTTCAAAAAGTGCTACTCAAAGTTTCTATTAAGAATAATAATTTTTTTAAAAAACATCCTAGAAGCAGTCATTACTACATAGGATAACAAGTTCTCCACCCTACATAAATAAATGGTTATGATTCATATGTAATAACCAATGTACTTATTAGGAGGTCAGGAAATAGGCTCTATTTTCATTTTGTGTTGTATAAAGACTATAATATTTATGAAAATAACTTTCCATAGTACAGTTAATAGTTAGTAATTGCCTCCTTAAATTTACTGTTAAAAGCTATTCATGTTGGAGTTTGAATGGAAAGCATTTAGCAAAATACAGGTAGACATTTAGTTTGGTGGATTTAATATCATTTTTAAAATAAATAGAGGATGTTTTACTTGGTTGCATTTCAACAGAAGGGTAGCAGGAGCAGGACACTCATTGTAGATCCCATGCCAATGGGGAAAGTGCAGGTCATAGAAGCAGACTTTCCTAAGGCCAGCAAGTATCCATCCTAATCTCAGCCATCCAGAATGGTTCCAAACTTTCCACAAAGAAATCACAAGTATAGTGCCATGGCATGACCACAAGAAAAACAAACTTATCAAATGCAGAAGGACTTGGAGTACAGCATTATGGAATACTTTATTTGCTGTTCCACTTTGAGCAGTTTGAATTGCAAAATGTTGCACCTTTACAGATATTAATTCTAATAACGTGAGAGAAATAACGAGTAGGATTTCGTTTTCAGAGACAAAGCATCAGTTTTGAAGTGCTAATTATATTTTGCAACTTCTTGTACCATTTTCTTGAAAGATAATCATCTCATAAGAATTTTAGGAGCACAGAAATTAGTAAACAGTTGAACCAAGTCATAGCATTCATGCTTAATCCTAAAATTATTTCATGACAAACACAAATAGAAGAAAAATACATCTTGACTGAAAACTTCACAACCATTCACAATCATTATTGTCCTTCCTGGAATGGAAAATGAGAGGGAATACATTGTATTTTATCCTTTATTTTCTTGGTGTACTTGTTGTGTTCGCTTTGATTAGTCAACAGTTCATTCAAGTAGTTTTAGTTAAGTTCCAAGTTATCTTTGAGATTGCCCTGCTGAGTTGCTGTATCTGCCCTTTAAAAAAAAATTAAGGACATTTGTTTGCGATCATGCCTTTTCTTAGAATTATCTGCTAATCTAAATGTACTGAAAACTTCTATCAAAATTGCAGACTTCTGTAGCACCGGGCATGTATTCAGGCAGCAGCTGGCTCTGTCAGAGAAAACGTGCTTGGAGGTACTAATAGGAAAAATCTTTGTATCTCATTGAGGGTAGTTGAACATTTCATTGTAGTTGAATATTTCAAGTGTCTCCTTTTCCTGATCAAATTATATGTATATTTTTGTTTTACTGGGTAAAAAGCGTATCAAAAAAATTTTAAACTCTTATTCATGTACTTTCGTGTTGAGATTTCTGCAGTAGAAGATGGTAATGTTACCTAGCTTTACTAATGGCAAACTTTCCTAAGTTCTTTTATAGTCTGTATGTCTATATTTAGGGAACAGTTTGATCCTTCAGAATATATAGTTAGGAAATTATAGTTGGCAAAAATTTAAAAATATGAATAGTACATTACAAACTTAGTAATGTCTTAAAATTTGGTAATTTGTCATAGAATAACTTTTTAGGTTTAGATTGTATGTAATAATAATTATTGTATATTTTATAGTTAGTAGTAACCAGACAAAATTTATAAGTAAATATGAAATTGTTTTTAATCCATCTGATTTGCTTTAGAAAAAGAACCTACTGGAAAGTGGTCAATATGCACATGTATATTACTTTTGGCCAGTGACTAAGCTCTTTGTCACATAATTATGAAGCATGGAGCTATATCATGTCAATTAGTGGTCACATTAAATTTGTCATGCTTTTCATAATTTTCTTCATAATTACATGCATCATTTCTTCAATGGCATTTTGTTTGATTATATAAATAAAAATAACTGAATTTCAATAAAAAACACATGTAATGTAAATTTACAGTAATGTAGACAAGTAATTTGCATGTAAAAATGTCATACTTTACATGTTATTTCTGCTGTTATGACTTCATATAGTTTATGTATTCTGGATTTGCCAATATAATGTTTCATGAATCAGAAAAATAACATTTTAGCCTTGTATATTTAAAATAATTTTTAGACTATAGTAAGCATAGGTACCATAGCTGAATATAGGTTTCAAACAAGGTTTAATTCTCCAACCAGCACCTCAAATTTTATATTTTATGGAGTATAGTAATAAATCTTATTGCAGTCATTGTGTGGGTGTTTGATATCATAGATTGAATTGGTGTAACATGTTTTATCTGACAATAATGGAAACCTCCACTACAGACTCTGTTTCGTTTTCTGCACAAATATGTTAGTATATTGAGTAACTGATACTGGTAGTCCTGTAGGTGGTAACGTAATTCGGTTTCTGTTGCGCATAGGAGTAGATCCAATAGCAATCAACTGTTTTTTGATCTGACTTCCCAAATATGGTAGATGCCTAGCCCATGATTCCTTGCCACTACTATACAAAATGAAATCCTAGGTGAGTTTGCAGTTTAAGCTGTCTTGTAAGTTTGACAAAGTGTTCTTTTCCGAGGAATTTAGACTGGCATCATTGGACATGGAGGTAGAGGGGAGTGGAGTCTGTTGAATTTTGGTCTTTGGAAGTTTTTTTGTTTTGTTTGCATTGCAATTGTGCTTTCATTTACAAATTAGCACAGTAAAGGTAAGACTGTGTCTATCTGCTTTCTTAGTCCATGAGTCGAAGTGTATTATACCATCATTATGAAGTTACTGTGATTTTTTTAAAAATGTTTTTAGAGCCTAAAAACATGGATGCTTTGATTTTTAATAAAAATTACAAATACAAAGAATAGTATTATTAGCAGTGACAAAACTGTTTAAAGATATATCCAGTGGGTATGAAGATTTTTAGATTGCAAATTGATCAAGCTGAGTAATTAGAATCAGAGTAAACATTTGTATTTGAACTCAGGTGCAGGACTGGCAAATTAAAATATAATCATTAGTCCACATAAGCAAAGCCTTCTTCAAATATGTGAAATCAGCATAATGGTTAAGCGATTGCTCTTATAAATGAAGTCATTTA
This sequence comes from Aplodontia rufa, assembly GCA_004027875.1. Classification (NCBI taxonomy): domain Eukaryota; kingdom Metazoa; phylum Chordata; class Mammalia; order Rodentia; family Aplodontiidae; genus Aplodontia; species Aplodontia rufa. The sequence goes on from PVKS010000108.1 coordinate 22,494, forward strand.
TCTACATAAAACATGGCATTTTAACCGAAGCTTAACTCTTAAGTTAAATGTTATAGCTTACCACGCTATAACATTGAGTTTCTTTCCTCTTACTTTTTTTTTTTTTAAAGAACGGGCTGTAAAGAAAGTTTTAAGAATCTTTTCTCAAAAATAATTTTAAAATATGAACAGTAAAATAACTGGTTCGTATCCAAAGAATTGTTCATAGACGACTTGCCATCCTCCATCCTTGAAATCATTGCAGAACCATGAGTCAGGCTTTCATTGTTAAACTGGTAACTTACACGTTTGCTTTCTCTCTCCCCACTTAGTGGAATCAGCCATTCCACTTTTTATCTGCGCCAGACCTGTTAGTAGGTAGGCGCATTAGAAAGAAAGGGGGGAAAAATCTGAAAAGTATCGATTCCCCAAGTTTCAGGGCCTGAAAAAAGTTTTGGAAAAGTGTAAAAGGTAACGTGCAACTAACAACTCCCTAAAGATCTTCATTGGGAGCTACTGCGGCAGGAGGATGTGCGTGTGTTGACGGTGTCTACAGAAGTTATTCTCACGCAGCTGTTTATTCAGAGAGCGTGGGGCGCGTTCATTTACATAATAAATTTTTTTTTTTAAGCAGCGAGGTTGAGTCAGAGCAGTGTTCCTTTCAATTGTTGCGTTTAAACCAATAAGGTTAGGACAAGAGAATAGCTGTGGTTTGCGTTGCAAAAACAAAAAAAAGCCCCGAGGCTTCATGGGCAGACCTACAAGGCTGCGCAAACAAATCGAGGGATGAGATTCTGCTGTTTCTTTGTCTAGGGTTCTCAGATGCTATCTGCGGCTGCTGTTCGGTGGGGAAAGAGCGCTGGGCGCAGAGCTGTTACTCAACAGAACGGTGGGAGCTGATGGCTCCGAGTTTGGGGCGAGGTAGAAACTCTCCAGTGCCACTTCCGACTGTAAGCCTTCCTGTTGCCGTGCGCTGTGGCGGGGTTCTTCCTGGGGCCGGCGTGCGCGCACAGTCCCTCGGCAGCCCAAGCCTGCAGCAGCGCCCGGGCGCCTTCCCCGGCAGCCGGGCTTTCCCTGGCGCCCGCGCTCCGCTGCCCCGAGCGCCGCGGCTCCGCTGAGAGCGCCGCGGAGCCCTCGCGCGTCCCTCCCCGGAGCAAAACTATGTCAGGAATGGAGGCTTGCTAACCCAGAAAACGCGGAGGAGCCCAGCGAGCGGGTGGATGCGGCAGATGTGAGCGCTGTAAGTACAAGCTGACTGCTTGAAAAATTGTAGTGGCTGACAACAGCTGTCCTGTGGGCAAAGCCTGAGATAACAGGAGCGCTTTTATTATTGTTTTGATTTGTTTTAAAAGAAAAAACATTATGGCATGGGGAAAATGATGACAGTTTGTACCCAGTACTTTATTAGCCACCTGGTTCCGTCATAAAAGTATAATTCTTAACCCCCAAATTATCTGAGCGGTAAAGATCATGAAGAGATAATTACAAATTAATTGCGAACAATTATTTGTGCTATCTATGTAAAGAAGTATGCAGGGTCATGGTCCTGTAGGGAGAGTACTTGGAATCTCTCTTCTGAATTGCCGCCCAAACCTCAAATGTTACTGTGTGATACTGAGTTATGTATCCACCCATTATAACGCGTAGATGACTTTTCCTATGTAGCTTAAGTTGATAGGAAAAAACGAGGAGAGGGTTAACATTTGAACAGATAACAGATAACAATAAATTGAGACCTACTGTGTAAGGAATCCTTTGACATCCACAAGAAAATTTCCCAAACATTATCTTAAACAGGCTCCTCTTCAAAAGGTGATTTCAGTAAACAATTGCCCAATTAACATATTTGTCACAGATTGGCACTTTATGTGACTTGAAGTTAAAATCCTATTGTTTTGAATTATCATTTTAAATGTTCACCATTCAAAATCAGAATATGAATTGCTAATGACTCATGGGCTTATATTTCTTGTGGGGAATTTTTGAATACATTTAAGCATAGCATTTGCAAGAATTCAATAAATTCAGAGCTGTCATTGAATTTAGACAAGTATTTTCGTTTCATTTCTTAAAATGGCAAGCGGTACAAAAATTGGTACCTAAGTATACAGCATAATTTTATCAGTTTGGGGTTTTTTTTTTATAATGTGTCTTTCAGACCAGGTTTTATTTTATGCTGGTGAGTTTTTAATCCTCCTGCTTGGGATTTGAGGACATGCACCCATGAATAGACAAGATTTTGTGTGATCAAACATTTGATATTTTACTTTGTGCATACTGGAGTTCTCCTAAGGCCCAAAGTGCTCATTAAGTGAACAAGCAGCCATGGATTTTCAATCTTTGAAAATTCTTCTTGGTGACAGACATAGAAGGCTAATTGAGCCACTGGTCACTTTTAGAGGGCCAAATGGAAGTCAACTGCTCCGTGAGTTTCACAGACATGATCAATGATTTTCTCAAAAGAAAATTTCCATTTGAATGGGAAAAATTTATTTCAAAAGAATACACTGGGAAGAAGTGAAACTCAGTGAGAAGTCACTTTAATCAGATAGCAAAAGTATTTCACTCAACATTTTAAATAAATACTAATTTTGAAAACAGTCCTTTAAAGCTGTAGGTAGAATATTGTGATTTAAATATTTGTTTTTGGTTTCATAATATGGGACTCTATTTTGTGATTTCCTTTAAACAAGATTTTACAAAAAAGTAATATAGGATATTTAATTAAAATAATCAGTAATCAGTAAAGCACTGAAGCATTCACTTTATGGACTTTTTGATAAAGAAGAAAATATAATGTTAACATTTTTAGAAACTTACCTTGCTCCCTACAAGTTCATTTCAGTTTTAGGGTTAGGTTTTTATTTTTAAAATTTAGGTTTTTATTACAATACTGACACCACAGTTGGAGATATTGATTGAGGAGAACTTTTAGCAGGAATATATTCTGCTTAAAAAGTAAATTTATGGCTGAGGTACGTTTTTTCCCTATAAATTATATTCTGATTAGAAAATTGCCATTGTCTTTCAAATTTGGGAGTACTCAGGTTGATCTGTGGTTGGACAAAACTAGCTCGCCTGCCAACTCTATTTATTTAGATAAGTTCAGTACTTTCACTTTGGAAATTTCTTTTCAGTTTGAAAAAAGTTTTAAATTATAGTCATTTTATAAAAATTGCTTCTAGCAAGCAAAAAAAGCCTATGGAAAACCCATAATTTAGACAAGTACCTACATTTTATTTGCTGTGTGATACTGAGATTTAGAATCCCATTCCATTTACAGTTTACTTTTCACAGAACATTATTAACTTTTTGGCTTCATACATGATCTTCTGTCAGATGCTTTTGATTTGTAATTTAGCAAAGTATAATAAACAGTGCAAAAGTCATGAATTTTGCTCTGCATCCTGAGCTCTGTGGTAGGGAAAATGTGATAAAATGTGTACCTTAAGTCTTGTTTGATGATCTCTCAAAGCAAGATTGCCTTCTGGAAATAATTTCTGGGGCTGAAGAGCATGGTATTAACAGATTTAATGTGGCTCTTCAATGGATTGGAGAAGTACTATGTGAGGTTTAACAAAATGAGAGAGACAAATTGAACATCAACAAAAGTTACATCTGTGAAGAATTATAAATTTAATTAGAAAAAAAGGCAAACTTAAAAGACCTCATTAACTAATCAGAAGTCAAAGTTACTAGTTTAGGATTCTTGAATTTAAATTCTAAGGAGTTCTATTTTTTTCTCTGTATTTTCACAACTCAGTGTGCTACTATGTATTCTATACAAAGAGATTCTAAAAGCATTAAAGTGAAATGACTTCATTGTAATGTAAGATGACCTTTTATAATGGAATGGGAAATATTTCTGCACTCATAGAAGTATTTGAATTAAAAATGCCAGATTAGGAGATGACAAGAAATATTAAGTTTATGGGTGTAAAGCAGAAAATGTGAGCTTACTGAATGCTTACAGCACTTCTCTGGAAATCATAAAATATTTCTTTTCTCTTTTGAATGAAAATATCCCTAGATAATTATTTTGGAAATACATTATGGTTTGAGACTTTTAAAATACAGAAACGTCCATAGACATTGTTAAACATGAGAGAAAAATCAACACCAATCAGAAATAGGTGTTCTTTTTAGATAAGTCATTATAAGAGTATGTTTCCTTACTGAACTGTAATCTTGTACTACACGTAAAAAACTAAAAGCATGTGAAGTGTAGCATTTTGTAAACTGTAACTAATTTTGCTCACATCTGTGTCTAATTGTTGTCTGCATTCGCATTCTTGAGAGTAGATTTATTTTTCCTGGACCACGATGTGGATTCAGCTGACCAGCCTAAGTGAGGATTAGTTGTTTTAAAGTTATTTTGATTAAAGAGTCATTTTTAAATACAGTAACACACAACACATGGTTTAAATAATCCTTGAGACACAAAAGAATATATCTGAAGTATACTTAATGAAATGAAGATCATGGCTGTGGACTTTCAAAAATTGTAATGTATGAAAGTACAGTAGAGACTGGGTTGCACCAACATAAAGAAATATGTGAAATGCAGTTTTTTCAACGAGGAAATATGTTAGAACAATTCTTGTTTTGATGTTTTTTATTTACAGTTTGACTTTTACATTTAGATATGATAGATTAAATGTTAAATATAAATGTAACCACATTTTCAAAGTACATGTTGAAACTAAAATTATATTTCCAAGATTATGCTTTCTAGCTAATGTTAAAATGGAAATGGATTTTAACATTTAACAGAATGTGTGCTTTACATACTCTCTCACGTAATTAACCCAAGAGAGTTCTTAAAACTGTTAGTTCTCACCTATAATTTATTCCAGGTGTATTAAAGTGGGAGGAGAAAAAAATAGAATTTATCCTTGAGTTATATTGCTGCAGCTTCTAAAGGAAACGTTTCATCTTGTGTGAGAATATTAATTTTAACAACAATCACAGAAATCTGTTATCACAGAATGACACATCTATAGGCATTAATGTTCAATTTCCATGCAACACTCAAGCATCTTTTAAAAGTTGTTTTTTTGTCCTACACAAATTCTGGAAACCATACCTAGAAATTTCACGTAACGCTATACCAAGACATATTTAGACCTTAATGTACTTTATTCTTACTGGCAAGGTAGTGTGTCTTAATTTCATAAATCATAATTAAAATATAATAGGACTCCACAGAAGATGTTTGGGTGGATAACTTGAATGTCATTTGAGATGCTTCAGTTCTCATCTTTGTTCTGTGGCCCTAATTGATGTCAGTTCAGGTTGAATGCAAAAGCACATCAAAGATTTGGAATTCTGGGCCATTTTAAATGTTATACACAACGCTGTCTCCTGCCTGCAGACCTGTTAGCCTGAGCTTGGAAGCCAGAGACAGCCTAGCTCACCTGAGCTTCATCACCTGCTGGCAGTTAGAGATGCCTCTGGCAGTAGGGCAGTGACTATTAAAGCCAGCACGGTAGTGAAGTTGCTCAGTGAAGTCCCCAGATACAAATTCATATAGAAACAAAAGAGAGTAAGTTGCTGGCTAACTGGACCCTGAATTGATTTTTCAGCCACCATTCTTATTTTTTTTTCCAATCTAAAAGACAGGATATTAGCTGCCTTCAACACCTGCAAAAAAAAAAAATATATATATATATATATATACATACATACACTTTTTGGATGCTGCTTGGCAGAGCTGCATAAGCCCTCATTCACTTTTTCTCTTTTAATTTGGCATGGGTAACCAAGCACGTCGCTCAGTGATGTGACTTTATGAGTATGAAAGCTTGCTTTTGCCATGTATCCTTGATCCATCATCCAACATTGCCTGAAAGGTGCCTAGGAGCTGTTCTATTAAATGTTAAATGACAAATAGTCAATGTGGGAGAAAATCGTGATAAGGATAAGAAACTGTCAGGACTCAAAGGGGGGTGGGAGGGAGCTTTTTCAGTAGGTGATGACAGAGGTTGAAAGATGTCCTGAGGATGCTGGGGGATTATTTCTTGAACAGTGCTGCTAAACACACTCATTTTGTTAATAGCTATTTTTTTCCTAGCACCTTCTCCAAGCCGCCTAGGCAAGGCTGCTTTGCATGTTGATTGGGGGAGGGGTAATCCCGTTTGCAGCTGTCATAGGCCAGTGATGAATCACTATCCCGTCATTTGGCTGCCTTCCCCCCTGACCAGGGGAGGAGGAGGATAGACCTGCAGGAGGAAACAACAGTTGAGACCTCAACTTAAAGACAATATGCCTTTCACTGCAGCAGTATCCTCCTTTTTCTCTTTTGGTTAAAAGAGAGCATTGTCGGTCTCAGCCATGTGCTCTGTATAATTAAGAGCTGACATTGAAGCTCAGTAACAACAGCTTCTAATTTTTTACCCCGACCACAGGTGCAAACATCTCAAACCAGTTCAGATGTTGCTGTTTCCTCAAGTTGCAGGTAAGGATATTGTTGATATTTGACAGTTTTGTAAATTACCTTTCTGTGACCCAGATCTATTTTTGTCTAGTATTTCTTAATTATTTCTATTAATAGCAACAGCCTCAGTTGGAAATAACTTAACAATTTATGTCTGTGTGCTTGTAAAAAAAAAAAAAGTTTAAGTATGTAGGACAGGAATAGGAGCCTTGGTTTGAAAATGATTATGGGATATACTTTCTGGTGTTAGGAAAACTGTGAATGTGGAATGGGAATTAGGAGGGAAAAGCTGTGCTTGAAACCATTTCCAGTTGGAATTCTGAAGATCTGAGGAAGCAGAGACTCATTTCAGAAGTAAAATGGCTCATGTTAAAGCTGTTTGAAAAACTGATATCCACGGTCAATTTAGGTGCAGCCTCTAAATTAAAAGAACAATACCTGTTATTGACCTGGTGGAAATGAAAAACAAGTAATAGCTTCATATATGGAACGTTAAACCTGCCCCCCTTATTTATATTTTAGAAAACTACATTAAGTTTAAAGTGAATGGGCCTCAGACGTTTAAAACGTGGCTGTCAGAAAACAGTATATAGATGTGTTTTGAGTGACTTTAAGTCTCCTCTCTCCATTAAAAAAAAGTATTAAATATAACTCTAGCTCTGAAATTGACTTTTGAACCTATTCAGAATAAGTAACTGCTCAGTCAGAGCTTTCAGAGGGCACTGGCCTATTTTTCTGTGGTAAAAGTGCAGAATTATAGGCAGACTTGTAGCAGTGAAGTTGAATTGTCCTTATTTCCCTGAGTGACAGCTGAGGTATTCAGAGTGCTAATGCTCATAGGGACTCACTGTATGTTGGCCTTATCCCTTTTCAATTGGGCACGCTGTATGTAATCCACAAAGCAAACAAGAGAGCAGACATCATAATGTTTTAATGCTGCATTTGTTTCAAGGGAAACAGAGGAACAATTAAGTAGTTTGCCAGAGTAAACACATGCATCAGGACTATCTCATTCCCTGTCACTAGACTATAGGTTTCAAGTGTTTTATTTGGTTTGGAGACCCATTAAATTACAATTGGGTGGTAAATTATAAGGGAGTACCTAGTTCTAATTTATTAGATGAAACAAGTTGCATAGAAAAGTGATTTTTTTTTCTATAATACCTATATGCATAGTTGCCTTTCTCTTTTTAAAAACTGTTTTTGGGATTTTTTTTTTAATCCAAAAAGAAAACCATGACTGTATTTTTTTTTTCTTTGAAAATAGGTGTCACTGTCTAACATTAGACCTGGTGACTTGATAAATATGTAAAGGACAAAAAAAAACTTGTGAATGTTGGGCTGGATAGGTAGAGTAAGTGACATGTTTTAACAGTGCAGGTAGTGAAAGGGTGACTGAAGTCAAAATGCAGGATGAACTATTTTGAGTCTAAGAATAAGATACAATGGGACTTTTGTGTGTGTTTCAAAGAAGGTGTCAAGTCGTTAGCGCATTAAATAGCGGGGTTATGAATTTGGTACATCTGTCAAATGGAAGGCTTCTTGTCTTTAGGTCTATGGAAATGCAGGATCTAACCAGCCCGCATAGCCGACTGAGTGGTAGTAGTGAATCCCCCAGTGGCCCCAAACTCGATAACTCTCATATAAATAGTAATTCCATGACTCCCAATGGCACCGAAGGTGAGTGTCTCCCTTCTCACTATTTGCTTTGCACCTTGTTTCTCTATCAGTATATGTCTCGTTATTCGGTGGTTGTGATTTCAGTTGTCAAATCTGTTAAACTGCTGTTCTAGTCTCCTCTAGGTAGTGGGACTTGTGATCAGTATTCATGATTAGCTGCTGGATATTCCTAGGTTATTGCTATGTTACATAGACTGGTTTATTTCACGTAGATGCATAACATGCATGCACATGTGTACACGTGTGTATGCATGGCGTTTTTTAACCTTGGAGAGCATTTCATCTCCTTGTTGATCATGTGTACAGGACACTGTCAATTTGCCTTGTTTTGTTTTATGAGCAATGAAAATTTGTAGTAATGTATTTAACTTAGTATTTTGTTACTAAATACAGGCAAATTTACTTAACTGTAAAATTGGACTGTGTTATTTCTAAAGATCCATAAAATAATTTGCCTAGTGTCCTTATGGTTTTGGCAATTAAAATATAAATAAGCAAATAAGAAATCATTGTTTACCAAGTATGCAGCCTTATTTGGAAGATGTACATAAAAGTGATTTACTTTTTAAAAATATAAGTAGTATACTTTAAGCAGTACTTTTATAATTTTTTGCATGAATAGCATGATTAAATTTTATGTAAGCAGAAACACCTTTTATCCAGTATACCGAAGTCTAAGTATGAGATTCCATGCATGCATGGCTACTTGTGCGCATTTAGGTGCTGTGTACGCTTTTATAATGTCAGCACATAGATATATTACATACTGCACTATGTTTCTATTTTAGCATATTGAAAAATTGCTTCACAGATATTTTTGCTTATTTTTTACTAAGTCTCAGGATCTTGATGGACTCAGAAAATAAGTTGCACTAGAAGTCCAGTGATCTATCCATATTACAATTCCATCCATACACAAACCCTTAACTGTCAATTCCTAATCACCATGGTTATCTTTCACAGTTTTTTTTAAAGTAAAAATAACGGTATACAAGTATTACCTTTTCAGTACAGTATTCAAAAATGTATCAGTGAAACTTTTTTAAGTGTGTAATGCTATGAAATTTATGATAACACCTAAACTGTGGAATCAGTTATTTCTGACATAAGATGTCTCAATTTTTATACCAACAGTCATTGTTTACATATATAACTATTCTGAATTTTTCTTTAAGAATATGTATATTCATTTCTAGGGCTTATAGAAAGTGGTTGAGAAAAGTAGAAACTTTTCTGATCTTGCAAAGATTTATTCTCTGAATAAAGTGCCTTTTATCTGAAACGTCTTCCCATTTCAATTGACAATCAAAGAGAAAAAACTATTTTAGGAGAGTAATCTAGTGTAAAAAAAAAGTAGATTTTCTACAGCAAATGCAAGAACACAGCCCTCTTTGCTCTCCTCTTGGAATTTGGCTGCAGGTAGAAACATGTCTGCAGGACTGTAGGCTGGCTGTGGGTGCACCAGTGCCCGCTCGAGGACCAGCATGCTGAGCAGTCACAGAAGGAGCCTAGCTGCAAGGCTTTGACAGTCATCCCATCACTGTAAAGTCCAGAGAAGACAATCACTTAAAGTATCTTAAAAATGAGAAAAAGTAACTTAAAAATAAGGATAACTAAACATGTTACAGTATTTCACCAAATAACTTATGCTGAAGAGTAACTGAAATACCGATAGCTAATTTTTTTGTGTATGAAAGCGTGAAATAGGAATAAGAAGTTTTCATATTCTCAACATTTTACTGGAAAGTCTTCTACAAATAAGAAACACCCAGTATTGAAGCAGAGTGTGTGTTTGGAGACTGCCCCTCTGGATGGCTTGGTGCAAAGGGGTGTGATCTGATTTCTAAGCACCAGTGGAGGGGTAATATATTTCTGAATATTTACAATTCATAGCTTGATATCACATCCATATTCAGGGATACTGTGTTTGATGAAATTTTGCATAACTAAAATAATCTTGGAATGATAAAATATTTTCGATAATTGTGTGATCTCCTGAACTGTTCAGTCTGGGAAATAATTAGAAATTATTTTCCTAAATTTTTTTTTTGTCTTAGAAATGCAATTTTTTAGACCTGAATTCAGAGAAATAAATACCTGATTATTCTTATCCTGTTTTCAGGAATTCTTCACTGTCATACTTTGCAAGGTTGTGGTGATTAGAAAGTAAAGTTAGAAGTATCAGTGTAAATTATTCAAAGTATAAAAAGAATTTTTGTCAACTTACTGAAATGTTTAGCTTTACTTTTACTAGAGAGTTTATAAATATGGACCCCAAACTTTCTTCATGGTCCCAGTTACACATAGCTATTTAGATCCAAACAATATTGAAAAGTTCTAGGTTGCTGTGAATATGTGAATTAATTTATTGTGCTACCTTTATGTTCCATCATGTGCTTGTTTGATTCCTCTGGGCCACCACTGGAGGAGTTTTACTTAAAATTAGTTAATTCATTAACGTCTGGTAAGCTTCCCTGGGATGATCATGATAGATTTTCCTATTCCTTAAGATTTTATTTAGTTTGAAACCAGCAGTGTTTACCAATGCATTAGAGGAATAAAAAAAAAAAAAAGACAAATCATTAAATTTTATCACCTCTCCTAACTCTACCACAGATATTTCCAGTTACAACACCCCCCATGATTTGTATTTAAGTGACTTCTCTGCATTCCAATTTAAAATAGTCTCAGCTCAGTCAAAATTAATTAGGTCAACAAAACTTCCATTTAGTTTATGCAGTTGCTGGCTTTGCCTGCATTTGTATAGGTTGTCTTCTCTGAGTTATATTTTTTTTTTACTTCCTGCCACCACTTGTCCCTATAATGAGGCAAAGAAAGCTAGAAAATCTCCCGTATCAAAACCTATAACTTCATCTAAAAAACAAACAAGAAGGGAATGGAATGGAGAAGCAGAGAATATTAAGTTTCTTCTTAAGTCTGCTGCCAAATTATCATAAGACTCAATGTTTGTAGGTTCTGTGCTCACAGGCTAGTGCCTCTTTCATGGTTCATCTGAGGGATAAAGACGGAAGACACTAAGCTAAAACCTCAAATACTGGGCTTTTTAATTTCCTAGATGACATGTTCTTCAGTTATAATAATGTGAATGTTCCAAAACCTTAAGCTCTTCTGATTATTATATTCCAAACCCTCTGTGAATCATTATCGCTGTAGTTAACTGTTGGTGTTACCCAGTTAATACATCTTTGAAATATAAAATACATATAGATAAAACTAGTAAAATAGTAGCATAAATGAGTACGTGACTTGCCTTGAGGAAAGGCCTGTTAGAAGTGAAAGGTTTCCAAATGAATTAATAAACAACAAAACAACCAGAAAACACTAATGAATGGTTGTGAAAACAGTTAATTGTGATCTTTCTTTTAGCTGTTTGCTCTGGTCTTTTGGACATTTTGTCTTCTGGGGCAGGATGAAATAGAAATTTCTTATTAGATTATTAAAGCATAATTTTTAAAAAATAGGCTTTTGGTGGTGATGCTTCTTTTGATAAATATCAAAGTGTGGAATGTGAGAGAGGAGTATCTTCCATCCTGTATTGGTGAAGGCTTTCTGTTGGTATTTGTGTTAAATGTGAGAAGTAGTTGGAAACCTTTCCTTCAGAAGGACTCAGGGCTCCAGCAGTAAAAGGATTTTTATTTACCTCCCTAATTAGGGCCTTGTTTGCAAAGCAGGGATTCTTTCCATCTTTGTTTTCTCTGGTTGTCTTAAATCCATGGGAGCCAGGGATTGGTCAGTTTCTGTATTGCTACTGGAGTGTTTATTTTTGGTTGTTTTGGGGGGTAGGTAGTGGGGAAGGGCCAAAAAGAGGTGTGAGGCTAAGAGTTCCCAAACTGGAAGTTTTCTCTATTGTAAACTCAGATTCAAACTCAAGAAGCTTAACCCAGTCTTATAAATTTGTCTTGATAAATTTGACTTTAAGTGACGCAAAACCAGATGCAATTGGAATTTTCACTATAAACAGAGTTTCAAGAATTCTGATGGTAATTCAAATGGTAATTTTGAATTGGTATATCAGATTTCCAAGGTGATAACAGATTACAATCTTGAATTAGGTGGCTAAATTATCTACCTTTAAAATTTATTCAATCATGTTTTGCGTATTTTCAGATGATAGTTTAATTATACACATTTATATTATCAGACTATTTTAAGCTGTTCTGTCATTTGTACTAAGCTTAGAACACTAGTAAATTAACTGAATTTGTTTTTTCTCATTATAGCTTTAATTTAGTAAAATACAATTCTATGTAATGAGAGTATCTTTAAGAAATCTTTTCTTACAGGAAATATCTAAACTGGAGTGAATGTGTATAAAATTATGGTTTGAGGCTACATTTTACAGGCTATATTTATATATCTGTGGTCAAATATTCTGATGTCAATAGAAACATGGCAATCTAATTTTATTATTGTTTACATTCTGCACATAATTTAGTTTCTGGAAGATTAAGGGGCATCATAAGTAAAGGAGCTTCTAAGTGACATTTTTAGAGTTTGTCTGTAGCCACAAAATTGGCCTCTTATAAATTATTCTTAAGCAAAAGCCACAAAAGAATTATTCTTAAGCAAAAGCCATGAAAGAATGAACAAAATAATTTGTTAGGATTTAATATTGTGTGTATGGGAGTAACTTTCAAATGCCTGTTGCTAATAGTAAAAAAGGTTAATGTTAATGAATAACTTAATGTTAGTCATTGTGCTGACCCTTCTCTGTTCTGTTTCATTAATCTTCAGAAAGTATCTCAAGATTGCCAACAGAATGGTTGAGAGTGTGGGATTGAATCCTGGTGCCATGATTTACTAGCTGAGTGAACTTGGCAAATGGACTTCTGTGTGGCTCAGTTTCCTCATCTGTAAATTGTGGATAATAGCATTTGCACTAGGCTTTGGTGATAGCATATAATATAAAAATTGTAGCTGGGCACAATAGCACACACCTGTAATCCTAGTGCCTTAGTAGACTTAGTAAGAGGATTGCAAGTTCGAGGCCACTCTCTGCAACTTAGACCCTGTCTCAAAATAAAAAATGAAAAAAGTGTGGGGATGTGGTTTGGTGGGTAAGCACCCCTGGGTTTAATCCCTGGTACCAAAAAAGAAAAAACAGGACATATTTGGAACTTACTAAGCATTCTATCTATTAATGGCTATACCACAAATTAATAATAGTCACGGTGATACCTATTTCACAAACAGCAGTAGGAAGTTAAATGCCAAGTTTAAAGGCGTATTGTCCATAATGTGTACCCCTGGTACCTGAGTTGGCATTTAAATTTCAGTCTGAGTCCAGAGCTTGGGCTTTTAGATAACTATTATTCTATGAAGAGAATATGGGATTCTCAGCCTTTATCCTAAACATTCTGGCTTTCTCTGCCACATCGGTGCCTTCAGAATGGGGAAAACCATTCCCTAGCTCTTGCTTCTAAGGATGACTCCCCAGGGTAGTTGTGCACTGGTCCTCAAGTTCTTGAGTGTGCCAGTGTGTGATATCTTTCCTGTGGTCACGCATGCATGGCGTATTGCATCAGTAGGTTAACTTTGGGAAGATTGACTCTAACTAGTTTTCAAAGCTTCAGACTTAATTATAATTCCATTAGCCGTCTCTGTGTTATAGCCTCTATGAGATCAAACAGATGGGAAGTCATCTCTGCTTTTCATTATAATAGTCATTATTATATGCACATTTGGATTGCAGCAGTATTACTGTGAAATTCAGAAAGCAGTTGCAGTTTTGCTACTGCTCAGAGCAAATATTTTCTACCTCAGGAAATATTTTGAAGTTGATGGTAAATTTGGTCACAGTTTGGTCACATTTCTCTTGACTTTGGGAACCGGACCCACCAAATGGCACTATGTTGGCATTTGTTGTGGGCACTGTAGGAATAGTAGTTGCCAAAGCCAAGTGTTGGAAATATGCCTGGTTTGTTCTAGGAACAGTACAGATTTCTGTGTGGCTGGAGAGGAAAGAATGACAAAGAGGAAGAAAGGAGGTGAGGTCAGCGGAGTAAAGGGGTGGCTCCTGTAGGCTGTGCAGGGTGGCAGGTGTGCTCTACAGCCTGTCATCATCTGTAGTTCACTCAATGTCTTCTGTTAAATCCAGGTATTCAAGTGCATATTGTCTGCAGTGAGGTTCATGCATTCCAGACATTTAGGCTTCTTGATAAACTGGTAACTAGATGCAGAATGCTCTCAGTTTCTTTCAGTCACTAATAGATCAGAGAATCATGAGTCTATGGCATTTCCGGTCGGGCCAGAACTTCAGTGTGAGCAGAAATGCATCTCTCCAAGAGCACCCTACCATCTGGGAGAAAGTTCTAGTTTTCTCCAAGGAGACATGCAAACTTTTAGACTAGTTAATATATCTCTTTGGCCACAGATTTCTTGCTTTGAGCAATTCTTGCTTGCATTGGGGCAAGCAGTATTTAAAGTGCTGTGTGTGTATGAATTCTCACTTGACTTATTTGGAGTAAGGACCAAGAGTAATTCATTCTCCTCTCTTGTGTTCTAACCATACAATAGCATAGGAAAAAAACTATATATTACAAATTTTTATTTTAGGAAAGAAGTATCTGTCCTATAGCTGTTCTTTGAATGCTTATTGCCTTTACTAAGAATGTACATTGAGAAGTTCATCGAGAATTTATGTCAAGTTTCAGGATCCCAATATGTTTATGAATTAAAACTTACTTTGGTTATGTTCATTGCAATTTGCTAGTTTTGCAGTTTTTCAATTTTACTTTATGCTTCCAATACATTATACCTCCAAAATGCAGATGAGCCCCACCCAACACGTTCTAAGGTAGTATGTTCATGTGCTGCCCATAGATCAAATGAGAAACAGCTTTTCCTTCTGAAAAGTGAAACAAAGTCTAAGATGCTTACCTATTTTACCATTGCATCTCTTACTCATAATGGGGAATTTTAAATAGACTATTTTTAGCAAAATAAAATATGAACTGAATTGACTCAATTCTTACCATTTGTTTGAGCACATCATTTTTATTCCATCCTCAAAACAATCTTTAAGGTGATTTTTATGCTCTTGATTTTAAAAAAAATTAGGTGACAACCTTTGTTTACACAACATGTTAGCAGCATTGGAGAAGAGATTCAAAGGCTGATTTCAAAATCCACATTGTTAATATTGCTAAGTTTCTAGACGAAAAGCTTGGTTCTTTATCTGTCTACAGAAATTTTTTTATGACCTTATCTAAGATTAAGACTAAGATGAAAGCTGTACAATATCACTTACATTGCCTGTTCTGTCTGCTAGAATCTCCGAGCTCCTTAGAGGCAAGACAGACTTGTTCACTATCATATCCCCAGCATTCAGCAGAATGTTTGGCACTAAATATTTGCTAAATGAATGCCCCATGTTACTAAGCAAATAATGTAGGTGAGTGATCACAAAAGACGCGTCTACTCATTCTACTTACAATGCGTTAGTGGAATCAAGAAGTTCTCTAGAGCTTGTTTTTCAAGTAATTGAAATTCATTATTTCACAGACCAATTCAGACTGTAGCTATTATAGGCTGTCCATCTAGACAACTCTGCTGTTGATCTTGAACTTATCTCTAGTAGCTGACTTACATTTGACCCACACTAATTCATTTCATAAATAGAAACTTTGACTGTCAGACTAAGGATTTTAGCAATTATGAAGCAACTTCCACATAGTCTAATAATTGAGTGATAGATAAGGCAGTTCATGTACTTAGGTTTAGTATTTTTGTAAGAAGATAAAGGAATGAAAATTGGAGGCAAAAATTCTCAAAGGTGGGGAAATACTGAAGGAGTGATACAGTACCTTTCCAAGTGCTGAAGGGCCTTAGGTACCATGTTCGGGAGTTTGAATTCATTTGAATAAGAGCTATATATATGTTTATGAGGCCTGAAGGCTTACAAATAGGGGAGTAATGTGATTGGGGTTTGTGTTTTAAGAAGTACACTTAAGTAGTATTTTGAAACCATATTCAAGGGGTGATGGGCTGAGAGAGAAAGGATTCCAGGTGAGAAGGAATGAGAGCATTTTTAACCGAAAACCATGTGTTTATTTACATATTATCTTTTAGTACATACTTGCCTTAAGGAGAGTAAACTGGGAAAGATGTCTTATTTTAAATGTAGGACAATTAGTATTGCATGATGGTTTGAACATTAAATTTTCAGTCATACTCATTGGAGTTAAAAATCTCAGTTTGGCTGTTTTCATGCAAGTTTTAGCTAAGGTAAATTGTGAGGGGCAGCAGCACAGGGGGTTGGAGGAATTCCTGGCTAATGTGACACCCCTGCCGCATGTCTTTGTATCCCAGTCTATGAAATGGAGATTTTAAGGGTACCTCCCTATGGTGTTGCTGGGATGGTTAAGTAAGTTGGGAGAGGAGTCTGACTCCTGGGAATTGCTTACTGTCCATTGACTGCTCTTATCTTAGTATAAAACGGGGTCTCCCCCTCTCCTACAGAATGTCATGACTTTGGTCTATCTAAAACATCATCTGGCATTGACTACATGCTAAAAAAATTAGCAGTGATCAAGTAATAATGTTATATTTTTTTTAAAAAGAAACATATCCTCCGGATTGGCTCCTGTAGCATCTGCACATTAGGAAAGAATTTTTTCTCCACCATTGACCCCCCTCACGTTGTGGTTTTGTCTCTGCAGGTTCTGAGAATACTTTTGGTACTCAAGTACTCGGTTTAGCACTCAGTGTGGGAAAGGTTTGTCTGGGTGCTCCTGTGAAAGGGTGAAGGATGGGAAACAGGTACTCATCATTTGGTAGACTGATTACATTTTTGGTAAATAAGTCATTTTTCCATATTGATGTGATTGAGATTCTGAGTCCAAGCCAGCTCATCTGCTTCCAATCTTCATATGCTAGTTTATTTTACCATCTGTTAATTTGCAACATATACTGATATACTTTTATTCAGTGCCCTGTATTCTCAGATTATCCTATTGCGTGCTGATTTTCTAAGTCTGTATCAGAGAAATGATTAAGGATGATAAAACCCTAGTTGGAAAATGTTTGACTCTTTAGAGAATTTATAAAAGATAAGTTAGTTTAACAATCTTGAAACTAGTGGTGTGAATTCAGGCTAGTAATTTAATTTCTTTAGTCTGGAGTTTCCTCATCTTCAAAATGATGCAGTTGTAATAAAATCTCATGAAGTTGCCATGACCAGCAAACCACTGTCGTGTTGGAAAGTACTTATATGTAAAGTGCCTGGCGTAGGAGGTGCTTTTAAAAATATAAACACATTTTTAAATTATTACTCCTGCATTATAAAAGTTACATGAACATTGTTTATGCAGGAAATTGAAAATGTTGTATTGCTAAATTCTTAAAATAGAGGCAATCTTTTCATACTGTTCTGCCATGCTTCCTGTTAAATTATCCTGTTAAACTAAAAATATTTAGATACCACATTGGTTTCTAAATGCATGTCTGTTAAAAAGATATTGAATGTCCTGTTTATGATTTGTTCACTTCAATATACATACATTTTTCTGAAGAGTCCATAAATAATTATGAGCTCTAATTAATGACACAGTTGCTGAAATGTTTAGGGGAAATGTTTTATCTGCAACTGATTTTGAAATATGTGAAAAATAAGATTTTTTTTAAAAGACTGATATGACAAAGTACATAGTGAAGTATTAGTTGTTGAATCCATGTGGTAAGTTTATGGTTGTTCACTACATAATTCTCCCAGCTTCTTTGTATGTATGATAAACTTTGTAATACAGACTTTAGGGAAACGAGAAGCAAACTCTTTTTAGTTTTTGCTGTATATGAAGAACAATGCTAGATTCTAGGAAATAGACACTATTGCATAAGGAACTCAGTCTGGCAGGGAGATATAAGACTTTTGAACACTTGGCAAATATCCAGGTTAATTATGTAAACTAGAAGTTGTTGGTCTGAGGCTTAGAGTTCCCTGGAGTTGAAGTGCTGGTACCAAAAGTCAGTTTTTTACATCTTACATAAAAGATGCAAAAAGCTTTGTCTATTCAGTGAGGAAATTGACAAACCGCACATATGTGGCGATCTTTTCATATGTGGACATTCTGTTATGCTTTTTTTTTTTTTAAGAGAGAAGGACAGTGAGAGAGAGAGAGAGAATCTTTTTATTGAGTTTTTCACATGGTTTTCATTGCTCTGACACTTAGTTGTGTACATGGGTCCTGGGGTTTGAACCCATGTACTTGCTCACGCTGGGCAAGCACCATAACCACAGAGCCACCCTCCAGCCCCTGTTATGCTTATTAAAATGCAGATTTTTGTCTACAGAATCATAGTAGGTTTTTGTCATTTTGCACCTTCATCTACAGATTAAACAGGCTATCACAGACTATTGCAATATTTTGGTTTTAGAAAGAGGGCTTCATTCTCAAGCAGGTTGGAAGCCACTGATCCAAACAAAAGTCCTCTCAGTTCAGAAGAAAGAGCTCTTCAGCTAGCTACGGTCTGGCTAGGCTTCCTGGAGGAGATGGAATCTGAGCTGAGTGTTGGGAAATGGGTAGAATTTGAATAGGTGGAGAAGAGATGGAATGCATTTTAAATGAGGCAACAATGGGAACAAAGGTAGGATAGTTTGGGAGAGTGAGGGAGACCAGCTGAGCTGAAGAATGAATTGATAGTAGATAAGGCTGGAAGGACCAGTTAAAGCCAAACTGTGCAGGACCCAGAATACTGAGCTAGCGAATTTAGGACTTCACCTGGAGCCAGCAGAGAAGCCAGCGAATGTTCTGAGGAAGAGACTGAGCTGGTGAAGGTGTTTTAATCTGGCCCTGATTTCAAGGATAGATTGGATTGGGGGATAGATGGACTACATGGTACGGAGGTTTGTGCAGTCTGGATAGATTTTCTGTGTTAGGAACTCAAGTTAGAAAAGAATGGGAATCGCAAAAAATAATAATAAAAAGAGGTAGGGTTACAAAAGACATTTCAAAGGAACTGTCAGTATTTACCATTTATTATAGCTTCTACAGAAAATGTCAACTTGCGTAGGTCCCCACCTAAGTCGCTGCACAATGCAGCCCTACCCTTCCTGTGAAAACCAGATTTTGAAATATTGACTAATATTCAGTGTTGGTCATGTATACACTGAAGTTCAAATGGAGTCAAAATGTGTTAATTTGGCTTTCAGAGGGTTTTAGAGGTATGCTATTTTGAAGAGGTAATATTTTTTTCTACCCTCTTTTAAGATAAAGAAGATGATTAATATTTGGAGGGATAATAATCCTATGTCAGGCCGTAGAGCAAAGATAAAATATACAGTTCATGGATTCATATATTTTTTGATGAGGAGATAGTTAAATGACTACTTATAATAATAAATTCAATCATATTTTTTTAAAACTATGGTATGTAAAATGTATTCACTTAGAAATATGACTATTTCCCACCTTCCTATTTCATGTAACAATTCTATTCATTCAGATATGTCTTTGGAGTCATTGCCCCTATTGGGCAATGATATACATTTCTATTTCTGCCTTGTGGTTTGACACAGAGACCCTGAAATCTGAGTGATATTGTCATTGGATCTAAACCATGACATTACATGGCTATGCTGTTCTTTAGTGATCTCTACAGCATAATCATGCACAGAATTGCTTTATAAAGGGCTCTTTTGAGGCATATTGGCAGCAATATTCAATATTTGCCTTTAGTTGGTCATGCCTCATGAATTATTATTAAATCTATGGTAGTTTATTTCCCTCTATTCAGGCAGGGTTTTTTCTAAACATGCAAATTAATATTGGTTGATATTATTTTGTGCTAATGTGTTGTCTCCAAAACGTACTTGGTTCAAAGAAATATAACTATTATGTGTGTTCTGTTAGACATTTTTGCAAGAACTTGTGCATAAGTTCACTGAGTGGCAATTTGGGATAGAAAAAATATCATCTTATGTTTGAGGAGTACTTTTAATTGCTCACATAATGTGCCTAATGGAATGAAGTTGATGATAATCTGTTTTTACACATTCTCATAGTCTTGTAAATTACTAGCTTTTATGCAAATATAAAATATGTGGGGAAAATGGGAAGCAAACATAAAGGGGCTTCAATACATAATTAGGAAATAGAAAATTAATTCAAGAGAAAATGGAGAGCCTGCTGAAGACCTCAGAGCCAGAGGTACCAAGCAAATCTAGGGTATAAAAAGATAAAAATCTGCCTAAAAAAAGGGAAAATGGAAGCTGGAAGGCCAGTTTGCCACCTTTAATAAGAGAAAAGGTGGATAGTTATTAGAATAGTGGCCATGAAATTAAAACAAAAATTATGAAAGATTAGAGTGGTAAAAGTTGTAGGCTTGATGTGTTTGTCAGTTTCCCATCACTGTAACAAATACCTGAGATAATAAATGTATAAAGAAAAAAGGTCTATTTTGGCTCACAGTTTGGAGATTGCAGTGCATCAGGCCTTGTTGTTTTTCAGCCTGTGGCAAAGCAGCATAGTGTATTGAGAAGTGTGTAGCAGAGCCAAATTATTCCTGTCACTAAAGGAACGTGGAAGAGAGAAAGAAGAAGGGGCCAGGTCCTCTTTAAGAGCAGGACCTGAAGACTGCCCACTGAGTCCCATCTCTTAATAACCTTCCAGAAGCACCATATGTGGACTTTTAGGGAGAACTTAAAGATCCAAATAAATACAGTACTTGGCAGTGGGGTCTGAGGAAAGAAGAGGCAGGAGAAATCAGGTATAAAGGAAACTTTCAGTCTGTGTGACAGAGAAGATTAAGCAAAAGAGAGAGGACCACCATGGAGGACCAAGATGGCAACTTTATGTTATGGTAGTTTTGATTTGACCCTTAAGAAGGCAAGGTTGTATAATTGGGGTATGAAGGTTGGTCCCTGTTGTGTGTGCGCGCAGGGATGTGCATAGAGATTTAGAGGTTTCTACATGAAGGTCACGTTTTAAAAGAACCTATGGCAAGGAAAGAAATTATTGTGAAAGAAAATTCAGATAAGTGCAGAAGAGGTGAAGTTATCGAACCAGAGAGTAGACAGAAGAAGGAAAACTGCAGAGGAAGAGAGCTATATGGGGAAGAGGGGAACTGTTGTTGTATTGATTAATAATGAGACAACAGACAAGGAGGAAGGCCGTTATTCAGAATAAGTCGGAAAAATCGAGTCGTGAAAGTTTGACCTGGATAGTTGGAAAAGGCCTTTAGTAAAATGATAGATATAAAAGGGATGCTGCAAGGGACTAAAGACAGAGGACACCCAATAGGGGTTTGGAGATAAATGTTCAGGATACTTAATTATGAAAAAGATAACTTAAGGAACATTATGATTGAGAGGAATCTTGGCCTTGGAGGTAGCTCAGTGGTAGAACAAGTGTCTGGCATGTTGGAAGCCCTGGATTTGATTCCTAGCACAATAAATACATAAATAAGGAGAGACCTTATTTCGTATATTTAAATGGGAAGCAACCTGTTAAGATGGAGTTATTGAGCATACCAAGAACCCAAATAATGGAATACCATTGTAAAGAAGAAATTGAAGAGGCAGCAGGAATTAAGGTGTAAAGATTAAGCCCTGCAAAGGAGGGAACACTTCCACTGAAATTACTCAATGGAAAACTAGGAAATACTGTAGGCAAATGAAAGATTTAATGCAGTTTCGGTATTCTTTATGAAATATTTGGTGAGGACATGTGCTAAGAGGGTTGGGAATGAGGTATGGTTCTGGAGCTTGAGGAAAGTAGAGGAGACTCCATGGAGAGCATTTCCAACAACTGACAAGAGATGGAGGGGGGGGCTATCAAGCGACGGAATGATTCAAAGGAGTAAAGAAAAATGGAATTTATGTGTATTTTGTTAGCATGCTAAATGTGACCATTCTACCAGGCTTGTCCATCCAGAATAGCATCTGACGGGTGAACAGTGAAAGATTGCCCATCCTGGGATGAGAGTCTGCAGAAAAGGCTGGATGGGAAAATGAGGGCTAGACATGCCTGCTCTGGATTCCAGTCTGGGCAAGTGAGCCTGGTGAAGCCAGAGTGGGGAACGAACGGAGAAGGCTTTGGAAAGACGGAATTTTCTAATGAACTATAAGAGCCTTCCTGGTGGGTGTAAGCCAATGACTGAAGTGAAAGGTGGGAGTTCTTGGAGGTTCTGCAGTTTTAGGCAGTGGTACATCTGAGCTATTTAGTAACCAAAATGGAATGAAAGTCTCCAAGATGAAGGAATCGAGGAGTAGTGTAGGGATGATGAATTGAGGATTTGAAGTCCCTGAGCATTATAGTATGAAACACAATTGAAAGGAACACTGAGTTTGTGTCAAGCAAAAACAAGGAAGAAAAGCTGCAGTGAGCTTGGACCCAGGCTGGGGAGGACCTGCTAGCCACACAGGCCAGTGCCTTTCCTTGCTGGCTCTCAGTCTACAAGCTCTGGAAGGGATTAACTTGCTTTAACTGCCCTCTTAATTTATTGTGAGACATATAACTAATCTAATGGACTGAAATGCTTGTCTCCTTTGATGCTCCATCCTGGGACATGGCCTTGTGGTTGATCATTGACAAGTCACTTTAGTTTAATTTCTTCTTGTTTTCTTTTCAAAGGATTAGCTTAACTTTAACGTGAAACTTATGACAGATGGTAACCCAATTAGCTGTATCTTAAGAAATGCTTGCCAGACGTAGTGGCACATGCCTGTAATCCCAGAGGCTCAGGAGGCTGAGGCAGGAGGGTTGCCAGTTCAAAGCCAGCCTCAGCAATTTAGTGAGAATCCAAGCAACTTAGTGAGACCCTGTCTCAAAAAAAATTTTTTTTAAAAGGGTTGGGGGATATGGCTCAATGGTTAGGGTTATTGCTTAGTGGTTAAGTGCCCCTGGGTTCAAATCCTGGTACCAAAACAAAAAGTCTTGATTTTGATCTTTTCATAATTAAAAAATGCTACAATAATAGAGTAATTATAAAAGCAGGGGCTCTGGACCTCGTACAGTTATATATGATTTGTAATCATTTTTTATAGTTTTTATTGGTGCATTATAATTATATATAATAGGAGAATTCATTGTGACATTCATACATGTACATAACATAAATAATCTCATTCACCAATACCTCCCCTTTACCTCCTCTCTTCCCTCCCCGACCTCTTTTTCTATTCTACTAGTCTCCCTTCTATTTTTTTAAATCAGTGCATTATAATTATACATAAAAGTGGAATTCTCTGTGGTATATTTGTACATGCACATAGCATAATCTGGTCAATTTTATCCCACAATATCTTCCCTTTTCCTCCTTTTCTCTCTCCCTCTAAATCCCCTTCCTTTATTCTACTGGTTTTCCTTATATTTGCACTTACCTTTTTTAATCCTCACATGAACAGATTGTGATTCATGTATAATCCCCATGAACAGGTGAGAAAGCTGAGGCACACAGAAGTTGAGTAGCTTACTCCAGATGCACACCATTGGTGGCAAAGCTAGACTGAAATTCCATGTGGCATATATACGCAATGGAGTATTACTCAGTCACAAGGAAGAATAACTTTATTGCATTTGCTGGCAAATGGATAAAACTTGAGACTATCATGCTAAGCAAAATAAGCCACTCTCAAAAATCCAGAGGTCAAATGTTCTCTCTGATATGCAGAAGCTAAATTCAAAATAAGGGAAAAGTCAGGGAAATAGACAAAGAGGAAGGAAGTTGAGGGAAGAGGGATGAGATAGGGAAAATTCGAGGAATGACTCAGACTCAACCTTACTAAGTTCATATATTAACATTTCATACCGAATCTCATCAACATGTTCATCAAGATACTAATTTAAAAAAACTACTAGTAAATAACAGATAAGTAGAGTAGAGAGAAGAGAACTGGGGATGGGAGGAAAAGAGGGGAAGGGAAATACTGGGGACTGAATTAGAACAAGTTGTACTCCACACTTTTATAGTTATGTCCTTGTATATTCTAATGTCATGTCCATCTAAAAAGAACCAATTAAAAAATTAAAATGCAACAACAAAAATTCTATTGATAATCCTTTTTTTTTTTTTTTTTAATAGAGAGGGACAAGGGTTGGGGATTTAGCTAAGTGGCAGAGCACTTGCCTAGCATGTGCAAGGTCCTGAGTTTGGTCCTCAGCCCTGGAAAAAAAAATAAAATAAAAAGACAAAAGAGATGGGACAGTGAGAGAAAGAGAATCACTTTTATTTAGTTTTTCATGTGGCTTTTGTTGCTCCAACACTTTGTTCTGTATGTGGTGCTGGGGTTCGAACCCATGTCCTTGTGGATGCCAGACAAGTGTAACTACTGACCCACTGCTCCAGCCCCTTCTATTGATAATTCTAAAGCTAATACTTTTAGCTCTTTATTCAATATTTCTACCTATTATTACTCCCCACTAGAAAGGAGAAGGGCATCTAGCTAACAGAAGTAGAATACTACTACTGCTGCTGCTGGGGTTGATGGTGATACATGAATATAGGTTCATTTCCTACTTTGTACCAAACACTTTACATAGATTTTTAGGAATCCTTCTTGCATGCTTGTAATGTAGATAAAATATTTTTGAATTTTTCATACAAGGTAATTCAAGTCAAAGAACCAAACATGTTTAGAAGGTCTTAGAAATGTAATTGTATTCTTTGACTTCAACACCAAAGCTCCAAGGCATTGATGGGTGCTACTAGATAGGTGCTACTCTGGAGAGTTACCCCTGGTAGCTCAAGCCTGGCGTGCATAGCCCAGTAAGAGAGTCTGGGGTAGGGGTGGGGGTGGGAAAGGGGAACCAGCCAAATTAAAGGGACAAAAAGGAGGAATTTCCTAATTTTTTTAAAGGATGAATATGAGTAGGTCCTCAATGATCAGAAGATTGGAAACTTGATGTGGTAGAAAAAGAAACACACTTAAGTGAGGGCAAAGAAGAACAAAAATTTTCGGCCTATTTTCTAATAGGCTAATATATACCACAAGTATGGTAGAGGTAATACTGGTTATTTAGAATAGATCACTGTTTTTGCTTTTCAAACAGGTGGCTTAGATAGGACAGGTGTTCTCAGCTGTCACAGTGCCTTAAATATCTAAGACTTTAAAAATTTCAGCACGTGATGTTTTTAAGTTCAAAGACTGGGAGGTGGTCTATTATGGCATCTACAGCCTATTGAGGTGTGATCATGCTAGTGGGGATGAAATGGGTAATATTTTGGTTTGCTAGGTTAGTTTTGTCTTTATAACTCCCCAGTAGGTATATGATTGGCAATAACAAAGCCAGAAGTAGTCTCTGTCCTTCCTGGCTTTCACTCAGATACTATTTTACATCACAATAAATCAGTAGTCTTTTCAGCATCAGGTCCCTGGTGATCAAAGTATTCAATTACAGTACCTGATAGAATCATGAACATCCTGGTAGTAACTTTAAGTACATCCTCTTCTCTTCAACAATGAGCCTTTTTAAAAATTGGATCATTGGGAGTCTTTATTCCTCACTGTATAGATGGGTATATTTGAATAATGGCAAAAAGCAATGAACTTGGAAACTAAAAGAAAGCGGATCATCTCCCTTTCCTTTCTATTCTTTTTGCCTCATTTTAATGGATTTGAAGTATAACCGAATGAGTCCCTTGGGATAGAAAGTGCATTGGTGAAGCTAATCATAAGGAAATGAGCAGGCGTAGATTTTAAAGGCACAGGAATGGAATTGGTTTTGTTGTAGGCAAGCTTTCACGAAGTTATTGTGTAGTCCAATCTACATGAATCAAACTCCTTAGATTTTGACATGGAAGCAGTTTGGACTAAAACCCTATGCTTGGGCAAGAAAGTTCAACTTGAGATCTTCCAGCAAGTTCACTAGACTGGAAACTCTGAGGATCTTGGAGGGCAGGCAAGGACTGGAGGGGTTTTGTTTTCCACTTTACCCACAGCGTATGGCTCTGTGCCTCGGTTCTCTTGCTCTGTTGTAGAGTACCTTGAACAACGGGAGGTGCCATTTATTATCATTTTTCAAGCTCTGTCTGTGGGCCTTGGAGTAAAAACATCTAAAATTAAAATTCATTTCTGTTTCTTCCTCTGTGACTTTGGGCAATTTCCTACCCTCTTTGGTTTCAATTTTTGCATGTGAAACAAGAAAACAATATCTTACCAGGGAGTTTATAAGGGTATTGCGACACCTACTTGTAAAGTTGTCTTGAAGGATTAATTATAATGTCTATAAAGAATCTGACACATACTTTACATGACCTGTTTCCATCACACCTAATTCTCATCTTTTGTTCAGCTTGTGGTATTTGCTTCTGGGTTCAGAATCTCAGTGGTGATCTGTCTAGCAAAGAGTGAAATAGAACTATTGCCTTCTGAGTGTTATATATGTTCTTTTTAAGGGGGGGTAAGGTATGACGTGGACAGTTAAGGAGGACACTTTCAAACTGCATCAGTAGTAGAATACTTTCTTTCCTAAAGCCCTGGCTTTAGTGTTTCTGAAGAGCAAGATCGTTATGCTGCTGGTGGCATGGAGAAAGAAGGGAAATACAGGCCTTTGTCAGAATTTGTTAGCATCAACTAAGACTTCTAACCCAAAACAACTGGCAGAAAAGTGAAAACTGCAGTTACAACTTCAGTTTCACTGTTGTGTGGTCTACACGAAAATAATAAGGCCCAGTGATTTCCATTAGTCTTGCTGTTTTTTCCTCCAACCTTATTTAGAATCCATCTAAATAATTTTTTTGAAAGCTACTATCTGATACATCTATTTATAATGCTTATTTTAAAACTATTCATTATGCATTCATAAAATACTTGGAGTCCTAGGAGTGGAATGAATTTGTTCTCTGCCTGGTGATTCTAAGAGATCAGCCATGCTGCAAGAAGGAAGAGCTGCCTTTCTGGCATCTTCTCTGCTTTTGGAATACGTACACTTTGTGAGCACAGTCTCCCTGCTTCTCTTGTGGGAACTTTCAGTTTACACATTGGGGATTTTTACATAGCCTGGAAAAATTAGTGAATTCTTTCTGAAAACCTGTTAGTGGGACTGAGTGATGTCTACAAAGTAGACTAGGCAAATTCCATTGATGGCGTTTCATCAGACGTTTCCAGGGAAAATAATTCTAGCCCTTCCTTTGAAAGCAGACATCTAAAACTCTAGAGGAAAAAGGCAGATGTTGTAAGGTGGTCTGACTCGTCTCTTTGGTGGAGTAAAGTAATTCTATTACTCTCAAGGGAGTAGATTACTTTGGAGAATCTATAGCATAAACTTCCTTCTCAATCAAAAGGAATTTTATCAAAGATTATATACATACATACATGTATATATAAACATACGTATGTGCATACATGCATATATACATACACATATATATATACACATACGTATATATATATATACATATATGTATATTCCACAAATCCTCTCCTATCATTCTTATTTTGAAGTGGAAAACTTCATCTTCACAGTGTGTTTCTGGTACTAAGTGTATAATAAAATCTCGGTGAATTGGCAGTTTGATGTGGATCGGTGGTAATCCGTTAAATTGAGGACTGTGTCTTCGAATCATGCTGGAGAACTGAGAAAGTGTGTGTGTGTGCACCTACCATGGAACATCTAGAAAGCCTGCTGGTCTTTATATTGCCACTTGTTCCCCCCGCGGCTTCAGATCCTTTTGTTTCATCTTTTTGATTGGCCGAGTAACAAATATTTTCCTGTAAATGCCAAGAATTATCTCACATCACATTTCATATATTTTGAAAGATGTTATTTATTAAGTTATTTAGTTTATATATAATGGAACAATGAATTTGCTTTTAAAGTGTTGCTTTTAAAATGTTACTTGTAATAATAGATTGCTTTCTCAAGGAGAAAATACCAAATTTTTTTAGAACAGATTTTATTAAGAATAATGGTCTGATTTATATTCAAATGAGAAAAGATTGTTTTTAAAATGAGTTTCTTATTGTTGTATGGTAGAGAAGATACAACATTCCAAATCTTTACAAACAACTATTAATTGGATATATGGTATATGTTTATTTTTGTAGTTAAAACAGAGCCAATGAGCAGCAGTGAAATAGCTTCAACAACAGCAGACGGGTCTTTAGACAATTTCTCAGGTTCAGGTAAGGAAAAAAATCAGATTCTTACACTAATACTGAATGCCATTTTTCTAATGTATTTTATATATGTTTATGTACATACATATAAATATGTTTATGTGTATGTATGTACATACAGATGTACATACAAAATATTACTTTGTTCAGAATCACGTATGAGCATTATGGACATTTTTATTCAGTATGATGAAGTGTCTGCTGAAATTATTTGTGTCCAATAAAGGAGAAAAAAGGGCTTTTGTTCTTCTTTCTTCTGAATTATCAACTGCTAATGACTCCTCTCCCTTTATGTCTCATTTAAATCCTTTCCTCCCTCATCATGTGATTTTGGATAGACAGAATTTGACTTATACTTCCTAAACATCCTTACCAAGCATCCTCTTAAGCAATTTCCCATGTAAACTATTTATCTAAATTAGATAGGCTCTGAAATAATATTAAATTTTCAATCTTTTTTAAAAATCTCTTTCACATTAATAAAATCTGTCTCCAGTTTCACATCTATGGTAATGAATTATGAGAAACTATTTGCCAGGTTACTCAGCTTAGACTATTTCATTTAAAAATGCTTTATGATAGATGTATTTTTAAATTTTTTTAACCCTTTTCATATTATTTGCTATATTTATAAGACCTCTTGATGAGAAATGCTGTACTTTCATAAATTTGTGACCTACTTTATCTAGCTCTCAGCATCCTTTATTTGATACACACCACAACTAACGGGGATCATCTGTAGATATAAAATTAAATGTAAGTGCACAACTTTCATAGGAATGATACCAGGTGGAAGCAATGAGGAAATAAGAAAACATATTCTATCCATTTGTTCTTTCAGAAAGCATTTTCTGGAATTTGACTTATGCCAGGCAGTGTGCTCAGTGCTATTATGAATGCGTAGGTGTATGGAAGTGTGCTTACTTCAGGGCATGACCAGGTGAACAATGATTAAATCATCACAGTATTGTTTGGTAATGCCAGAAGGAAGACTGGGAAGTCCTAAGAACACCCAGGAAAGCACTCAGTGGAGACCATATGGGACAGAGTGGATGGGGAAGGTTTCTGGAGTAGATGCCTACATTCTATTTTTATTTTTTCTTTTCCTTTTTTTATTAGTTGAACATGGTACACTCTATTTTAAAAAATGAATTGGAAAAATGCAAATGTAGAACTAGGGATGGGGATGTTGGACAGATGGGCCACTCCATGGGTGCAGGCCACACCACACAGGGCATGCAACTTGGGACAACTGCTAATGGTTCAGCATTTTTAATGTATATGGTTTGAGCTGCAAAGATGTGCTGCAGAGGGAGGCCAGAGTCTGAAGAGGCTTGTGTGTCCTGTATGAAGTTTGTTTTTTCCTAAGTGCAATGGAAGGCATCAAAGGTTTCATGCTTATATTCATAATCCAGAAGGATGACTGTTGGGCAGGATGGTTTGGGGGTGGTGAACTGGAGAGGCCAATTAGGGAATTTTTTGTATTAATTTAGGCAAGAAATATTGAAGACTTAACATAAGTGCTGGCAATAAGCATGGGAAGGAGGGATTCAATGTATTTATGAAGTATGATTTATAGTCACTAGTGACTGATGGACGTGGGAAGTGTGACAGAGAAGAGCTAGGGAAAATGAGAATGATTGACAAAGAAAGATGGTAGCCTCAATTTGGAGCATGTTAAATGGGAACTACCATGTACCTGAAGATGTAAAGTATTTTAGGTTTTGGAACTCAGGAAAGAATTGAAATGGAAATTTTGAAACTATAATGAGAGGTGGCTAAACTTAATAAGCTGTAGTAGGGTCCAGAAATAACCCAGGGAAAACATACACACACACACACACACACACACACACACACACAAATGAGCAGAGGATTAAATGAAAACAGAAGTGATTAGGAAAGGATTAAACTTAGAAATGAGGGGAGGAATTTCAAGGAAGCACTATCTACATGAGATACGTAGCTCTTTTTAATGTCATGAGAAAATGTTAATTATGTTAAGTGAAAAGGCAGGTTACACAAGATTTATATGTTCAGGATAATCACAGTTTAGTTCTAAAAGAAAGGGATTTCTATGTATACAGTGTGCCTTTGTGTATGGGTACAAAACTAAATGGTGACATTCTGGATGGAAGAATAAAATTTGAGTTTTATTCCTTCTGATTTTTTTTCCCAAAGATCTTTTTTACAATGCATGTGTATAACATTTATGTTTTTCAAAGTAATGATTTTAAAGTACAAGCTAAACATTGCTGCAAAAGAGGCAATTAAGATCCTTGAAGGCATGTACGGATAATAGTATTGCATCACTGTTTCCCCTGATTTTGATAAATGCGCTACAGTAAAGGAATTGCTCCTTTTAAAGAAATGCAAGCTGAAGTATGTATGAGGAGAGGGGCATCATATAGGTAACTCTCCTTACATATATGTGCACATATTCAAATTTGTGAAACTCCCCAAAAGTGTGAGATACATTTGCATGCCTGCTTACACATATGCGCACACATAAAGTGCATGGATTATAAAGCTAATGCAATAAAATGGTAGATGGAAAGCTTTCGTACTATTCTTATAACTTCTCTGCAAGTCTCAGATTAGGACAAAATAAAAACAAATGAGAAGCATCAGCGGATGGCACCTGTAGCAGTTTTATTAGCTAGCTGGGCTTTACTTTCCATTTTCCCAACTTGACCACACATCCCATTTCTGTATCCCCAACATAGTTCCTGGTGCATAGTGGATCTCATCAAGTTTATTGAATAGGAGAGTGAGGTAAGGAAGAGGAAAAGGCCTTTCAATACATGGTGGTAAAAAGAGAGGAAGAGAAGGGGATGACATTGAGAAGGTCAGGGAGGCTTTATGCTGCTGACACAGAATTTAGAGGTAATTGATGATGAAAGCCCCCTGGTAGGGCAGCAATTGCTTCAACCCAAGTCAGGGTGGATCAGCTTAGGAAAGGAACAACTCTCACAGCTGCATTGCAGTGGAAAGGAATGCAGAAGAATTTGAAGTGGAGGAGGAGAAATGTGTTGCGGGAACTCCTGTCTCATTTCTCTCAAAGCTACAGGTCTCATCACCATCTGGCCTTGGCAACTCTACCTTGCAGCCTGCCTTCCTTGCTGACCACCGTGCCTCTGCCACTCTGGATGTGCTCCTCACACAGGGCCTGGGCACTGGCCGTCCCTTCTCCATGTACCTGTCCTACTCCCTCACCACTGTCAAGTTTGTGCTCAGATCTCATCTTCTCTCTGAGGCCCACCCTGAGCACCCCACACAACTTTCCTCACTGCTTCTGATCTATCAGGCTCCACCCTCCAGCTCCTATCCTGTTGCCAGTAACTTTGCAATTTACTTGTACATTTAATTTTTTATTAGACTCTCCCCTGTCACAAATGCACAAACTTGTGAGGGCAGGGATTTTGTTTTGTTTGCAGAGGTATCCCTAATATCTAAAATAGTCCCTGTCACATATTAGGCATTCATATGTGCTTAGATTGGAGGCTTCTGCTTTTTCCTCTGCAATGAGAGTACTGATAATCTTGTGAGCTTGAAGCACTGGAAGATATTGAACTAGATACTCTGGAGTGGGGAAGCCTGAGACTGCTTAGAACATAGAAGGGGACTGAAAGTAGAACTAAAGATCCAAACAAAGCTGAAGCGACTGAACGTGGAACATTTATGCTGGAGCAATTTTCCCCAGAAGGACTTAGAAACCTAGGTAAAAAGATGTTTGCTTTAATCCAGGGTTGAAGACTTATAAAATTGGGTGTGGAAAAAAGTGGAAGTAACACAATTGATGGGCTGGAGCGGTGGCTCAGGGGTTTCAGTGCTTGCTTGGCAAGCACGAGGACCTGGGTTCAAACCCCAGCACCACCTACACAACTAAGTGTTGGAGCAACTGAGGACCTGTGGAAAACTAAATAAAGTTGTTTCTCTCTTTCTCTGTCTCTCTCACTGTCCCTCTCTTAAAAAAAAAAAAAGACAATTGAGAGTATCCATTAAAAAATGGTTTAAAATAATTATTCACATATTCAGGACAGACAGAAAAAACAATAGGGACTACTAACCTGAGAGGCAATAAGGATATTAGAGGTTCTACATCTCTTGATGAGGTTAGAGAACACATAAAATGAGAAAAAAAAGAATGAAAATTCTGGAAAGGGAGGGATCATCCTTAATCTCAAAATTCAGTGAAGCATCCACCACATACTTCTGTACTTCCCTTCCTTAGTCTTCATTACTACTTTTCAAATTATTTTTCAGTATCTTTCTACTAAGCTGAAGTCTTATGAGAACAAAAATTCTGTGTGTCTTACCCATATTTATCATGGTATTGAGCACACAGGAGATGCTCAGGAAGCGTTTGCTGAGCAGATGTATGAATTGGCCAAGGTGCTTGTGGCCTGAGACCATGGGATGGGGAAAAAGGAGACTGGATGTGATTTGAGCTTGATGACTGAAGTAGGAGGCCAAATTGGAGTCCTGGAAAGAATGAGAAAAGTGTTGGATGTATAACCCAGGGTAACATTGGGGCTCATCGGGAGATGCAGCCAATTACTAAAGGCCTAGGAGGTGGATCGTTCACACACGTGTGAAAGACTTCTCATGAACCTCAGAGAAGGGATGGTTTGCAAGACAGCAGGAAACTAATGCTGGGTCTTTGTGGTATCTGGAATCAGAGATAATTGCAACTTCTACTTGGAAAAGTTATGCAGGAAAAGAAAGTGCCTTGGAAAACTGCTTAGATGGAGGTGGAGGGGTGTGGGGTAGTGGCTAAATCTAGAAAGGATCTTCTTTTCCACAGATTGATTTTTATGTTGGACACAGAAAAAAAAACAGGTGAGGAATTGGATGGGGGCATAGGAAGCACAGAGCACTATGAGGGATTTTCTTATACTGTCCTTTGCATTTTCTTTCCTCCCTCCCTTCTTTTATTCTTCCCTCTCTCATTCCCTCCCTCCTAATGAGAAAAAAGACCCAAATAAAGGCACCTTGTGGAATGATTGTGAACAGGGCTTTGGATTTACAAAAGGAAGGAATCTCAAACCTCAAATTTGAAGCTGATCTTTACCTCTGTGGTGACCATTTCTACTTCCTTGTCCACTGATGGCTTAACAACTTGTGTGTACTGAAAGCTGCCCTTCCCAACTACTCTTAGTGTGTTTGGAAAGTAGACAGAGAAGAAATGGAGGTACCCTGATGCTGGCGATAGTAGCCCACCTGTGGCTTTCAAGAAATCCTGGACTCAGAAGCACTAAGGAGGCCACAAGGCGTCCTCTTCTCCAGGGAGTCCCTCAGGTGTCCTGGTAGGGGAAGAATGATTTACCAAGGCATGTGACTAAAAAGTTGCAAAGTTGTTGATCATATATTTTAAAGTATAATGGTATTTTGCTCATTTATTCTTTACCAACAAAAAGCAATATTATAATGATTTAAATTTTAATAATCACAGCAATTGAAAATAATATATGTGTAATATTCTTGCATTCACTTCTGCCATTTCCGCCAAGTCTAAATATGTTAAGTGGATAAAATGCCAGTTGGTGATAGTAATCATATAAAATTGATGTCCAGTGATATTTGAAAATGGAAAATAGAAACCTAAATT
Organism: Aplodontia rufa; assembly: GCA_004027875.1. NCBI lineage: Eukaryota > Metazoa > Chordata > Mammalia > Rodentia > Aplodontiidae > Aplodontia > Aplodontia rufa. The sequence goes on from PVKS010000108.1 coordinate 56,277, forward strand.
TTTCTGGAAGAGAAAAAAAAATGAAAAATACAGTTATAAAAATTTTTAATAGGTCATAAAAAATAGTCATTCATAACTATTCAAGTCCCTTTCATTCGTTCAGCAGTTATTGGTTGAGCACTTACCGAATGTCAAGCAACGTTCTTCTCAGTGGGAATATAGCAGTGGTGCGACAGGGGGCAAGTCCCAGCCCTCACAGAGCTTTCATTCTTGTAGGAGGAACAGAAAATACGTAGATAAGTGGTGCCTCTTATGTACGTAACCAGGCCTGTGAAAAGTGCTACAAGAACAAAAGCTGATCAGGGTCGATGGGGAACTCTTAGAGAGGAGGCCTCTAAGTAGGAGGTATCACAGCAGAGAGCTTGGCGAAGAGAAGGAAGAAGTCTGGGTAGAGGAGTTGAAGGCAAGGTGGGTTGTGGGTTGTGGCATGATCTGATTCCTATATAAAATAAGAGTAAAGAAGGCTATTTGTAAACATTTTGCTGATGAAATGGTGATGTTGTCTATTAAGTAGACTTAAAATACACATAGAAGGGCAAGTTTGGGGGCATAGATAGTGGGAATCTGAGAAATTTTTTGCACAAATCTTGCATGAATCACTTCATGTCAATTTTCTTATTTAGTCTTCCCAGCAATCCTAGGAGGCATAATTAACATTATTGCCATATTTTTTGTAGGTGGGCATACTGAGGCTTAGAGGGAGTAACCTAAGACTGTATATGAGTTAGTCTTTGAATCTGAGCTGAAATTAAATTCTGATTCTAGAAACTGTGCTTAATTACCATCATCTTCAGCCTCCCAAGTCTCTTTTCTCGTTTATACATATAAACTGTGCATATACTATAAATCCAAGCATCATAGAACTTCCCTTACTCTTTGTAATAAACACCCCTGATTATCTTACATCATTTTGTTAAAAGCATTTGTTGGAAGCATTTGTTGGAAGCAACCTATTGAGTTTGTGACCATTTCTTAAGTAGCAACCCACAATTTAAAAGACAGGTAGGGATAGAGCTAGAAGAGAATCAGAGGTTTTACTTGGCTTCCATCATTGGATGGCATAGTGTTGTTTGATTTTTAAGCAATTGTTTGAACTATGACTGTCCAGGGCAGATGTTACCTCTCCAACAACTCACTGGATACGTCCACTTTGCCCTTGGCCCCTTTTCAGTTATAGAAAGGAGGAGCGGACGGGCTGCTGTCACAGATGCCTGAGCAAGTGGTAGTCCTCGTAGTCCAAGTGTTCTCTCAGTAATCCCTCCCTTTTATAAACTGCACTATTTCACTAATCCTCCCAAAGCTACTTGTGTGTCAGCCTTCCTACAGAGCAAGGACAGGACTTGTCTTTGCATGTTAGCTCTGCAGCATCTTACATGGTGCCTGGAACTGGGTAGTGACTCAGTATGTGCCAGAAGACCAAGGATTGGGGAGGACACCAGCTGGATTGTCCTGCCAGCTCTTCAGTATAGACTTTCTCTGTCTCTGCCAAGCTGACAGCCAGATGGTAGAGGTCTGGCAGCTGGCAAGAGTAGGACTGATCTAGATCTGTCCTATTGTTCCTGGGGTAGGTCTTGTTTGTTTAGTTTGGAAGGGATTATTCATAGATAATGAGGTTCTTGTCCAACTCTACCACTGTTCTCCTAAACACGAGCTGGGAAATTAAATGTGAGAGCTGTAAATGATGTAGCAACAAGAAAAATACATAAAATTTTAAGAACATGAAACCTTCTGAAAGAGTTTTGATGAAGAATACTGTTGATAAATAATAGAGACTCTGAAGAGAGTGACTATTAGTGGAAGAAAATAAATGTATTTTTGTATTATAATAATTGCACCCAAAAATATCCACTTTAGCCAGGTAGAGATTAGGGAGTTTTGGGGGAAAAAAGTGTATATACACACATAAATGTAAATATGTGTGCATGGTTTATATATACACACATACACACAGATGTAAATATATATGTAGATTGTTCTTTCTTACAACTAAAAGGACTGAGAGTTTCTATTTTAAGGCCTTGTGTTAGTTAAAATGGATTTTTGCTTCTTTATTTCAGAAAGAGTGAAAACATTTGATAGAAGTTTAGTGCACTTTGGAAATACATTGAATCAAGTAAATCTGATTAAAAGAAATTAAGTTCTGCTTGAATGCTTCAATACCTCTTTAAAAAAAGAAAAAGGAAAAAAGCTTTGTGCTTGAACATTGAAGTTGAATACATCTAACTAAATGGCAAAGGAACACACAGATCAGCACAAGAAAATACAGGCTTAGCCTGCAACTTGAGAAATTTAAGATAGTTTACAGGAATGCATTTTTACTAAAAATAAAAGAATATTTCTAAGCCAATGCAGGCAAATGAGGATCTATCCTATTTCTGCTCACCTGAGAGAAGATTATGCCACATTTCTTGGTAATACAGGCTCAGGTTGTGTGTTCCTTGTGTTCCCACTGAGCACAGACAATAGACTTTCGTGTTCCTGCCCAACCCCACAATTCAACTTGTTCTTCCAGAGAGTAGCCAGATCTCCCTGTACTGTGAAAATATTGCCACTGTGAGAACCATCACAGCATGCTGACATGTATTTAAGACCATAACTATGTTTTCTAAGAGTTCCATTGAAATCAGTCACTTAAAATCAGTTCTTATGGGGTCCTTTTTACAGTTTGTTACATCAAGTCATGTGAAATTGCCATTTCTGCAGGTCATGAAAGTCCACTATCTAAAATTTCATGTGACAAAGCCATAGTTCAAAATATATTAGTGTTTTATATGTATTTGTTTTTTCTTGAATTATTTTGTATTTTTCCCCCTCAGCAATCGGGAGCAGCAGCTTCAGCCCAAGACCAACACACCAGTTCTCTCCACCACAGATTTATCCTTCCAAGTAAGATGTATTTTCTCTTAATCAGTAAATAACTTTTCTGAGTAGACTTTTATCTCATTTCAAGTCATGTCTGTGCCCACATTACATCTTAATTGAAATGAAAATGAGTTTTATAGAATTGTAAATATATTTATGCAAATTTATATCTGAGCATCATCTCATAGAGACACTGAGGCATTTCAGTGCTTAGTCTGTTCTATTTGAAATGGTTCTTTAAATTACATGCTTTAACTAGAATTTGTGATGTGGTTGTTAATTGGTTACCTTGCATGTTTCCATCTAATGCATGGGCTTTCTATTTTCTGTCATTTCTGACAAATAGCAGACCATACCCACATATTCTCCCTACCCCTTCCTCACAAACTATGGCTGCATATGGGCAAACACAGTTTACCACAGGAATGCAGCAAGCTACCGCCTACGCCACCTACCCACAGCCAGGACAGCCTTATGGAATTTCCTCCTATGGTGAGTAGTCTGCCATTGTTGTCATGGCGGCTTCTAGTGGGCATTAGTGAGATTTTGAGAGCTACTTAAAGATAGTTAATTGTTGGACATCTTAGAAAGTGTTGTACCCTTTGGTGTCTTACATTTTTTGCACCATGGTTTCTAGTGAGCATTGTAACTAGCGACTTCTTATCTTGAGGTCAGAGGTGGTAAACAGATTATGTGGTTCAGTATGCCCTCTCCCTCGCCTTTTCCTGCACTGATATCTCAGCTCGGAATTTGCCATCTGAGCACTTGGCTCTGGAATCCAAAGTATTTTTTGTGCATATTTGCGATAAACCTTCTGTGAATGAAGTCTTTTGGGGTAAAGATTCACTTCCCATTTATCAGATGCCTACTGACCATTAGGGAAGTTCACAAGGAATTCAACAAACTCTTGCTCCAAACTTGGGGGTGGTTCTGTTATCAAATTTCGGCATTATCAACCATTATGAAAAGTGATCTATGTATCACCTCCTGGATTGCACTTTGAAGAGGCAAATCAGGAAGCATTTAAAGTTCACATCACCATTTGTTCCTTCCCACCTGGAGATTATCTTTATCTTGGTGTAATTTTACTCAAATGGTACAGGGTCAACACCTGTAAATTAAAAAGAACTCCAGCCAAATCCTGTTATTGTGTATATACCATTATTCTGATTACACTTCTTCTGGTATTATTGTTTCATAATACACTTTTCTGCAATATATTTAAAGAATTCATGCTCTTTTAAAGCATGTCATTAAGAATTAGAAGCTAAATTATATTATTTCTTTCAATTCTGTCTTTACCTCTAATTGAACATATATAAATTTCTTATAAAATATATAGAAATAAACATCTAAAAAATATACAACTTCAGCTTTTGTAGTTTTTTTAAAAAACGATCAGAACTAAATGTTAAGTGTTTTTTAAGCACACTTTAGAAGCAGCCTTAAGATAGAATTGCTAAAATTACCTTTCATTTTCCTAACTTACTCAAATTTTCTTGTAATAACATTAGATATAGATCAAATTTATCTGTAATTCTCTTTTAATCAACTCTTGGGACAAAGGAGGAAAAAAGATCTATGATTTGAATTATGCAGCTTTTATCCTGTAAGAGTCAAGCCAATCTCCAATTATATGCTCAGCCTTTACAAGAGGATGACTTGAAGTGCAAATGTATCTTTCAGCATGCACAATGCTGAAATCCGGTCCACCACCAGGATTGCCATGGGAAGTCAATCCTGTCCCCCACTGCCTTGGCTGCCAGCCTCACACTCTGTTCTCTTTATTCCCCATTCAGTTGGGGTAGGGCCTGGGCATCTTTCTTCTCCAATTTCTATGGGGAAGGAAGTATTTCAGTTCTAAACCATTAGTAAATATCCTTGTTTTCTGAGAGAGTTACTCCAGGAGGGTGAAATGAGCAGAGGGTGAGATAGAAGAGAATTGGAGCAAGTCAAATGAGGATGGGGATTTTTAATGTGACAGGTGGAAATGGGAGTGGTGAGAGTGTTAAGAGCTTTGATCTTATGGTTATAAATCTCCTGTGTGTAGTTCTCAGTCCTTGAATTTCCCCACCTCCTTTTTACCCAATTTGGGGCCTTGAATGCAAGGAAGCTGTTCTCAATACTTGTGACCCAGAGGTTCTATTTTTCTTGGGCTGGTACACTGAACAGTATGGCAGGTGGCCTTTTCCTGGTTGGCCTATTTATGAAGGAAGTGCACACAGTTTAGAGTTTTCACTGTTCGTACTCATAGTTCCAGATAATCCTAAAACTTTTACCTTCCTCTAAGGATCTGTACCCCCTGACTTTTTACATAAGCATGTAAAAAAATGATAGGCATTCCTTTTCATAGTGGGAAGGATAGATCAATGGGGGAGAACACTTCATTCTGTTCTTGGCTGGATCTGCTTAGAGTGCACCAGGGAAATGAGTTTGTGGCCCTGCAGATAGGTCACTGTGACTATGGGTATCTTCTACCTCTTCTTACTTTTCCATGGCTGTTCTGATAACAGCTTCCCATCCTGAACCTCCAGACCAGAAGCAGTTGTTGTCAGTAAAGGCTGGAAGCAGAACAGAGTAGCCTCAAGTAGAAAGAAGAGGGAAATCCCTTCTGGTGACATCATGGAAAGAAAGGGAGTTTCTAGAGCCATCAAGCCACCTGTCTTGGACAGGTGCTTTTCCAGGGATCATTTACATGTATGAGTTATTCATTGGTTTGGAATTGCTTATAAAGAGAAAATCATATTTTTAAAAATGTGTTAAGGTTATGCTAAGCCTTAAATGTTAAGCTCATCATGAGAAGTACTCAAAGGTACTACAGGAATTAGGGAAGGCTCACTCGGCCAACAGTCAGATTCTTCCGCTGACTTTGGACAATTACCTAACTTCATTCTACTGATGAAATTCCCCTAAAATGGAAATAAACAGTAAGACTACTGTGTATTCTAGATCTTAAAGATATCATCTATCTTAAGTGCAAAGCAAAATTATTCAAAAATGTGACTTCTCTTGGCAGGAATGTGCCTCTCCTCCCTCTGAGGGAATTAAGGACAGTTGTTAACTTTCATGACTGTCTTTAATTATGATTCAGAGCTGAGCTTTAAACCTCTGTGCTGCCAATGAAATGAAAGTGCTAGCCTAGTGCTATGAGAAGTATTTGGAGGCCACCAAATACATTATAAATTTGTTTTTATGTAATTATGTAAAAAAAAAGTATACTTTACATTCTCAACAATTATATTTGAATATTTGAAAATAAAAGAGACAAAAAGGGAAGTCCTGCTCAGCTTCACTTGTTTCTAAATCACTCTGCTGCTTTACAGGATTCAGCTCTTTGGTACTCGGCTTCCTTCCTTTGTGCCTGCTTTTTGGTGGGGTCTAGATATACAGGAGAAGGTTTCCACTCCTGCTGCTTAGTTCTTTGCCAGTCAGTGAATGCTTCCTCTGACTTCAAAATGAGTTGTATGCAGTATCAGCTTTGTGTTAGAACAAGTAAGGGAGGGAGAGCGCGGGAGAGGGAAGGAAGAAAATCAGAAAGACAGACAGACAGTGAAGGTTAGAGACTCGAATCACTTTTTAGAAAAGCAAAAAAAAGTTTGATTTAAAATAGGAAACTTGGAATAGTCTAGCTAACATTTAATTATAGCTTGCCTATGAAAGAAATGACTAACTTAAAAAACACAAGTATAGAAATGATATCCCTGTAGTCATGTCTTATAGAAAGTTGGATGCAGGAAAAAGAGACCTATGTGAACAGTCATTCGAGTCAGTAATAATCCTAGATATTTTTTAGAATTGAATTTTTTGTTTATTTATTTAGTTTTTGCTATATGTATGTATACATTTATTGCTAAGATGAGATAGGAAAGGATTTGCGACTATACAGTTGTGGGAGTGTGTTTTTGTGTATTTACCAGCTTTGGAAAATGAACAGATCGATAAGCTGTCACTAACTGATTTAGGTGCATTGTGGGCAGGCATCAAGACTGAAGGTGGATTGTCACAGTCTCAGTCACCTGGACAGACGGGATTCCTCAGCTATGGTACCGGCTTTGGTACCCCACAACCTGGACAGGCCCCATACAGCTACCAGATGCAAGGTCTGTATATATCCTTGGGACATTGCTGCTCCCTTTCACCCCGCCACTGATGGCTGATGTCTACAGCAAAATCTAATGTGCACATAGACAGGAGAAGATGATGGTAATTGAGCTGGGCTCAGGCAGGATACCCCTACTAGTTTGCATCAGCACTTTCATGCTCTCTTGGTCCAAATTCTCATATTTGTGTTCAAGGGTTTAGACTGAATGATCTGCTGAAGAGTTCTTTTGGAAAGCTCAAAATTTTTTCTGTGAAGCGTGCTGCCTTTTTGTTTTCTATCAGTTAAAAAAATAAAAGGAATGAAAAGTAAAAAAAAAAAGCAAAAAACAAAAATAAAGTCAACCGTGTAAGAGGTTGTGGTACATGGTGAAGCTCCTGCACTTGATGTTATCTACCAGCTTTCCTAAAAGGGCTGCATTTCTTCATTTTCATGGTAGGGAAGAGGATTTGCAGGCGCAGCAATCACAGAAAACATTATGTGATGTGTGGTGACTTAATCATCTACCACAGACCAGGAAATCACATTTATGACTGCCTAGTGGATCTCCAAAAAATGTTGCCAAGAACCAGTCCATAGGCTGTTTTTGAAGCTTTAGACAAAACATAATGTAAGTGCAAATCAAATGGAATGACAACTCAAAGTTGATGTCCTCAAAGACATTTTTTTTAAATTTTTATTGTTTTTAAAGAAAGAGGGCGAGAGTGAGAGGAGTGGGAGAGAGGAAAAGAATTTTATTTACTTTTTTTCATCTGGCCTTTGTTTCTCCGATACTTATTTGTGTAAGTGATGCTGAGGTGCAAACCCGGGTCCTCGCGCATGCCAGCCAAGTGCAACCCCTGAGCCACCACTGCAGCCCCCTTCAAAGATCATTTTCAAGAATATATAGACCACAGACATTACTTGTAATAGGCAGATTATTATCATGCAAATGCATTTGTAACATGCTTGAGAATAGGTCTCACATAATTTAAAGTCTCCTAATACCTTATTTTTACTAAAAATCAATTTACTAAATCCCCTAGTAGTGCTAAGCTGTAGTTCAGTTCTTGATAGCCTTTTTTTTTTTTGATGGAATTCTTTTTATAGCTTTTATCTTATTCTTTATTACATTAATAAAATTTGTTTACTGCTGATAAGTTAGAAAATAGAAATAAAAATAATTATAATCATATATGACATGTTTCTTATTATTTTATCATATATTCTAGATATACCGTATGGAGCCATATTGCATAATACTGTTTTTTTTTTTTTTACAATTTGCTATTTTAAGTAAAAAATATATTTTTAAGTAAAAAATATATTGCAAACGTCTTTTCACATTAATGTTCTTTCCTATAGAATAATTTAAATGTTATATGGTATTGATAGGTGTATCATTTAAATAATCCTCTATTGTTGGACATATAGGGCAGTCCTATAATCTTAGCTACTTTTTTAATTCTTTTCAATAAATTTATGTGTAAAATTTCTAGATAATTTAATGATTTCATATGTATGTGTGTATACATGTGTACATATATGTGAAAGGGATGTGTGTTTGATGCATACTTTGGATGAAACTTTACTTTGAAAAATTGTAGTTTTTGTACATTCAGGATTTTGCTTTTGTTTTCATATGCATTTTTTTGAATCATGAAGATAAAACTGTTTTTCTTTCTTACCTATTGATGTTGATCTATGTCTTATTATTTTTTATTAAGCTTCTTAACATTTTGCACTATATATTTTCTAAATTTATTTTTCAACTGATACATAAAAGTTGTACATATTAGAGGGTTACCATTGTAATGTTTTGATACATGTAGACATTGCATAACATTTAAATCAGTTTAAACATTTATCTCCTTAAATGTTTATCATTGATTTATGATAAAAACTTTCAACATACTTTCTTCTAGATTTTTGAGATATACAGTACGTTATTATTACCTACATTCACCCTCCCGTGCACTAGCACACCTGAGCCACTTGCTTCAGCACCCTTTCATCAACTTTTCCCCAACTCTTCCCCAGTGCTACTCTCCCTGGCCTCTGGTCACCATTGTTCCCCTCTCGGCTTCTATGAGATCAATTTTTTTAGATTCCACATAGGAGAGAGATCACGTGGTGTTGTCTTTCTGTACCTGGCTCTTTTACCTAATCACATTTAGGTTGTTTCCACTTCTTAGCTAATGTGAACAACTGTCATCAACATGGGAGTGCAGATGTGTCTTCAGTGTACCGATTTCGGTTCCTTTGCATGGTATACCCAGTAGTGGGATTGCCGGATCCTGTGGTAGTTCTCTTTTAAATTGTTTTGAAAAACCTCCATATTCCTCTTCATAATGGCTCTGCTGATTTACAGTCCCACCAACAGTGTGCAAGGGTTTCCCTTTTCTCTGTGTTCTCATCAGCACTTGTCGTCTGTAGCCTTTCTAGCAATAGCTTCTATTTCTGGGGTAAGGTAAAATCTCATGGTGGTTTTGATTTGCATTTTCCTGGTTAGTGATGTCGAGCACTTTTTCATGTCATTCTCATGGTCACGTTTATACTGTTTTATACGTTTTTAATTTATCATTTTAAAAAGAAAAATTGAAAAAATTTGCCGCTGTACAGCAAGCTAGGGTTTTAAGGGGCAAGATCCATTAAACTTTTCACATTTGGTTTTGCCTTAGGTATAAGAAGGCCTGTGTTACAAATTCTGGTTATTTTCAGTGGCTATAAAATAAAACTGTCTTTAAACAGATAGCATTTATTGTTAGAAGGATGCTACTTATGTGCCAGATTCTGAAGCTTTTAAGCTTTCTTGGAAAAGAACTTTGTTTCTATACATGCTGAATATCAATTGAGTGAAGGCTTAAAAGAACAGTGATGGAGAGACTTTGTTAATGAATTTAACAGTCCTTCTCTCATAGTGAAAAGGATCATGAGGTAGACAAGCTTTTTTGCTCATGGAACTTCATGCTTGTCAAGAAGAGACAGTAGGTAAGCAACCAAATAAATTATACCATTATAGATCCTCCGAGGAACTACGGCGGGGGGCAGGGGGAGATAACAGGACACTACAGTGGGTCCCATTGTCCCTTAAGCATCTCAACCTTCATGGAGGAGAAACTACCCTAAATTAAGAGAAAGGCAGATGAAGGTGCCTTTCCTGTACCTAGTGGCTGGTTCCTGGGCCTGAGCCCATCTGCAGCCATTGATTGTCAGTCCACTGTGAACTAAATACAGAAATTGAGTTAGTATTTAAAACTTTTCCATTAGTTGATTGTAAATTTTATGTTTGTTGAACCAAATAATTATTTAAAATTTGAGTTACATTCTGTCTTTGGGGGGGAGTTCATTCTTTTAGTATGTTATTATTTAGTATGTTATTATTTTACTTTGTTCCATTATCAATTCATAAAGGATTGCAGGGAATGAAAAAAGAAAACTGGTCCTGGATCTGGGATAATTTGAGAAGTATAAATTGAAAAATGCTTCTCTGAAATACTTGAGCCCCAGAAGTGTTTTTGGATTTCAGAGTTTTTTTTGGAATATTTGCATATGCAAATTGAGATCATGAGGATGGTATCCAAGTTTAAACATTAAATTCATTGTTTCATATAAATATTATTTTAAACAATCTTTTTAGTGTACCTGTGTTTTAGTTGTGACCCATCATATGAGGTCAGATAAGGAATTTTCAATTTGTGTCATGCCGACACTCAAAGTATAGATTTTGGACCATTTTAGATTTCAGATTTTTAGATTAGGGATGCACAACCTACATTGCACTCGAAGGTTACTGTTTTATCTAACTCGTCTTCCAGATCAGAGGCTTATGCAGCTAAGACAATTCACTGAAGCAAAACCAAAGAAAGAAAAAAGAACTATAACTACCTAAAACTATTTTTCTGTCATGGAAAGAAAATTTCATAACAAAGTTCAGGCTTTTTGTACATGAAACAAAAAAGAAAAAGAAAAAAGAGGGGTAGAAATCAGGAAGCAGCCAAGAGCACAAAGAAGACAATCAAAAGAGAAGGCTATGCTGGGGAGAGTGGTGGTGGTGTGTTGATGGGCAGGAACGGTGGGCAGCACAGATGAGCCATTGAAGGCTTGGCTCTGCAGCCATGGGAAAGAATCCACCTCGTCCTTGCGCCTCACACAGTCACATCTCTACTCTGAGTGCAAGGTACGAGTGGACAAAAAAGGAGGGACAACAGCAGTTTAAACACAAAACTTTTTAGAAGATCAGGGAAGAAGATGGGAATCTGCGATGTGGAGCTGGGAAATTCTAGTTCACAACCAAATGAAATAAGAGCAGATATTTATTGAGTGTTTTTATACTCCAAGAATTATTTTACAAATATCATCTCAATCTTTACAACTCTGAACAATGACTTTAAAGAACATGAACCTGAAAATATTGAAGAATGAATAGAAGTGGCAGTTTATTGAATTTGTAGAATATTAATGGTTGGTTACACAGGATGGCCACTCAAAATCAAGCTGGAGACTGGTTAAATTGTCCATTTCTGCCATGTTGTACATACACCCAAATCCAGTAGGCTCATATGGTCAAAACCAAAATACGAAATGTCGTTGCATGTGGTATTTATATGTTCTGGTGTAGACTTTGCTCAGTAAAACTGAGACTGCGTTACACAGTGGCTGTAAAAGTAAGACAAGCCCAGCTAATGGAGCTCTAGGAACAATCTTCAGAGAGCTTGTTTCCTAGCACTGTCTGTGCTTTGACACTTTCACAGTCCTTAACCATCAGATGTAGTTGACTGTTAGTGGCTTTTTTTGTCACTGTGGAGCTTTGGGATCTGGGCCATCCTTGTTCTGTGTCCTCATTTAGTCCAGATGATCCTTCTGGACCCTTCTTCTCCAGCATTCAATACTTGTGGCAGGCAGACTTCTGTGAAACTGGCACATGCCATTTTAAGCCAAACAAGGATCAGGTTTTCGTTTTGCATGTACTAACCCTAAAAGCCCACGAAATAAAATCCGGGTGATTAGGAAATCTGATTGTTTTCACCTTTGCTTCAAGATCACTGGAAAATTCTATTTCTGCTTTAATTATTTTGTTTGTATATCCAGTGAAAGATTAGAAACTCAATTTCAACTGAGAAAAATAAAAATGTTCTTGTTCAAATACAGCTATAGAGTTCACCCTGAAGAAGTAAAATCCTTGCCTGTTCTTTTTTGACCTCTTCTTGTTCCCTAGTATTCACTTTGGTATTTCTGGAAGAAGATCTGGAACTGTGTGATCAGGTTTTCTTCCACATACCCTTGGCAGACCTTCTGCAGATGAGCTACATGAAGGGATGGGAGTGGAGGGACAGGGTATTACAGACCCCTGAGTCAGTTGTCTAGAAAACATAGTGTGTTAGTCTCCTTTTTGTTGCTGTGACAAGAATACCTGACAGGAATAACTTAGAGGAGGAAATATTTAGTTTCAGAGGATTCGTCCATGGTCAGTTGGTTCTATGGCAGAAACATCCTGATGGAATGGCATGGCAGAGGAAGGCTACTCAGCTCATAGCAGCCAGGAAGAACAGAGGGGGAGAGACACGGAACAAGATATTGTCCCCAAAGGCATGCTCCCAATGACCTACTTCCTTCAACTAGACCCCACCTCCCAACTCTCAATGGATTAATCCATCAAACTGATTATTCCACTAAGAGATAGGAGCCTCTATGATCCAATCATTTCCTAAAAGTCCCACCTCTGAACCTTGATGCCTTGGGGACCATGCTTCCAACACATGAGCTTTGGGGGGATATTCCAGATACAAACTGTAATACACATAGCGGTTTGAATGCTGCTTGCTTCTCAAAGGGCACTGGCACAGGATTGAAGCAGGTGGCTGCTTACTTTTCAAAGGGTCCTGGCAGCAAGATTGAGGCAGGTGTATGTTTGAGTTGCCTGTGTGCTGTGCACATGTATGTGTACATGTTTGTGCATATGTGCACGCAAAGTGAGAAAAGCCACTTCGGGGGAACTGCTTTAGCCTCTGATTTCCTGACTTATTTCAGAGACTATTTGCACAGTACCTCATAATCAGCCTTTATTCCCTTTTATATAAAAGGGGCTGACTTGAAGTTAAGCTTTAGTTACAATATTCAGAGACACAGATGTGTTTACAAAAGCAAATGCACATTTGCGGGAGAAAGTGTATCATATGCAAGCCATCTAAAGAGAGGAATCTTTGGGGGACCCATTCAAAGGAGAATTTGGTCTTCTTGAGAATGCGATGCTTTTAGCAAAGTAAGGTGTGTGCATTAAAGAGAGAATGTGGGCCATCTCCAGAGGGAGAAGCAGCCTAGTAACATTTTTTTTTAAATGAAGGTTCTGGAACTATCACTGGTATCACTATCCACTTACACCCCAAATACCAGATAGACTGGAAGTTCCATTTAACACAGAGAGCAATAAACTCTTTATAATGATGCCACTGAGCCGTGTGAGGACGATGGAATTTTGTAAGTATGTCCGCTTACAAAAGATTTTCACACACACATACACAAACACAATTAAATTGTATCACTTAACTGGTTAAGGCTCAGCTTTGAGGAAAATCCAGCTTTCTCTAATAACTTGGTTCTATAAGTTCTCAGCTATGGTCATGATCATTTTCATATTCTTACCTCCAGTATCTAGTATTACCGAGCTTAAAATATACAAATATTTGTTACCAGTGGAGAGGTCTATACCCCAATGGAAGTTAGAAATGAAGATTCGTAATGACTCTAGTGATCTTCATTTGAGGAAATGAATGTGGAATTTAACATAATTTAAATTTCAGTTAATTTTTTGTTGCATTTAAAATAATCTTCCTGTGTTCGTATTAGCAGATAGACAGAACCATCACATTCAGTTACAGAATGCCTCTCTATTTTATTGCCCACAAATAGCAGTGATGGTATAGGACATTCCTGTCATTCTGCCCCAGGGAAGGTGTCAGGATTTGCTGTGATAGATGGGAGGGGCCAGTTACACATACACTGAACTCAGGCCCTGGAAACTCTATTTTCGTTTAGGCTTTATTGCTCTCAGAGAAAAAACAAACAAAACGCAAATTCCAACTCTCTCTTTGTATATATATAGTTTGTTCTAAAGAGATTGAAGCTCAAACTAATGAGAAACAATCAGGGCAGAGGTTTGGGAAAGCGTACATAGAAGGGAACACAAACTGGCCCCTATCCATGACTCACAACTTAGAATGAGCTTGTGTTCCTTGATTTCTTGTCTATAGCTTCTCAAATATACTGTTGAACTGTTAGTCATTTGTAACTTCTGAATTGCCGTACAAAATGTACAGAAATAGTATTTTTTAAAATGGAACAATTCTAAAGGCTATTGCTTTAGGAAAATACATGTTAAACCTCTTTTAGAATCTTCCATGATAAAACTTCTGAGATTTGTGCTTTCTGGCATAAAATGATAGGGTTGGAATTGGAGAATAGCTGTTGCTACCTAGTGACGTTGAGTGCTCCCTTAACTACTTTGTCAGCCTGTAATTCATATTTATTTTGTTAGTTCTTGACTTCTTTGATTTTTTAAGAAAATAATCTATTTCAGCTTTTTTGATGCCTTGTATTATTTCAGGTGTTAAACATTGTATGTAAACCTTTTATGAAAATTGGGCTTAGCACTCATTTGTGACCAATACAATTTTATTCTCTACTGAGTTATTTTTAGTTAAAATATACAGACATATATCAAATATAAATCTAAAGGCCTGCAACCTTTATTACCCAAGTTAAACTTCTCTTTGAAAATGACTGGATACAAAGCAAAGACTGGTTGGTCCTTTCAGATCCGTCTTGTGCAGAATGGGCCAAGCCCTGGTTTTCAATAGCCCATCTGGTCCTCTGAGGCTTTTCCCCAGGGAGGAGCACTAACTTCTGTCACAGAGCTCGCACCTGATGATGGACATAGCCCATGGCAAAGAGGCCAGGGAAGGAAAGCAAATGGACTTCTGTGAAAATACACGGAGAATAGTCAGCATCGTGCTTGCCGAATCAGTGCTAGAAAGCGTTCTGAAATATGGGAAGTACAGACAAGCCCCAGCAGGTTCCAGCATTCTTAGGTTGGCTGGGATGCTGGTTTTTAATGTGAGTCCTTGTTCTCTGCGAAGCAGACCTTTGACCTACATGTTACTCCTCTTTAAAAAAAAGAAAAAAGAAAAAGAAAAAGAAGAAAAGGGTTTTTTTAAAGTTATAGCTGGCAGTGTTCTCCAGGCTGTCACACATAAAACATGGATTTAGTATCTTAAGTCATGCTAAAACTCAGCACAGGCTGTGTTCTTAACTATGAAAACGTGGAGATGTATTGATAAAATTTGGGGGGTTTGGTTTGTTTTTAAGTTACAATTGCTTAGCAGCTATAGAACTGGGTGGTTCATACAGAATCCTCTAGCAAGACTGTTTCTCGTTTGTTCTGGTTGACAAGGCTGCTACCCTTTCAACAGTGACAACAAGAAAGCAATATCTTGTGATATTATCCCTGGGCAACTTGAAATAATTTGCTTTTAACTTACTAGCCTAAACCAGTTATAGTGAAGTTTTTTGTTTTTTAATTTTTTTTATTTTTTAGAAATAGCCTGATGTCTCGATTCCTAGTTTACCTATGATTGTTTATGTAATTCCAAATTCTAATTTTTATAATATCTGATTCCTTTTCAATATTATTGATATTACTGATTCAGAATGTCTGAAAGTTAGATGTGTCACGGGAGATTAGAAAACAGCAACTTGGATGCAGAGATAATGGAAACTCTAACCCAGAGATCATGTCCAAGGAAATCCTCATCCTGTACTTCTGGGATGAAGGGAAGAATCTAATCAAGCTATCTCATGAGGTGAAGTTGATCACCTGAGATGATAGACATGGAAATATTCAAATGTAACTGTGAAGGTACTCTTAAAACACCAGACATGGGGCTGGAGTGGTGGCTCAGTGGTTACGATGCTTGCCCGGCGTGCGTGAGTACGTGAGTTCAAACCCCAGCACAACGTACACAACGAAGTCTCAGAGCAATGAAAGCCACATGAAAGCCGAAATAAAAATTGTTTCTTTCTCTCTCTCTCTCGCTCTCTCACTGTCCCTCTCTCTCTAAAAAAAAAAAAAAAAAAAACAGACACGACACGAGCCAAAGCAATTTAAGGCAAAAGAACAATGTTAGAGGCATCACGCTACCTGACTTAAAAATACACCACAAAGCTGTATTATCCAAAACAGCATGGTACTGACATAAAAACAGACACAGATTTGTGGATCAGAATAATAGTGAAACCAGAAATCCACATACCAGGGCCAACTGATTTTTTTTTTTAACTCAGGATTGAACCCAGGGCCACTTAACCACTGAGCTACATTCCCAGACCAATTTTATTTTTTATTTTGAGACAGGGTCTCACTAAGTTGCTTAGGGCATTGCTAGGTAGCTGAGGCTGGCTTCAAACTTGTGACCTTCCTGCCTTAGCCTCCCAAGTTGCTGGGATTACAGGCATGCACCACTGTTCACAGTGAGCCTACTGATTTTTAGCAAAGGTGACAAGAATACATATTGGAGAAATGATAGTTTTTCAATAAATGGTGCTGGAAAAAAATGGATATTCATATGCAAAAGAATGAAACTCTCATCATATACAATAATCAACTCAAAATGGATTAGCATCATGTGATGTTATTGCATTCTGAATTTGAAGTTTTTCATATGCTAGCAGGGCTCTTTTTTCATTGATACACCTGTGATATGCCATCAGTAGCTGAGCTAACGGAGTGAAGCACCTCTTAGGCTGAGTCCATGCCTTATGATCCATATTCTGTTACCCTGAGAGGTGGACCAACATTCAGTTAGGATGTCCATTTCTTTGTAAAGTCCTTGTGCCGTCTCTGGGCTCTAGTAGTACTCAAAGCTAAAGTCACTGAGATTTCATGAGCTGTTCAAAATCCATGGTAATTAATACACTTAAAATTTTATTCTAGAGGATCAAATATTTTTAACTCCTTCAAAGGGTGTTTATAAGTCTTACATTTAATTTTCTTCTCTTAATTTAGATCTAATATTATGATTATAGTCTGTTTTTCCTTCAGCTATTTTTATTTTACTTATGCAAATTTATGGGATGCATAAATTGATTAGTAAACTAGTATGATAATTTGATACATGTGTAATAGTATACAGTGTGTAATAGTGCAATCTGATTTTAAAATATTAAAAAGTATAAATGTAAAGAACATATAAAAGTATAAATTCAACGTACACCATTGGGTTTAAAAGAAACTGGCAGTTTTCTTTTTTAAAAAAGTGTGTCTTGGGGCTGGAGCGGTGGCTCGGCGGTTACTGCACCTGCCCAGCATGTGCAGGTACTCAAGTTCAAACCCCAGCACCACATACACAATGAAATGTCAGAGCAACAAAAGCCACGTGAAAAACTAAATGAAACTGTTGCATTCTCTCTCTAACTCTCTCACTGTCCCTCCCTTTAAAAAAAAGTGTGTCTTCCAGATCATAATGGAGATATGATTATTTTTATATTATTATTTTTATATTTATATTATTATTTTTTCCCCTACTCCTTCTCTTTTTTTAAATTGCTGAACAAGTAAATTAAGGGATTTTTCTTTCCTGATGTCTTTTGTGAACCTTAAAGTTACCCTTCCAAACTGGCTATCATCCCTGCCCCCACTCCCCCCCCCAAAAAAAAAAGAAAAAGCATTGGGAAGGTCTCCTGTCCGCTACATCTAATCCTTTAGGACAGTTGTATTCTCATCGACCCCTTCAGTCACTTAACCATACTTGACCAAGATTCTAAAGCAACAGTTCTGTCTCCTACTTGAGCCTTGGTGAGGCCCTTCAAAGACACAAGTCAGAGACGGTATATGCATCTCTGTGTGAGGTAAATATAGCAAATGAATTTCAGGACTTAGGATCAGAGTGAAAATAAGACTAAGGAGAACTTGTGTGGTGCTGCTGTAATGAACAGGTAAATTTTGTGTGGAATCAGTGATAAGCTGGAGATCTCAGAAGGTAAAATCAATAGATAGTCAAGGTTTATTAGGAAGATGAGACTTGAGCTAGACCTTGACAGATGGGAGAATGGGGACCAACAGGGGGAAGCATTAAGTGAGAGGAGCAAGACTAAGGTGTCTTCAGGACAGCAGATGCCACATCCTGAGTTAATGGGGAACCTTAGGAAGCAGCGTGGTTAGCATATTCTCCTCTGCACCTGCATCCCCAGCCCTCCACCCCAAGCCCCAGCCCTCCTCATCAGGCCCAGATTAACACATTTATCCTTTCTGTTATTGTAGCTCCCCCTCCCATCTTTAGAAGGAGAATCAGAATCGTGACGTTTCTTGTGCTACCATATGCTAATACCAACATGCTGAACCTTCAGATTTTTGGAAGGTTTTCCCTATGAACCTTTCCCTCTCTGATTTTCTGTGGTAGAGGACCCTCGTCCTGTGCCAGGCATGTGCTTCTTGTCCTTTTCTGTGAAGCCTAATTTCCTTCCCTATCTAACCTGGTGTCTTCACGGCCTCAGTGTGATGCCCAAGGAGGGGATATGTGTAGTGTTTCTCCGTGTTGTTTTCATGACTTGGTGGGATTGTTAAGCCTTCCGCAGGGATGGACTTGTGTTTTGGTCTCTAACAACCTCTAAAGGAATCAGTGTCCCTGTAGAGTGATAGATGTTGCTGTTGATGGAACTCTCCAGGAAAATTTGTTCGTTTTGTAATTAGAGATATATAACCTGCCCACTCTGAGTATAAAATGGTCTACTTTAAAAAGAGGCCAATGGAAGGAAAAATAATGTGTTGTTTTTTAGAGATGTCCTGAAAAGAAAGATATCTTTCAATGTTCTAGAAAGGAATATTTTCCCTTTATGCCTTCCCCAAAAGTATGGCAATGATTGTTCAAAGCAGCAGATTATTTTAGTATATAAAATGGTACTTTTTTCTTCCTGTAGTTTCAACCCAAGCCCTCACACAGGTAGGCAAGAACTCTACCACTAAGCTATTTCCCCAGCCCAGATTTTCTTTAAACTACTTAGGTAAGAAGTTACCCCTTCCCCTACTCTGCTTGCCGCATAACTTAATTTCAGATTCTACCAAGAATTGTTGAAGTGTCACTTGATCCAGTATCTGCCAAACTCCTTGGTTTGAGAAATAATGAATTCTAAGTAAGAACTTTTTCTTTCTTGGGGAATTTTCATGGTTTCATGTGATTTATAAAACATATAAAATGCTTTTATCATAGGATATTTCTCGGCATTTTACTTATTTGGAAGTGATATTTCATGTAAAGTCATTTGTGTCTGGGAAGGAAAATACTTCTATGTTAAATTAATAAAGGAATTCTCTGGAGATGTTGCATAGTGGTTAGGCACTCCTAGGTTCAATCCCTGGTACTAGAAAAAACAAACTAACAAAAAAAGAAACAGACTCTTGGAGAATTAATCCTAATGGAAGAGGTTTGTTTCTTGGTCATTTCTTGTCCTGTCTCCCTAAAGGATCCGATTTGAACCTGGTGTACAATGGTCTACACAAACTCATACTGGCTGCATAGAGTGGGAGTAGACTTAGGAGCCTACCCACTCCAGCTTTCTTGAGAGCATGGATATTGCTGTTTTACATTTGCTTGTTAGTATTCTAAACTTCAGTGCAACCCAGTGTTGGCACTGAAGTCTGTTTTGGAGCAGCTGTCACAGTGGGAACTTTCGCTCCATATGATCAGCTCAGCTCAAGAACCACAAATGTCCCACACAGATAGGCTCTGAGAGGTGACTTCTCTGAGTTCTTGAAGAACATGATTACTTTCTTCGTGCAAAAAGAAAGCTTTTACTGGTTGCATGTTTTTGAAGCAGTTCCTAAAACATCTTCTGAAATTCGTACTAAAATGTAGTAGTAAAACTCAGGCACTTGGGGAGAGGGCCAGATGAGTGCCTTTCAACAAGGACCATCTGTTGACTTGGAGGCCATTTGTCACCTACATTTTAAATATGTTGGCTTAAAAAAAAAACCAAAAAGAATTATAAGAAAAAAAATTCATGCTACTGCGAGAGGCAATATACGGTATAGATTAGGAGCTTCCACCGTGGAGCCAAATGGCTTCTGAATGAATCCTGGCTCTGCCACACTTGCTCATAATCCTGGCCAGTTTCTGCATCTGTAAAATAGGATATGATCAGATGTACTTTGTGGGGTGATTGAGGGGAATCAGTAATAGCAGACAGGTAAAAAATACTTTATTTGGGTTCAGTGTCAACAGTCACAAATATTTCAGTTTTATTATTTTTGTGACTTCTATTTTGCTTTTAATATGCATACATGTAGTAAAATATATGTATATAATATACATTACATATAGTATTATACATATATAGTACACTTTACACACACACACACACACACACACACACACACACACACACACACACACACACAGTTTATGTTGCCCATGCTGGATTATGAAGTTCAGTACAAGTGAGCCAGATTTGACAGGAGGAAGTAGGAGGAACAGGGACTGGTGTTAGGAGAACTGCGTGGAGGTTCACTAGCGTTAGGCTGGAATGTGTATCTGGGGAGGTGGGGGGTTGCTAGAAAGAGATCAAATAAGTCCAAAAGATAAATAGGGAGCAGACCAGTTAGAGCCTAATAAATAAGCCCTGGCAAGGAGTTTGACTTTTATCCTGAGGGCAAACAGGGAGCCACTAAAGGTTACTTGTTTTGAAGCAGGGGAGTGACAGGCTCAGTCATGCACATTAGAGAAAGATTCTACTACTTTCGCAGAGGATGAACCCGTGAGGGCTGGAAGATGAGTAGGAAACCAGTAATCAAGGCTGTGGCCGAAGTCTATTGCCAGGACTAAGTGAGCAGCTCTCTCTGCCCACATCCTACCTGGAAGCAGGTAGAGCAACCCTGCAAATTCGATTCTGGTGGTGAGAAATTATTATTACCTGAGCCTGATTTTCTAGTAGACGTGCCTCTCACTAAAACAAGTGAGATCCTTTTGGAAGTTGCATTAAGCTCCTGAGGCCACTGGGGTGCCATTAAACTCCTGCTTCAGCACACTAAATGGAATGGAATCTCAGTCTGAAGTCAGCCAGTAAATGAATATAACTTATGTTGAATTCCAGCTAATGTACAGTCTTAGAAGTAGCATTAGTCTGGAAAGTCACTTGGGTACCATTTGGAGTACTGAACTATGATTTACTTGGTCATACCCTAGTGGCCTGTATGTGCCAATATAGCTTCCATGGTCTTTTCTACTCTGTTCCAGGGAATAACTTATGGAATGAAAACATCCATTTTAAAAACATATTTTCTATATCCTATTCATTTTCTTGGTGGATAGGGATTATTGAGGTCAGTATTTATTGTTCAAAAATGTGCCATTTAAATGAAAGTAGCAAGTCATAACCTAAAAATGTGTAGCTTAAATGAAAGTAACAGGTCATAACCTAAAGTAATTTTTCCTATCAAATTCATGTAATAGCTAAAGTTAAAGAAGCACACACTTTTCCAAAAGAAATTTCAATTTTATTTCACAAGGAATTCATAAATGCTCATTAACTTAAAATTTGCTTTATATATAATGTCATTAATAGATTTTTCTCTGATGTACAAATACTTCAGAAGTCATATGCCCATGAAGTCTAATGTTAAAAAAAATAAATGAAACTGATATTCTGATAAATCCTGTAAGGACCCAGTTCCATGTCACAATCACACTTTTATTTCCCATGAAATCATCACCATGGGCCTGATTTTTAACGTATTTTAATATGTGTGTGATTGTCTCATGTAAGTCAGCTTACTATGGAAGCCTGTCTAATACTGTGAGAATTCTCTTGTCTGAGATAGATGTTATAGGAATTTTGTACAATGAATAGTCTGAAATGTAGAAATGAAGAAGCCTCACTGTGAATCTGTGTGATAACCAAATTCGAAACTATCTTAAGAACTATTTTCCCTTCTTACTAAAAATAATTTCTTGGATCAGCTTTCCAAGTGCATAGGTCCATAATAAGTAAATAGGAAAAGAATCAGATATTCAAGAAGATTAAGTCATACTTATATAATTTGGGGAAGCATAAAGAGGGATAAGATCCAGGAATACAATAGAGAATTTTAGAAATGTTTGCTGGAACACATAATAACAATGCCTAATATTTGTGTGATTAGAGTATTCATTGTGCTTTCTAAAACATTATTTTATTTGATGTCTACAAACCATTGTTTATACATAAAGAAATTGTGTCTTAGAGTGACTTGTCCAAAATTCAAACAGTTCATAAGTGGTGAAACCAAAGCTTTAATCCGTGTTTTCGGATTCTTAAGACACTACATCAATGTTTAGTAGCAAGTAAATAATTGGAACGTACCAACTACCATGTTTTATATCTAAAGCTATCAGCAAACAAGTGCACCTTCCTCCTTGATCAGCCTACACACTTATTTCCTGTCCCACTAACTTGTGATAAAGCTTGGAGTTTTTAAATATGGCTTTTATTTCTGATTACAGAAGCAACACAGGTTCTGAGTAGAAAATTTAGCAGTGTACAGTGGTTTAGTGATATCATGCACCTATAGAATGAATTTTTCAGAGCTATGTGGGCTTTTAGTGCTTTTTGAGTAATTTTATGCCCTAAAAAGAATTTTAAAATGAAATCAACAAAAAAAAAATTTGTCATTTTAGTTTTTACTTTCACAAAAGAATAAGGAAAATTTCATTATGCTGTTTAAATATCAACAGCTTCATATTGTTTTTGAATAAAAATATCAAGGACATTTTCTGTGTTTGTTGTTAGAATCAACACTGAAAAACATCTTTGCCAGCTATCTGAATAAATCCATAATCTCTCTATTTTTTTTCCAGAGTAAACTTCCTGGCCCTAAAATTGCTAGGTTAAATAGTATGCAAAATTTCTCAGTAATTAAATAGCCAAACAGAAAACTTTTGCCTAAAGTTCCATTTTGCAGTATATTAATACCTTTTTTGTACAATTGCCAGTCCCTGATCTTTGCAAAAATCCTTGCCAATAGCATCATCAAAAATAGCATATTTTTATTTTGCACAATTTAACAGTTTGATAGTAAATACTCTGCAAAAAGAGACTTAAGATTTGCTCTTAGATTGTGTCCTGCATAGCATTTGCAGTTTATTGTTGAACAAGAAGGACTTTCAACATATAGAATGCTACCTTCACAGCACATGTAATAGATAAAACACTGAGCATGTTCCTCTTTAATCTTCACTGTATCAAATTCTTCAAGTGCTGCTGTTCATTCTTCTGTGAAATTTAATAATGAAATGGCTTTCTCTGTGGGCCATTATAATGACCATATAATAATGACATCTGAAAACATTTTTAAGTTTTTGGAAGTAGCATTAGAGTTTTTGAGTTAGCAAGAACCTTAAGGAGCACCTAATTAGACCCCTTCATTCTGCATTATGTATATTTTAATGTAAAGATATTTAAAAAACTTGGTACATTTTACAAATTGAAATGGAAAACTAAGTGTCTAGTACTTTTGTCCTTAGTTTGTGTGAGTCACTCATAGACTCAGAAATTAAAACTTCTTCAGTTTTTAATACTTTGTTGTGGTGACCAAGTCAACCGTTTTAAGAGAATAAAATTTTATTCATGATGATGGATTCTAATGTTGAAGATCGTACAACCTCCAACTATGCCTTACCTAAATGATATTTTCCAGTAGTCACATTTTTTATATAGCTTAGTAAGCTATATTTCTTTTCGTTTTGTTTTAGGTAGCAGTTTTACAACATCATCAGGATTATATACAGGAAATAATTCACTCACAAATTCTTCTGGATTTAACAGTTCACAGCAGGTAACTTAAAAAGCCAGTTTAACTTCTGAAATATTTTTAAATATAACATGATTTCATTTTATAAAGAAAGATCTGTTTATATTAAGCTCTGAGAACTTTCCTAAGCTTTTTAATAGTATTGCTTTTTCCTTCAAAAAAAAATCTCTTTAGCAGTCTCTTTTGGTGAATTGTTTGATTTTCACATTGTTTTAATTATACTAGTACTGAATCACAGAAGATATATGAAGAATATTATGTAATATTACACATAATTTGTTTGCAAGTCTGAACTCTTCAATGAATGTGTGCTTGCTGGTATGAATTCAGAAAAGATGCAGAAAAACATTTATTGTACTTTTGAAAGGTAAGAATACAAAAATTTTGACAGGTTGTTCTTGCATGTTTTGGCTTGGTAGGACTATCCGTCTTATCCCAGTTTTGGCCAGGGTCAGTATGCCCAGTATTACAACAGCTCACCGTATCCAGCACATTACATGACAAGCAGCAACACCAGCCCGACAACACCGTCCACCAATGCCACTTACCAGCTTCAGGAACCCCCGTCCGGCATCACGAGTCAAGCAGTCACTGATCCCACAGCAGGTAATTACATGCTTTTGATCTGTCTTACCATCTGTATTTCTTGTGCCTTCAATACATTTTTCTACATTCATATATTTGTGTATGTGGTTTTTCTGTTTTGGCAAGTTTTGGTAAAAATGAAAGGTTTTAAGTTTAGCAACATGATCATGGGATTAATTTTATTCATAACTTTGAAATTTTTAATATAAAGTATGTAAATTTCAAAAGCACATGACAGATTTTATTCATTTGTAAATATAATCATTCAAGATTTTATATGTATTTCTTTTTAGACTTATAACTTGAAATAATTAGCTATGATTATAAATAAACATAATTTGTTGATACCACATATTGACTATGAAGAGAAATGACATTCCCTGGAATTTAATGTTTATCATGATTAAATATTTAATGTTTTCCATCAAAGTAATACATTGTTGATGCTTAAAAATGTCGCTTCCCATCAAAGGACTTACTGTGGAAGTCAGAGAAACTGTCCCCACCCTTCCCCACTTGGGGTGCAGCATGAACTTGGTAACTGTGTGTCTGAGTGTGGGCAGCGTTCATGGTTCTGTACAACCCTTGTTGGGTGGGCCTTTTCAAACAAGAGTTTCTTCATCTCAGGAAAGTTTCCTATATTGAATCCTTACTATTGCCTCTCCCTTGGTGCTTTCTTTCTGTAAGTCTTAATGGCATATGCTTAATTTCCTGAATTGTTCTTCACTTACATTTCTTATATTTTTTCTTATCCTTCTTGCCTCCTTGTTTTTAAACATGTAGTCATTCCTTTCACGGATTATGAGATAAACTGTTATCTTCACAAAGTCCAAATTTCACTCCTCCTGCCATATTCCCAGAGTTGGAGCCCACTTCATTGCTACAAATCAGATTTAAATGGCCTTATGTTGAAAGACTTCCAGAGTGCTAATTCTAGCTAGTTATCTTTTTCTTTTTTTAAGAAAGATCGGGAAAAAGATTATCAACTTTATTTTTTCATCTGGCCTTAATTTCTCCAACACTTAGTTGTATACGTGGTGCTGGGGTTCAAACCCAGGTCCTCATGCATGCCAGGGAAGTGCTCTAGCTGGTTATTTAACTCATGAAAAAATGTGTTTTGCCTTACAAATGATAATTTAACTTTTGACTATAGGCTTGCTTTGTAAATGTTAATAGATTCCCCTACAAAAACGTTTTCTGTGCTCTAACTTTTTTCTCTTTAAAAGACAGAGATTTTGCTTTATTTTGAGGGAGGAAGTTCTATCATTCTTAAAATCATCCTCTAATTTCAAATTCTTATTACTTCTACATATTTCAGCTTTAAACCTTTTTATCTTTGATCATTGTATTCCATTAATCTTTATTTTCAAAAATCTGCATTTATATTATATCCCTCACTCAATTCATATGTGTAAATGCAGTATTCATCGAACTGGGTATAGTTGTCCGTCTTTTTTTATTTAGATTTCCATGTCTGCGTAATTACCCCAAGCAGAGCTCTGTTAATGAGTTTATAGAACTTGCGCTAGAAGTTCTCATAGACTTTTCTTCTCTACTTCCATCAGTATCGTAAGAATCATGAGGAAAGGTGATGACTTGTCCCAATCTTAGGGACCATCTGTGCCATCCAAACTTTCTTGGTTCCTAAAAGAAGTTCTGAAAGGAAGATAGCTAGATGAATGAGAATTAGTAAAATGTTGGTAGGGTCTGTGGAATAATAAAATGAGAAAAGGAAACAGAATAATTTTACTTGATTCTTGACATTCTGTGAAGCATATGTACAAATGAATAGGTGAAGACTTCATCCTGTTGCTTAATTAAGGATGCTTAGAGCTTTGCCATTTGATCATATAATGAGAGTTTGTCTTGAAAACTTGACATTGTCCTAAGTGAGTTTTATTTATACCAGGGATGCCATGCAAATGGATGGGGATCCCTGGGTGCAAAGCCAAGCCAGATCAGAAACAGTACTGAATTGCAATTCTCAAAAGGTATATGTGATTTTATCATAAGAATAAACACTAGGTTTTAGCTTTTATTAAAAATCATGCTTAGTAATTTTGATACTTATTTCTGTTTCGTTATCCTATGACTACAGAGTGGAATTGGAATGGGGAGAAAATAATTTTTAAATTTCTAACATTGACTGCTTCTCGCGAAAATGAATGTGCATGGATCAGCCTTTCTATGTTACCAACTCAGAAGTGAAAAAAAAAATCAGAGCTATCACAATGAAAAAAAATTAAAAGTTCAGAGACCAGTTGGCCTAGGTTTTATTTTATTTCATATTTGTGATAAGACTGGATTCAGGTTCTGTTCTTTGGCATTAACTTGCCTCTTTTACTAGTCATATGAAATTTGAGACTTGTTCTTAATTAAAAGGAAGTGTTGATGATAAAGCACATAAATTTACTAAATGGAAGAGTTAGAGAAGTTTATTAAATATAACCTACGGTTTTTGTTTTGAAATAGAAGTAAAAAGTAGTGAAAAATAAATGTCTTTATTTTTGTCGAAATCCTTCAGTTTTTTTTTCCTTTTAATTTTAGTAATCTGCTGGTGTTAAAGTGAATATTTTACCATAGGGGAGATTGGATACACTAACTTCTGATCTTATACATGACCAGGTTTTTGACATTCTGTTTCATAATATGACTCAGTAAGACCTCTCTCCAAGCCACATGCTCCTCCTCGCTTCCTTCATGACGTCTTTCTCATGTTACTTATTGATCCGTTGTCATGATAAAGGCACTAAGATAATGTTGTAAGGTTTTTACAAGATAATCATGTGAGAATCCATTTGCTTTTTTATTGTGCATTTTTTAAAGCTATTTGGAGAATCAGTGTCTTTTAAGTCCATAGTAATACGCAGTATTACTTTTAAGCATGAAGTTGGTCATGAATCTTTAAATTTTTAAAAAGTATTTTAATGTATTTATAATTAAATATTGAAAACAAAAATTCTTTTATAGGCATATTTACTACATTAAAAGTGTGCAACTTAAATTTGAAGATTTAACCCCCAATTTGTAGTCTATTTAAAAAATTAAAAGTAGTGCTTTTTGCATCATTTTTTTAAGGACAGTGAGAGAGAGAGAGGGAGAGAGAATCAATTTTTTATTGACTTTTTCCACATGGATTTCATTGCTCTGACACCTAGCTGTATACTCGAGTGCTTGGGTTTGAACCCATGTACTTGCACATGCTAGGCAAGTGCTGTAACCACTGAGCAACCGCTTCTACTCCTTTGCATCGTTTTTTTAAAAAATGAGTTTGTTAGCCCAGTGCAGTGGTGTACACCTGTGATCCTAGGGACTCAGGAGGCTGAGACAGGAGAATTGCAAGTTGAAAGTCTGCCTCTGCTTCTTACTAAGGTTCTAAACAACTTTGATCCTCTCTCAAAATAAAGAATAAAAAATGGCTAGAGATGTGACTCAGTGGTTAAACACTCCTGAGTTCAATTAAAAAAAGAAGTTCATTAGCCATGCATTGATGATCCTAATAAAACAAAATTTACATCATCTGGAGATACAGAAGAATCTATCTACTTTGAGAAATTGAAGATGTTATTTGACCACTGAGCAAGATTTTAATTTATCAATCGTATTGAAAAATTTATGCTAGCGGGATGGGTATGGTGTCTTGTGCCAATAGTCCCAGCTAGTTAGGAGACTAGCCCAGGAGTTTCAGATCAACCTGTTTTACATAGCAAGATCCCTCTCAAAAAGAAAACAAGAAAAGAAATTCTTGCCTACTTGTTAGTGTTGCTGGTCTCTCCCTGTGCCCAGCTGAAGGACACCTTGGTTGCTTCCAGTTTAGGGTCATGCTGAATAAAACTGCATTATAAACATTAGGATGCTGCTTTTTGTGTAGATGCCAATTTTCAACTCGAATAAATACATAAGAGTATTATTATGAATTTTGTGGTAAAAACTGTTTAGCTTTGGAAGAAACTGACAAATTATATTCCAAAGTGACTGTACCATTTTATATTCTCACTAGCAATTAATGAGTTGCTATTGCTTCACAGCATGGTCAGCATTTAGTATTGTCAGTATTTTGGATTTGGTCCATTCTCAAGAGATCTATAGTGGTATCTCCTTCTAATTTGCAATTCCCTAGTGACACAGGGTGTGGAAGATCTTTTCATATGCTAATTTTCTTTTGTATATCTTTGGCTACTGTCTGATCAGATCTTTTACCTACTTTTTAATTCGGTTAGTTGTTAAATTTTAGGAATTCTTTGTGCATTTTGACAAAAATTTCATTGTCAGATATATGTTTTGCAAATATTTTTTCCCAGCCAGTAGTTTGTCTTTTCCTTCTCTTAACAGTGTCTTTCAAAGAAGAGTTTTTAATTTTAATGAAGTATGGTTTATTTTTTTTTTTCATGAATCATGCCAAAAAACTCATTGCCAAGCTCAAGGTCATCTAGATTGAGAAAAATTCTTATTAAACACCCACACATACAAAACTCAACTGTGTTGCTATCTAGATTTTTCGTAGTTTTGCATTTTACACTTAGGTTCTAATTGATTCTGAATTGATTTTTGTGTAAGGTCAGGGTACAGTTTAATTATTTTGCATCTGTATGTCCAGTTGTTCAGCTGTCTTTTATCTAGTATATTTCATTTGCTCCTTTGTCAAAGATCAGTTGACTGTGTGTTTCTTTTTCTGGGTTCTCTCTTTTGTTTCTTTGATCTACTTATTCTTTCTCCAGTATCACACTGTCTTAATTACTATAACTTAATAGTAAGTCTTGAAGTTAGAAGATGTCAATCCTGTGACTTTGATTTTCTCCTCCAAAACTGGGTTGTCAGTTTGGGACCTTTTCCCTCTCCATCTAAACTTTAGAATCAGTTTTTCATTATTCAAAAAGCGAAGTTCTGAGATTTCAATTGCAATTTAGTTGAATTTATGGATCAAGTTGGGATAAACTGACATCTTGGCGCTATTCTTATCCATATGAATGAAACTTCTCTCCATTTATTTCTTCAATGTTAAAAACACAAAGTGGTAGAGAAATAGGAAATTTTAGGGTATTTTTCCTTTGTGCTAATAACTAAATTAATATTTCATCTCTTATCTCTTATAGATTATAATACCTGATACTATCCTCTTAAAACTTCAGGTATATTATTAAAACATAACTGAATACATGTTTAAGAAAGAGTAATAAAACATCTAATAACATGAGAGTATTGTCCTGAAGAGTTTTACAAATAGTCTTCTCTTAAGATCCCTTAAGCTGTTCTTTGAAAAGTATATTTCTTTGTCATATGAAACATATGTAAATAATCAAAACATGAACAATCTTTTGTAATCCAGTTACTGTGTATATTTAAATAATTTGACTTGAAAACATATTGTCCAGAATCTCAAACATTTCATAATATTTATGGTGGCTATGATAATAATAATACATAGTAAAATATAATCAAATATAATATCAGTCTTAGAACTTCATATTCATTATTGCTTGCAGTCTTACAATACACACCTGACATAGGTATTATTTGTGCCCATTTTACAGGTGAAGAAAAAGAGGCATATAGCTCTTTAGTGTTCAATAAACATTCGGTAGTAAATTTAGAATTTTGAGGCTGACTTCTTATGAAAGGACTCTTACAACAGTGTACTTTTAAGATATTACCAAAACAATCCAAGAGAGAAAAAGGGAGAGAATGGTGAGTAAAACATTTTAGGATAATGTGAAGGAAAATCCAATTACTTGTTAGGAATGAGTTTCAATATGAATACCATAGAAAAATGTTTTTCAAAGAATTTGTTACTTTGACTTTCCTAGCAAAAGCTTGATATTGAAATCTACCTTCGGACTGCTTGACCGCATGCAGACAATTTTAGTCGTTAAGGTGATGTGCAGGAATCTTGCCAATATTGAATTTCAAGTGACAGAGGAAAAATCAGTGTAAGAGGGAATTCAATATGCATGGGAAACCATTTGTTCCCTCTGCTTCTTTGATCCCTGCCAAGGCACAAGAAAGTAGAGCAAAGTGCTTGAAAAACAGGAATGTTCTTGTGCAAAGCTGCAGAACTCTGAGCTCTCACAGGAACTCAGTGTGACAGGATGAAAAACTAAACTGCCAGACATCTTCCCTTCTAAATTCAGGAACTTTGGGTCTCGCCTGCAGTACCTAACAAGTCTGTGAACGTTCACTGCGGGCAGAGCGGTTGGAGGCTTGCAATAGTCCTGGTGCCTGTGTGAATGGTTTAGGAAATCTGCAGGTCATACTTGCTCCTTTTCGAAGATGCCTGTGGATTTTGGAGGAGTTTGTAATTTGTTCAGCTCAAAAATAAACCATTGCAATGAAACAATTTCAGCTAACTTTTTTGGAAACATTTGTCAGCAAAACAAATATTTGTATCTAAAATAGCGAGGCTATTAAGATGTGAGAAAACAAAACAGATGTTTGTTTTGGGTTCTTGGATTTGTTTGTCTTGATGGCATTTGTTTCTTTCTTTCCTTTTTCCCAGAGGATATATACTGTTAAACTTAATGAGATTATAAAAGTCAGAGAAATAAAGTCCACTTTTTAAAAATACTGCCAGGGTTGTAATAAAAATGAGTTTTGTTACCTGTGAATTTTGGACTTTGTTTCTAAGAAGTGAAAATTTCAGTCTTTTAGCATTTATCCATTTGGTGACTCATTACTAGTTTGCCTTTCTTTTGATTAGTTGACCAGATGTGAGAATGCTATATACAGTCACTTTTAATATCTTGGATTCCAAGACTCATCCTTTCTATATATATATAGGTAACACGATTTATATATAATCAAAATAAGAAATCACATATTTTAATTTATTTTTATTAATGTATTATAACTACACAGAGTAGTGGGATTCATTAGGGCATACCTGTACATACACATATGTGATCCATCTCATGCCCCAGGATCTGCCTTTCCCCTCCCTTCTTTCCTCTCTCCCTCTTATCTACTTGCTCTACTCTCTGGTCTCCCTTCTATTATTATTACGATTTTCATTACTGCATTATAATTATAGATCTCTTTCTATTCTATTAGTGCATTGTAGCTGTATACATGTATATATTCATTGTAGTGTATTCATACATGGACATAGCATAATTTGGTAGATTCATATAGTGTTGAACTAATTAGATTAGTCTGCCAAATCTGCCAAATATTTATTTCTCTTCTGATTGATTTGTTTGTAATGCAATAAAGCATAAACATTCTGTGGGTCCAACTCAAATCAGTGGGATGATTTCCCTTGTTTAAGTTGGAAGAAGTCAGCATTGATTTGAATTTTTGACAGATTTGAATTTTTGAATTGGAGATGGTTGGGAAGAAGACATACAGTTATCTGTGTTTACTATTCTTCTACTTCATTAAATTGTAATTAGATGCTTTGGGAAGTAGGGTTTTTTGTTTTATTTTGCTGTTGTGGACCTGGGGATCAAACCCAGGACCTCAGACATGTTAGGCAAATGCTCTGCCGCTGAGCTACACACCAGTCCAGCAAGTGGGTTTTGGACAAAGTGTTAAATAAAGGCAGGATGGGTAGATTAATGGCTACCAATTTTATTCCTAACTTGATATCCAAATTTGTAAATTAGTGAATTTAATGAATACTTTTACATTTACTGAATAGTAATAACACACAAGAATTGGATGAAATTATAAAGATACAAGAGTGTTCATAGAGAAGAATAAACCCTTGAATATAGCCCGTTGGTTTCTTTGAGTATTTTAAAGAATACACATTGTGGGGCTGGGGTGGTGGCTCAGTGGTTACAGCACTTGCCTGGCATGCAAGAGGATGCAGGTTCAAACCCCAGCACCATGTACACAATGAAGTGTCAGCAATGAAAGCCACATGAAGAACTAATAAAAAACTGATTGCCCCCGTCTCTCTTACTGTCTCTCTCTCTCTTAAAAAAGAAAAATGCATGTTGCTTCTATAAAATTGTATCTAGATTCTACCCCTACCCAGTCCCCTCAAGTTCAAATCTGTATTTTTTTCCTGACACATTGACTCAGTTATTTTTCACCAAGTTCTGTGAGATAGAAACAGATTGTCGTTGTTCCTTTTTCACAGTTGGGAAACCTAAGGTGATGTCCGTATCAGTACTGAGATGTAACTTCTGAGCTTGGCTTTCAACTTGAATTCTCAAAAGCACCTTGTCTGAAGTTTCAAATGGGGAGCAGAAAAATGAAAATGTAAACAGAGTCCTGAAAAGCAGTAGCTATGTGGCCTTCGTTTTCTTTCTTTGTGTCACTCAACAGAAGCATCTAATGTGAGGTGTTCAGTTAAATATATGTCAATTTGTTTGACTGGGCTCTATCTGTTGATAAAAAATAATGCAGACCTGAAGGTACAGGGCAGAGGTATGTAGTACAGAATACTCCAGGTTAACTCATGGCGCATGTCTCCGCTTTTAAAGCCAGTGTATGGGCCGCTTACAGCCAGTTGCACGCTCTCTCACCCTGCACTTCCCTCAGTCCCTTCGCCTTGCTCCTCATTAATAGTTACTAGGCATGGACTTGCTTAGGGAGCAATTTGCCGTGACATCTCTTTCCTGTTTTCTTTCCCTTCCTCCCTCAGGACCTCATTCTTTACCTTGCCCTCCTATTTATTTTTTATTCATTTCTCTACTTACAGTTCATATTTGATGGGTGTGAAATGTAAGGATAATGATATGCCTCTGTCTAGGAAAGTGCAAGACATCCATTTTAAAGTGAAACCGGGCACCTTATTCCAGTGTATCATCTTCTGATGCTTTTGAAAATTCATCTTTTCTGACTTCCTCATAAACATTACCGAATACCTCCTCGTAAAATTAAAATAGCATTGCCTGCAATATTGTTATTTCAGCTAAATGCTACTGATTCTCACTTTTATGCAACTGATGAAACTTAAGAGTGTAATTTTCTGCTCTTTTACTTGGTATTCTGTGCACTGTTTCACCTGGATTATTGGTTGACTTAATCATAGATTGGTCTGGAAGTCATATCTGCCATTGATTCTCTGAGACAGCAGCTTCTGAGTTTCAAAAAAACTGTTTTAGAGCATAGCTGATTTGTATTATAGCTATGTAAAAATGTTTAGGACATAGCTAATTTGTTAATAGACAACTCTCATGTCTGCAAATCCATTTCAGTAGCTCTAATATGAAGCAAATTTTAGTTTTAAATTAAAGGCAAAAGTGACCTCATAGATTCTTTTGCCTGAGACCTTCACTTTACTGGATAGGAAATGGAGAAGAACTGCATGTTTCTAAGCAGCACACAAGCTGCCATTGGTGGCATTTCCACATGGCACACTAGAGTGGCAGCCTTGGGAGGCAGAAGAGCATGGTGTGGCCTTCCCCAAACTTTGGGCCAGGTGGCCCAAAGTTGTGAAGATGGAGATGGATGTTTTTTATCCTTTAATGAGTCTGAAGACAGGATTAGAGACACAGGTTATCAGACTTTAAGGGTTCTCCTGCTTTAATTCCCTTCTGACCCTCTGACAGAATAATGCTCGGTGAGAACAAATGTGACGTCCGTTGATTCCCAGATGTGGAGTCCCGCTTTCTGCCTGAGCTCTTCTCATGCTGCCCACCTACTCGGGGTCATCTCTGAACAGGTCCTGGGCTCTACTCTCCCTTAGAGTACAGTGTAGAAAAACTAGAGTGGTGGCTAGGGACTTGGAGTCAGACTAACCAACCAAGGTTTAAATCCTGGTGGTATATTACTCTGGGCAAGTCACTTAGCTCCCTGGAACATTATTTCTCTAAAAGAAAATGAGAATAAGACAGATTAAGCATTCCTTATTGGAAATTCTGGAAACCAGAAGTTGTTCAGATTTCAGACATTTTAGGATTTTGGAATATCTTCATATACAGAGTGAGATAGCTTAGTGGTCAGTCTCGAGGCTAAACACAAAATTCATTTATGTTTTATATATACCTTATGGTCTGAAGTCAGTTTTATACAATAATTTTTGAATACCTACATTTTGACTGCAACCTATCATGTGAGGTCAGGTATGGAATTTTCCACTTTGGTATCATGTTGACACTCAAAACATTTGGGGTTTTGGAGAATTTTGTGGTTTTGGGTTAGAGATACTCACTCTGGACCTCTTGTCAACAGAATAACTGTGAGAATGAAATGTCATAATTAGCTAACACAGTGACTGACACATACTAGGCCCTCAGATATTCCCTTCTTCTATTCATGCATTCAGTGGGTTTTTATAAATGCTTGCCATGTGCCAGGTGCCATGCTGTGTGCTAGGGCTACAGAAGTGACAAGAAAGTCACAGTTCCTGGTCTCAGACCATCTCGAAGTTCATTACTGTCACTAGCTGTGCTTTGTGGCGGTTTTGGAGACTAGAGTCCCCAAAATGTGGCTTACCAGTTTCTTTCACGTAGAATGACTGTAGGGAATTTAAAACAGTAGTTGAACTGTGTGAGAAGAATGGTAGAAATTTCTGTGAGGTTATCCACAGAGTACTGGAGAATTGGTAATGTCATACTCCAGGGGAGATGAAACTCTCTTAATTCAATTTCTAGAACTTGACTGAGGTATTAATTTACCTTGGAGAACTCAGTTAGTGATTATGTAAAACAAGAGTCATGGGTATGGGACACGGGTAGAAAAAAATCAGTGTAGTTTTCTGTAAATAATCGATGTTGATTAATCTTGGATTACTCTTAACCTACATGACGAGTCAACATGTTTGTATGCCTTTAATTTATTTTACATATTTATGGAATTATACTGTATCTGACAACTTAAAGTTTTCAAAGTTTAATTTTTTATACTTTGATAACATAGTATTCACTGAGAATTTATAATAATGTAATTTACTCAATGTCTTACTAAGATCCTTTATTTTATTTTCTTCTTTCCTTTCTTTTTCCCTCCCCCTTCTCTTTCTTCCTCCTCCCTCTTTCACCATGAACTAATAAAAAAAGAAATCTCCCAGTATAAAATTATCATGGTCACACTGTCATGTCATCATAAAGTCATAATGGCCCTTTACTCTGTGTGCTTCCAGTGCTTTTTGAACAATATCACAGACCTTCCATTAGGGCTGTGCAGCCTTCCCCATGACAATCTTCCCTGGTTGGGCCTGACCTTAGAGAAAGTCATTTCTTATCACAGGTAACTTGGTGTAGCATATGGCTCACCCAACTCGGCAACTAGTGGGTCCATTTGAAGTAACTCATAATATAACTTAACAAACTCAGCAGACACTTATGTCTGTTGGCAGGTAGAAGGACTCGATGGCTCCCCTCTTCTAGACATTTTAAGTTTCACACTTCTACGAGGTCCCTGACTCCAGTGCTATACTCTCTGAAGTTCTGTACTCTGGAGTTCTGAGGTCGGCTGTCATCAGCCTTAAAGATAAGAATCTTGCAAACCCTGCTATTTTATTCATGGTGAGGACATGCTTCTGGCATCCTGATGAATTCCCTCAATGAGCAGTCCTTGTGGTGTTTCTGAGCAGGAAATGGGTTGTCACAACTTACGCACCCTGAAAGCCACAGGACTTTTCGTGCCTTTGCCCAGCATTGACTGCAAACCTTAGGGCAAATAGATCTGTGCAAACCACTCTCTCCTTGACTTCATTTTACCTTTTAAAAATGTATCTGTTTATTAATAGGTAGTTGGTGAGTACTCTCAGTATATTTGTTCATCTACCTGAACTCAACTTTGATAGAGAAAGGTTACTATAAAAACACATTCCTTTTGAGACGTCTTCCTTAATTGTGCTGTTCAATTGCATTACACTCTTCCCCATGTGAAGGAAAAATAGAAAGCATGGGTTCTTCTACTGACATATGCGAGAGTCAGCATTTCATTTGCTATTCAGTGAGCGTCTCTTATTTTTAACATTCTCTTTGGGTTCTGGGGAGACAGGGAAAGCAAGAAGGTCATTTTCTGTCCAAGAGGAGCATTTTACCACCAAAGAGGATAACCATGAATGCAACCAAGCCTGATAAAAGTTGAAATTTTAGAATTCTATGCTAGGAGAAGAGACACATTGCTCATAAGAATGCCTGAATAGGGGGCTGGAGCGGTGGCTCGACTGAGGGACAGAGGGAGGGGAGGGATATTTATTCAAAGCTACAGGAATGGAACATGTTAAATGGGCTCCAGGACAGGGCATCATTCCCATCAGAATACACTTAACTTAGGTTTAAATTTAATGAAAAGATGAAAGTATTTTTGAATGGAAGATCACTTAATAATCTATACCAAAAAAAGAAAGAAAGGAATCCCAGAGAGATGACTTTGAACAATTCAATTCACTTAGCATGACAGTAACACTAATGGGTTTTTACAAAAATCTTTTAGCATGCATTAATTACCTGATGCCTTTAAAATGGTGCTATCTGCATTTCACTATTGAGGAAACTGAATTATAGATATGTTCCAGATGATTATATAAATTATAAGTTACCAAGCCCCTTCTGGAATATACACAAGCCCTGAGGACTTAATGAATAGGTTATGTTTTCCACTACAGAGACATTTTTACTAATTGATCATCCGTGCTCTATACTATAAGTCAGGGAAGATGTGCAGGTAGATCACAATTTGTAAGATCCATTCCTCCTACAGTGGGTTATTTCCCAAGCAGTGAAAGGAGAGAAGGTCACATCTTGGGGGTCTGTGAGAGTTCTGTAATCCATGCTGCCATACTTTGGACCTAGGATTCTCTCCTTGTCATCAAACCTCAGGAAAAGGTGGCAGCCCAGCCTCCCACAGTGCCCATTGGATGTTTTCTCTGTCCTGTCTCTGTTCTCATCACCAAATAAGACTTCTGGCTCAGAGAAGCAGTTCTTTCTCTGAGGCAAGCCTAATCTGGTGGGCATGTGATGCAGGAAGAGGCAGATGGAGTGGAGGCTCCAGAGACCATGTCCTGAATCTGTGTCCTGGCTGTGGTACACGCTAGCTGGGAGCCCTTAAGTTCTGTTAATTTCTACCTTCTCATATGCTACCAGGATTCAGTGACACATCCCTGAACAGATCTGGGCTAGAAATAATCCCAGAG
This sequence comes from Aplodontia rufa, assembly GCA_004027875.1. Lineage (NCBI taxonomy): Eukaryota > Metazoa > Chordata > Mammalia > Rodentia > Aplodontiidae > Aplodontia > Aplodontia rufa. The sequence goes on from PVKS010000108.1 coordinate 93,669, forward strand.
CCTGGAGAAGGTCTTGTTCTATATTCCTGACCCTAATATGTCCTCACTTTTCTTTTACTGTGAATGAATTAAGTTTTCTAACTCTGCACTGTTTGAACTACTGTTTGAACCAGTAGGATGGAATAATGGACCAAGTATGTTTGAGGTCTCCATTTGTCAAATCCTCCCTAATTGCATGAAAACATATTGATAAGTATGAGCCTGTTACTTAAAAATAAAAGCAGATCAAAACAAGTGGTTAAATGAGCCTTTAAGATGAGGATCAACGATCAGGTACATTTTGCTATATAGCTGCGACAACCAGGAATATTCTCTCTGCTGAGTTGTGAAAATGATAAAGGTGTGTTAAGGTTCCAATATGTTCCAGGCACAATTTTGGACACCAGAGACTTAGGAATGAATAAAACACAGTCTTTGCCCTTCAGGGAGTTTAAGTTCTTCTGAAGAGCCATAGGCACAAGGAAACAAAATGAATCTAGTAGTCAGAAGAGCCTGAGGGCTGAACAGCTGGGTAAGGGGAGTAGACTTAGGGCAGGTAAACTATTTTGGAAGAGTTTTCTGGCAGAGTGTCATTTCAGCAGAGACCTAAAGTTGGGGAGAAGAGAGCCACCATCATGTCTGGGGGGAGAGTGTTCTGGGGAGAGGAAACACAGACACCTAGGCCTGGACATGGGACTATGCTTGGTGGATTCAGAGACACCAATGTTGTGGGAGCCATGTGGGACAGGAGGGTGGTAGGATGATGGTTAGAGAGGTAGAGAGGCCTTCATGGTAGGCCTTGCAGGCATGGGAAGGACTTTTAAGAAGTTCCCATCTTCATGGATTAAGATGGATTAATTCTGTATTCTGTGAAATGAGCAGGAAAATATTTTAAGCTCTTTAGGGACCTTTAGGACCGAAATGTCATTTAGTGTCTTCTCTTGAATCTGAATCCTAGTAGTAGGAAGGAAAAAATGCCCAGTGGTGGGACAGAGTAAACCTTATCCATGTTAGAGGTTACAGTTTATTGTCAATTAAGAGGTGACACCAATGGCCATTAAAAGAAAAAAAGACAGGCACTGGGGGTATAGTTCAGTGATAGAGTATGTTCTTCGCATGTGTGAAGTCCCTATCCCACCAAAAAAGAAAGACTTCAATAATCCTTTCTCATTTATTCCCAAAATTCTAGTAGCAAAGGATAGCATGGGCAGAAGACGAGATCCAGTGCAAAGATCAGTGACCCCTGGAGCAGCTCCTTCAAACTGATTTGTTTCCAAGATCATTTTTATAAAACAATATCATAGTAATGGAGTATTCTAACACTGTTCCCTTTCGTGGGGGAAGAAAAAGGCAGGAAACCTGAATGAATGTGTGCATATACATACATCTTCAATTATGAGCATTTAGTTTCTATGGTTTTCTGTCACATGAGAATTCAAGCATGAAGTTTAGGCCACCATTGGAATTTCTTCAGAGTTTTGAGAACAATAGGAATTTTGGTTTTGAATTCTGAGGAACTCAGCCTCAGGCACCCTTCCCCTAACTGCCTTACAGGAGCCTTTGCTTGTTTTATAAAATGCTGTCTAGGGGATTAGAGGTGGGCCTAGTTAGAAATTGTATTAGTCAGGTTTGTCATTGTGACCAATACCCTGCCAAGAACAACTTAGAGGAGGAAAAGGTTGCTTTGGCTCATAATTTCAGAGGTCTCCAACTGTGATTGGCCAACTCTTGCTGTGGGCCTGAGATGAGGCAGAACATCATGGTGGTAAGGCATGGCAGAGGAAAACCACTCAGCTCATGGCCACTGGGAAGTGGAGAGGGAGAGAAACTAGGTCAGATTTAGTTCCCAAGGCCCCAATTCCAGTGATGTACTTCCTCCAGCCACACTCACCTGTCTACAGTTACCACACAGCAGAGTCCATTCAAATGATTAATCTATCAACTGGATTAATATATTGATGAGGTCAGGCCTTTCATAACCCGTTTTTGTCACCTCTGAACATAGCTGCATCGTTCTACGCATGAGCTCCTAGGTGGACATTAAAGATCCAAACCATAACCGAAATATTTGTTAGATCAGGCTATGACAGGTCACTTTAAATCAGGGCAAATCTGAATGTTCAGTGTGAATGCTCCTTTCTGAGAGAGAGAAAGGGAGAGAAAGAGAAAGAGAAATGCAACTTAGTTTTTTGTTTGTTTTTAACCTATTGTCACTGGTGTGCTTGTCTGCTCCTGCAATTTATGTTTGTGTCCTCCAGATTCGGTTGACTACAAAGATCCCAGGAAACAAGTGTCCCCAGACCTGGATCAGTGCACATCTTACATCAGACTCATTAGGTGCAGGGCCCATACCTGGCCATTCTGTTAGAGATGAATAGACAAAATATTTTGCAAGATGTGCGTGCCTTGTGCCTGAATTAGCCCAGGCAGAATCTGCTACTGTCTTGTGTTCTACCTGCCTCAGTAATGGCAGAGTGGAGTGGTTGCAATAGACTCTGAAGCCCGGCAAGCTTAAAATATTTACTCTCCGACTCTTTACAGGAAAAGTTTACTGACTTCTATTTAGGACTTGGAAACAAACAAAAAGAATCAACATTAAATTATGTGAATAAGTTGGTCTCTGCTATAGTTTGGATCTTGAGTGTCTAAAGGGCCATGCATTAAAAGCACCACAGGGGCTGTCTAGAGGTGGCGGAATCTTTAGGAGGTGAAAGGAAGTTAGATCATTGGGGGAGTCTGTCCATGAAGGGGATGTTGGAACCCCAGCCTCATCCTGTCCATCTCTGCTCTGGGCTACTATGAAGTGAGCAGGCACCTTCTTTTTTTATTTTATTAAGAAATTTATTTGTTGAACAATCGAACTTCTAACAAAATAATATATGTATATAAATTCTGAAAATTAGATTTACCCCCAAGATCCCCCCATTACCTACCCTTATCCCTTCCCCCTCTCCTTTCCAATACATCTCTATGAATGCCTTAGGTTGTTTGTCATTACACCTTATCCAGATTTAAAACATGAGAATTGACCTCCTTTCTCAATGGCCAGGGTCTGGTTCCAGCCTCCACACATGAGTGAAGACATTCGACCTTTGGTTCTCTGAGTTATGCTTATTTCACAGCATAATTTCTTCCGTAGCCATCCATTTACCTTCAAAGACTGAGATATCATTGTTTCTAATTGCTGAGTAGAACTCCATGGTGTATAAGTATATACACCACAGTTTTTGGATCCCTTCATCCAGTGAGGGACATCTGGGTTATTTCCATAATTTAGCTATTGTAAATTGAGCTGCTATGAACATCAATTTTGCTGTGTCACTGTAATATGCTGATTGTAAATCCCCTGGAAAAATACCTAGGAGAGGAATAGCAGGATCATATGGTGATTTGAGAATTCTCCACACTGCTTTCCAGAGGGGCTGTACCAGTCTGCAGTTCCACCAACAGCGTGCTAGTGTGCCTATCTCTCCACAGCCCCTCCAGCATCTATTATTTTTTATTTTCTTTATTTTTGCCAATCTGACTGGCATGAGGTGATATCTTAATGTAGTTTTCATTTGCATTTCTCTGATTACTAGTGATTTAGAGCACTGTCTCATGTATTCATTGGCTTGATCAATGTCCTCTATTGAGAAGTTTCTATTTAGCTCTTTGGCCCATTTATTGATTGGGTTATTTGTGTTTTTGAAGTTGAGATCTTTTGAGGATTTTGTAGATTTTGTATATGAGGCCCCTGTCAGAGGAATCACAGCCCATGATTCTCTCCAATTCTGTAGGAAACTTCTTGACTATTTTGATAATTTCCTTGGTAGTGCAAAAGCTTTTTAGCTTTATGGCATCCCATTCACTGATTTTTTACTTTACTTCCTTCACTTTAGGAGACATGTTAAGAAAGTCTTTGCCTACTCCCAAATGCTAAAGGGTTGGACCTAATTGTCTCCCATCAGTTGCAAGGTAGCTGGTATAATTCCTAGCTTCTTGATCCATTTTGATTTAATTCTCGTACAAGGAGAAAGATATGGGTCTAATTTCAACTTTCTGCAAGTGGCTGTCCAGTTTGTCCAGCACCATTTGTTGAAAAGGCTGTCTCTCCTCCATGTAATATTTTGTCCTCCTTTGTCAAAAATCAAATGTTTAAAGATTTGTGGGTTTGTCTCAGGGTCTTCTATTCCATTGGTCTTCTTTCCTATCTTGATACCAGTACCATGCTGTCTTTGTTACTACAGCTCTGTAGCATAGTTTTAGATCTGTTATGGCAAAACCACCTGTTTTGTCTCTCTTGCTTAGTAATGTTTTGGCAAGTCTAGGTTTCTTATTGTTCCAAATGAATTGGAGAATTGCTTTTTCTATGTCTGTAAAGAATGACATAGGTATCTTAATAGGGATTGCATTAAATCTATATAGAGCTTTTGGCAGAATGGCCATTTTTATTATATTAATTCTGCCTAACCAAGAGCATGGAAAATCTTTCCATCTTCTTAGGTCATCTTGGATTTCATTCTTCAATGTCTGATAATTTTTGTTGTAGAGATCTTTGATTTCCCTTGCAAGGTTAATTCCCAAGTATTTTACTCTTTTTGAAGATATTGTGAAAGGGACTGATTTCCTGATTTCTTCATCTGTCCTATTATTATTAGTGTATAGGAAAACTATTGATTTATGGGTGTTATAGCCTGCCACTTTGCTAAATCTGTTTATAAGTCAAGCAGTTTACTGATGGAGTTGTTTGGATCTTCCCGATACAGGATCATGTTGTCAGCAAAAAAAGGAGAGTTATTTTTATCCCTTTGATTTCTTTCTCTTGCCTAATTGCTCCAGCTAGGGTCTCAAGAACAATATTGAAAAAAAGTGGACAGCCTTGTCTTGTTCCCGATTTTTTTTTTGATTCCTTTTATTGTTGCATCCTCAATGATGGCAGAGATCATATTGTGTAACAAACAGGGAAGGAGATTGACCACCAATGTTGCCTACATGTAGGATTAGGGCATAACCAATGCCGTTATGCATAATCAGAATTCACCAACGCACAAAAAGTATTTTAAAACCTTTGCCTACATTGAGCTACCACAAGGTCAGGTACAGTATGATTTCACATGAACTTGGCTCAAGTGGGCTTCACGGGGAGACAGATCCTTTCAGTGCAGAGAAAGAACCCACCAGGCAGTCTCAGCAGGAGAGTCGGCTTCAGAACTCGGCATTGAAGGGGTATTCCGGCAACTGATCCTGGTCAGCCAGGACACCCATCCTCTAGTTTCTATGGAAGCTCAGTATAGTGGCCATCTCCTCATCACTCAATTTGAAATCAAAGACCTGCAAGTTCTCCACAATGCGTGCTGGTGTCACAGACTTGGGGATCACCACCATGTTCCTCTGGATATGGAACCGGATCAGAACATGGGCTGAGGTTTTCTTGTGCTTTGCAGCAGTCTCCTTAATCCTGGGGTCCTCCAGTAGGGAAGGGTCTTCTGGCTTGGCCCAAGGTCTATCTGGGGAGCCCAGGGGGCTGTAGGCTGTCACAGTGATGCCCTTGGAGTGGCAGTACTGGATAAGTTTTTCCTGGGTGAGGTATGGGTGACACTCAATCTGATTAGTCACTGGTTTGTGTTTGAGTCCAGGCTTGTTCAAGAGCCGTTCAATCTGCAAGTGGTTGAAGTTGGAGACTGCAAGGGCTTTTATCAACCCTGCATCCACCAGCTCCTCCATTACCTCCCAGGCATGGAAATGCTTTCAGCTTTTCTTCATTTAGTATTATACTAACTGAGGGTTTAGCATATATAACCTTTACGTATTTCAGAAATGTTCCTTTGATCCATATCTTCTGTCGAGTTTTGAGCATAAAAGGGTGCTGGATTTTATCAAAGGCCTTTTCTGCATCGATTGAGATGATCACGTGGTTTTTGTCCTTGATTCTGTTGAAGTGGTGAATTACGCTGTTTGAGCAGGCACCTTCTGCTCTGCACACTGTGCCACCACAGGCCTGAAGAAACAGGGCTACATGCCCACAGACCAAATTACCTGAAATCATGAGCCACAATAAACGTTTTTACTTATTGATTCTCTCAAGTATTTTGTCATAGTGATACAAAGCTGACAAACACAATCTCCGTGCCAGACAATATACCTGTAGGCTGTACTCAGCTGTGCCATGGGTTAATTTTAAGTTCTTGGAGAGAAATTCTGGGTAATTGCTATTGTGTATGGTTTTTGTGTTTTCCAAACCTAGAGTAAGATGCAAACCTCCTTACTTACCTTAAGTAATCAAACTCAGCTCAACAAAACAGTTCCCTGCCATAGGAAATCTATTTTAAAACATTAGAAATATGCCCAACATATGTACATGATTCTGTTGGCCAGTAGCATTGCCAGAGAGCATGCCTCTGCCTTTCTGTAGGGAAAGCCAAGGGAAGCCGTGATATCCTTCCTTATTGAATTGGAGTTCAAACTTTCCACATCCTTCTTTCCATTTGTGGGGTGGGGGCATTACTGGGGATTGAACAAGGGGCACTTAACTCCCGAGCCACATCCCCAGCCCTTTTTATTTAATTTTTGTTTTGAAACAGGGTCTCACTGAGTTGTTTAGGGTCTTGCAAAATTGCTGAGGCTGACCTTGAACTTACAGTCCTCCTGTCTCAGCCTCCTGAGTCGTTGAGACTACAGGTGTGTGCCACCACACCCTGCTTTCTTTCATTTTTTTTTTTAATTTGGGCTTGGTGGGTACCAAAGATATTTGTATATACTTAGTTCAGTTTTGAGATCCTTAAAGTTCAGAGGGGCCTCAGTGTCAATTACTACCTAATATTGACTTCATGTTTACTTGTATAATCATCCCACATGTTCTAAGATTTGAGTCTCAAGCACAACAATATCCCTGTGTAGGGAAGGGATGTGCTGTCTTTTCTGGGTCCCTCATAGCCACAAATAGAATCTCGTTATTGCCCAGGGTGTCTCATGTTCACTCAGTTCAAACGGTCTTTCACGAACACCTCTGCCTTTCATTTTGTAGACTACGTTATCTTAGAAAGATTCAGGGCCTAGCCAGAGGTAGGAGCTCCTCTGGCCTCACTCCAATGTCACCGTATGTGTGGTGAGAGCTTCCTCTCTGCCGGGAGATCAGTTGCTTCATTCCGTGTGGGGGAAGTAGTCCTTCACCTCACTCAGACTTAGAAATGAGTAAAGACAACTTCCGTCCCCGCTGAGCCAGAGAAGGGGGTCTGCAGGAGCCCCCATGTTCTACTTCCTGTGCAGCCACGATTGGCGTATGGAGTCCCAGGGGTGTAAGATTAGATCAGAAGTCTCCTGCTACTCTAGTATAAATGTGAACGCTTATCCCTAAATCTTCAAGGAGCCAACCAGGCCTTCATGCTGTGCAGCAAGACACTGTGAAAATAAAAAGCTTCTGTGAAGGAAAGCATAATTTAAAGAAGTAAAAGACTGGGGGGAAAATCTGCAAATATGAAAAATGGGTTAAAACTATTCTATATCAAAAGAATATAAAAAATTGGCAGCCGGGCATGGTGGTGCACACCTGTAATCCCAGCTACTCAGGACACTGAAGCAGGAGCATGGCAAGTTCAAAACCAGCCTGGACAATTGAGTGAGACCATGTCTCAAAATAAAAATAAAAAGTGTTGGGGTTCGCTGAGTGGTAGAGTGCTGCTTGGTTCAATCTCCAGTACCAAAATCAATCAAAATAAAATTGGTGAAGGATTTGGACAGTTCACAGAAGGAAAAATACTTTTTAATTAAATATACATAAGCATCTCCAACATCTGTAAGGTGAAAATCACGCACTGCTATTCTACACAGGATAAAATAGCAACAACTTATAGAGGCAACCTATAGTGTGTAAATGTGTAAGGTTTGGATAAAATGAACCCGGTTTAAATTGATGCAATCTTTTTGAAAACTCTTTGATAGTATATCTAAACAAACAGAAAATAGGTTGAGGGAGGCATGAGAACACAACTGGGTGAGGAATTTGGATGAGATAGGGTGGACAGTAAACTAATGGTTGCTGAAGATTGGAGTTACCTGACTTAGAAGGTAACCTACATGTTTAAGAGGTGAGAACAAGAGCTTAAACTTCAAGATGGTTTGGTAAGTGTACATTCTTAGATAGGAGAACTTTTTTTTTCTTTTAACAGTGAATTAGTTTTTTCTCTGGCTTGTTTTTCAGACACTTAGTTGTGTATGTGGTGCTGAGCTTTGAACCTGGGTCCTTGCGCATGCCAGGCATGCGCTTTACCACTGAGCCAGTGCTCCAGCCCGTAGATAGGAGAAGTTTAAAGCTAAGTAACCCAGCCTGTGTCCTTAATTTGACAAACAGGGAGACTGAGAACTGGAAAAAAAAAATAGGAGTTATTCCCTTAGGGGAATTGGATGAACTTTTCTGAGTTCCAGGACTTTGTTTTTCTTTTTAATACTGCAGGATTTGTGGAAACATTCTGTAGTATTTACAAATGTAGCATTTTAATGATCTTATGTAGATTTTAATATTTTATGATTGAATAGGTAAACATTCACTTTTCAATGAGCTTCTAAAGTAAACAAAGCTATTTCCCTTTTCAATGAGCTTCTAAAGTAAATACAGCTATTTCCCATTTATAAATGTTTTGACTAGCTGGTGGAAATAATTAGATAACCTTCGTAGCTTTAATAGAGTGAGAGCTAGACTTGAAAAATACCCTTTACATCATTGATTTTTTTCACTTCTACTTTGCATGCTAGACACTGTGTTTTCAGTATACAGAATCGAATACCAACAGGTTCTCCTTTCAGCAGAAGTGATGGACATTTGCTCAAAATAATTCTGTCCAGTTGTTTATCATCCACTGCCAAAATAAATAATTGCAAACATCATATAGCCCAGTAATTCACAAAAAAATTCACAGGAATTCATAAAGATCATCATTGGGCATCATCTCCAAGTCTAATAGGAAGCACAGATCAGTGATAGCCTAGGAGTTGAAAAAAGGCATTTGAAGGAAAAGGAACAGCACATACAGAGTCACGATGCAGCATGGCACTTTCAGAGAACCAAGATAATGAGGACTGTCCTGAAGTAGAATATGAGTGGAGAGAGTAGTTAGTAATTAGGTTGCAAAGGGACTCCATGGGACTTCTCTCTTTTTTAAGGTTGATGTCATGGAATGATGGTGCCACACACACATATATGTGCCTTTATGGATTTACTGGTTTCATCTGATTTTATCCCATTTATTCTCACTTTAAGATGAAACTGAGTCATCCAAAGGGTAAATAACAGCATAGTCATAAAACCAGTGAATGAATACTGAGGTCAAGATTCAGCATGTGGCAGCTGATCCCAGAATGCTATTACAGAATTTGGACTCTCCTCCCTATTCCATGCCACGAGTTTGGGGCACTGAAGAATTTTAAATCTCTGTGGTGGTGCAGAAGATAGTTATAAAACTGAGGACAGCAATTCTGGAAATACCCTGATGTAAGAATTGAGGCAAGAGATGATGAGAACTTGAACTGAGACCAAAGGTATTTAGGAGTGAAAATCATAGAGCTTGGTCTTGATTTGATGAATCCAGTAAGAAGCCTCTGGATTTGAAAACTAGCAAGATACTGACCATTAGTCAACCTGATCAATAGGATTCATTCTGGCACAAGTTTAATAGTGGTTTCCTTGGGACTTCAGATACAGTAGCCTTGCAAATGGTGGGATGCTTGAGTGGAGAGATCAGGAGACAAAGCTTTAGCTTTACCTGACCTTAGTCTGGAGGCTATCAGGAAATCCCTCTGCAGCAAGATGAGAGGACTATGGAGGAGGCTCTGGTGCCTGCCACTCAAAATGCAGTCCACCAACTGGCTGCCTGCCCATCAATTGTTGATTACTAGACCAGCACAACAGAAGGGATTGCTTCAGAATGTAATCAGCTGTGTCACTGAGCACACTCTTTATCTTTTTTTAAAAAGGCTTTCTTTTTTTTTTAATTTTAGAAGACTTTTTGATGGGGGAAGTGTTGCATTGTTTAAAAACTAACATGCCCTCTGTATCTTGTACTAGATCAGCTCTTTCAATATCGCAGGTCGAGAGAACAACCACTTTAAACTTTGGGCTTAATACCTGAGAAGGAATGGCATGAAGTTAAGAGAGGGAAGTCGAAGCATTCTGATGAATACATAGTTTAAAAGAGGGGTGGTCAGCCCAGCACAGAGAGGTCAGAGAAGATGGAGGACTGAAAAGCCATTCTTGGACTTAGCCATGATAGCATCATCAGTTACATTTTTAGAAAATTGGCCCCTTCCTTACTTTTTTACTTTCTCGAATTTAAACTGTTGCGTGTACACCAAGGATTCTCTGACTGTAAATCTGAAGTATTTGGGGGTTCAGTCTTCATTTTATTTATTTCTTGGCTGATCTGAAGCTATTGATTATGCTGTCTTTCCTGATGTCTGCTTTCCTCTGCAAAACTGACCTGAGTTTCTCTTCTCACCGCACCTGTGTTTCTGAGTCCATCCGTGGGTGCTTTGTCTGCACCCATTTGTTTTGTTTCTAAACCCAAATACAGCCCATGTTTCTTCCCTGATCTCCAGAGCAGTCCAGCAGCCTACTCTAGGCATGTTTATTTGGACACCTCCCGTCTCATCAAATTGTTACATCGAACACTGAACCTGAATTCTCACTTCTACTCTTGCCTATAATTCCTTCTTCTTTGTAAGTCCCATACTTAATATCAAAATCCACCCAGTTGCCAAATCACTGACAAGGGCACGATCCTTGAATTCTTCTTTCTTCCCTATCCAGTTAGTTTTTTATTTCACCTCTTAACGATACTTCACATCTGTCGCTGTCCTAATCCCCACCACCTGTGTCCAGGTCACCCCCATCCCTCACGTGGATTACTGAATTGTACCCTGCTGGCCCCCCTTTCTCAGTCTTGACCTGTCTCCAGGCCCTTCCACGCTAGAGCTGGAGCACCCGCCCCTGCTGGAATTCTTTGCTTGTGTAGCCTCATTGCTGTACCCTGTTTCTACAGTCAGGTCAGATCATTTTTGGTTTTGTTTTCCAGTCTTATTATGACATACCTTCACATGCTCATGCTCCTGCCTAGACCGTGTTTGTATCCTGGGGATTGGAGTTGTGTGGACTTCCTCTGTGGTCTCCCAGCATTCCACCTTCTCCACATCATAGCCTTTCCACATTGTTTTGCAGCTTCTCATTTTTGCTCATGAGTCAATGCCTTCCTCTGAGTTTTAAGCTCTGTGAAAACCGGGACCATGTCTACCTGGTATATCCTATACCTGTGAGGCTGCTTGCACAGCGCCTAGGACTGTGCAAACATAACATCCAGTCAGTGTTTCTTGCCTGAAGTGAATGCTCTTCAAAGTGTTTTCACGTCCATTCTCTCAGTGGGGGTAAAGTTGAATAATTTAAAGAGGGTTTTAGTGAAACACGAGCTGTTCATGGATTAGAAGATTAAATTATTTGAGTTGTTTTGCACAACTAGAAGGAAGAAGTTTAGAATTAGGAAAGCTGGTTAAGAGTCAGAAGCATTTAATTCCACCTCATAGAACAAAGAGCAAGAGTTTTTTTTAAATAGTTTGCATTATTATTTTTTTTTTAAGAGAGAGAAGGACAATGAGAGAGAGAGAGTCAATCTTTATTGAGTTTTTCACATGGCTTTCATTGCTCTGACACTTAGTTGTGTACGTGGGTGCTGGGGTTTGAACCCATGAACTTGCGCTTGCATGGCAAGCGCCATAATTGCCAAACCATTCCTCCAGCCCAGTTTGCATTATTTTTAATTTCGTCTTCTTTCTAATAAGTGGAGGCCTATAAGGTGTGATTGTTCATTTACTCTCGTATTTAAAGATATCAAGTTGTCCATCTTTTAGGGTTTTTATTTTTTCTCTACCCAGGAAAACTTTGGTTAACATGATTTCACATTTTTTTCTGTATATTTTGCTCAATGAACTTGTTTTCTTATAAGACAGGCTTACAGAATTACAGCTTATCTAGCTGTGAAAGGAAGGAAGAAAGAAAACTTTGAGATGAATTTATTTTTAAATTTTTAATTTGTTATTTAAGAGCTGGATAAAGTAAACACCAAAAAAAGGATATATGAATGCACAGTCAATAAGAGGAGATCTGAGAGAACCTAGATAAGATGAACTGCTTTGAGGACAAAATTAACTCTATCTAGAAGTCAAGGCAATGACATAATGCAATAAGATGCATTACTTGATTCATTTCAGTTCTTCCCAAATAAGAACTTCCAAAAGCTGGAAAGCTCACAATTTGAGATAGATTTTATAGTGAAATGTTGGAAGTGAATGTTGAATCAGACTCTGCCTATTGGAAAATGTCTGCTTGTTTTGAAACCCTTAAAGAGATTATTCATGTGTTCTATTTCAGATTGAGGCTACTAAGATACCTTAAGGAGATGTACATTCCAGTATATTTTTTAGAATGGAAGACTATTTTTCTTAAAAAAATTTTCAAATCCCCCTAACTACTTTAGAATGTATTCATTTGGATCCCCTAGTTCACTGTGAAATATAGGAAAGTGCTGCTTGATTTGGAATATTTTAAGGAGAAGATGCCTTAGCCATCTGCCCCTGTAATGTAAAAATATTAACGTAGATTTAGAGAATGATTAATATTGACAGCCAGTGTCATATTCTAATAAGCTTGAGAGATGAATTAGTTCAAAAATACATCCCAAATAACTAAATAAGCTGATCCATTGAGAGGAGTTCTTGTGAACTTTCTGACCATAATCAACTAATAAGATTATAGGTCACTCTGGTTTCTGGGTATGAGAATCACATGATCAATTTATATGAGGAAGTTTGCCATCTTGTTAGTGGTAGAAGAGGATGTGCAAAAGTCTCATCCACTAGTGGTGGGAAGCTATGTAGATATTAAGATTAAGTGGGAAGCACAAAGCTGTGCCATGTGGTTTAGAATGGCATTTACTCTAGGTCTGTTCCTGTGTGCTCTGATTGACATGATGGATGGATTACTGGTAGGGTTGGGGCTGATCGTATATTAACAAAGGCTGCCAGGCCTTCAATCGCTACTCATAGGTTTCTTTTTTATGAAGTACAGTGTCAACAACATCACAGTGAAAGCAGTTATTCCTCATATTAAATTGAGAGAGTCCAACCTCCTAGTAGAGAAGGAGCTGGGAACGAGCTTTAGAGGGAGAGCTAGCAATTGGACATCTGGAATTTGGGGAGGGTGATTATCTGATGTAGTAAATAGACTGAGGAAAACTACCTAAGAGGTGACAGTGAATGGTTTTCTGTTCATTCTGAACACGGGATAAGAATATTGCCCATCTTCACACCCACTGCTCAACTTTTCTTTTGAGACTTTGGAATTGTTCTTTATTTTGTGATTTCTGTATAATTATTTCACTGGTTTTCCTGAGTGAGCCAGATAAATAGAATGGATGTTCTGCCTGGTTTGGGATGTTTGGTTCAGAGACACAGGAAGAGCCTGTGACCGGTGCTGCCTAAAGTATGGGCAGTGTCCCCGTATCTGTCTTCTCTCTTTTCTCACTCCTTAGCTGTTGCATAAAATGGGCGAGAAAAACAAGGACTTAAAATTTTCCAAAGAAAAAATATCTGCCCAATGGCTCATTTTTCCTTTTCATCTTTTTTCGTAAACCAGAATCCTGCTTGTAGCTAGGAGAGTCACAGTTGAGACAAACACATGCCCCTCTCAGTGTGCCTAGGTGCTATTTGTGAAGTGAGGGAAGTGGATGATGGAATGGGTGGGGAGCACTATCTAATGACAGAACTGCAAAGAGTATCTAGGCAGCATAGTATAGCCCATTGTCTCTCATCTCCAATCAAATTTGAATTGTTTCAGATCACACTTTTTTTTCAAAACAGATCTTAGAATCCGATATCTCATAAATCATGTACCAAATGCAAGTTAAGGATAGTGTAGAACTTAAGCAGAATGAAATGTGCTTTGCTCTTCAAACTTCCCTCTGAATTCAAACAGAGTTGATCTTGGCACCATGGTGGTGGGACCAAAAGATGAAATTCCTTCCTATATTCTTACAGAGTACAGTACAATACACAGCCCTTCAACACCCATTAAAGATTCAGATTCTGACCGATTGCGTCGAGGTTCAGATGGGAAATCACGAGGACGGGGAAGAAGAAACAATAATCCTTCACCTCCCCCGGATTCTGATCTCGAGGTATGTCATTGTCAACACCCAAGGAAATACAGGGTATCCTGTGGCTGACTGATATTCTGCAGAAAGAGCTGTTATCAGGATCCAAATGCTTTTGTTATTGTTTTCTTTCTCATATTAACAATAAAACTATTTTTTTTCTCTTCCACATGAACTGCAGGTTATGCAATTTACTTCTTTTTTGTGGTGCTGGAGATAGAACCCAAGGCCTTATGCATGATAGGCAAGCACTTAACACTGAGCTACATCCCCAGCCCTCCATAATTATCTATTTCTGTGTTTTCTTCCATAGTAACTATATGCTAAAGCATCTATTTTTGCTCTAAGGAAATATATGTGAAGTACATCATTATGCTTGAACAAAATTCTGCTGTACTGCTCAGTATCATTGCCATTTCTATGAAATAAGTGCCAAACTAAAAATACTTAATAAAGCGCACTTTGAAATTGAAGACCCACTTCTGTGTATTGAGAAAGGAAAGCCTGGACTGTTCTAAACTGAAATGGTAATCACCTTCTGAGACATGTTTTGGTGGAGTTCAAAAGCAGACAGGATTAAGTAAAAACTGAAAGGGTGGTAGATTTCATAGCCTTGAATCCACTGCAATTAAGTTTCTGCTTTTGCCAAAGTGAAATATGATGGTGGAAAACATGATTATTTTGGCTCAAAAGATGAAAAATTTTCCAGCAGCATCTATGTGCATGAATATGTACTGGTATGAGTTGGAATGGAAAGAAGAAAAGGAGGCTTGGGAGGCTTTGCATGATGTCTCCAAAAGACCTTTTTGAAATGAATTCCTCCAAATCCAATTCAAAATAACCCAAGAGGGTGTCCAAGAGTATGAGTGTTCTGTCTGCTTACGTTGTTAAATATCTGTAACCTGAAGGGGAAAAAAGCAAGAAAAATACACAGTTATACACAGTTGGTATCCCGAGAATCAGTTCTAGAGCAACCTTGCAAATACTGAAATCGGCAGATGTTCAAGTCCAGTACATAAGATGGTGCAGTATATTTAAGTGTTCAGGAGGGTGTATATGGATCAAATATACACCCTCCTGAACACTTACATCATCTCAAGATTACTGAGAATACCTGATACAATGTAAATGCTGTGAAAATGGAATAATAAGAAGAAAAGAGTCTGTACCTGTTCAGTACACATGAAATTTCTTTTTCTAAGTATTATCTATCCTGGGATGTATAACCCGTAAATTCAAAAGGTCAACTGTGCATCCCACCACTTTGATAATTGCCCAGTAGTCCACACAAGGCAAATAGATGAAAAGTTTCAGTTGTTTTGGCTTGATAAAAATAAAACATATGATTAGTTATTTTTACACCCATTTATCACGGAGATAAGGAAAAGATAAATTGAATGCTTTTTAATGAATTGCCCTTCTGTGTCTCAGAAATTAAAAAGAGACTTTATCAACTTTTGTTTCTTCAGAACTGAAACTGAAATTCTACTACAGAAATAAAAAAGCATACATTATCCCTTTCCTATGTTTATATTGAGGTTGCTATATAATTATCCTCTGTTCCTCATCTGAAGCTATATCTGGGGGGAAAAAATAAAAGGTTAGAAGGATGCTCTTCAGAACATTTTTTTAAGTAAATTCCAATTTTTCATTTGTCTCCCATTTCAAGGCGACTTTTTCATGTTGAAGTTAACTGAATAACAGTTTTTTCAACCAGTGGCAAAGACACATTGATCTGATTCTTCCTTTGTAGAGAGTGTTCATCTGGGACTTGGATGAGACAATCATTGTTTTCCATTCCTTGCTCACGGGGTCCTACGCCAACAGATATGGGAGGGTGAGTACCAATAGGCATCAGTTTTTAATTTCTTTGGAATAAATATGCCTAGAATTTATTTTATTATCCAAATGAGTAAAATTGAAATTGAAATAATACATTTAAAAAGAAAATACTTATTGATACAGTCAAGCAGATAGGTAAGGCAGAAATGCCTAAAGGAGAGAAGAGGAGATACTTTTAGAGATAGATTTAATGCAATTAAATTCATGCTTATTTCAGACCCCAATGTATAAAAGTGATTGAATGCTATCTAAAATATATAGGTGACATAGAAAGATCTTTTGCTCTGCATTTCTTTATTTGCCCTGTCCTTTTACTTCCAAAGCAATCAGTGGAGCAAATATTTCGTTTGCTCTTGTCTTTAGTGATGAGCAGGATTTGCATTTAATTTTTTAAAACACCTGCTCTGGATATCTTTACATGTCCATTGATGTTGGAGCTAAATTTGTTTGAATGGTGTGTCATAATGTTAGGCCTCTGAACAGCAATAGGACTCTTACATCTAAGTTAGAGGTATAGTATTTGTCTTGGTATTTTGGTTAAATAAGACTATTACAGACCACCTCCCATGAGTAGAACTTCCATTTCAATGTGTTTCCCAAAGACCTGAGAAATTGTTTTCAGTGTTATATGCCTGTTGGTTTTATAAATTTTTCCCATGGAAAAACTTGTGTTACTTAAACTGGCTATAGGTAATTTTTAAAATTTTCATGTAAATATATTTTTTGTTTTTAATCTTTAAAGAAGTAGTATTAAATCTTAGATCTTGACTTATTGCTTTGGAGCCTTAGAAACTGAATTATTATGCCTTGGTTACTCCAAGGATTTATCACAATTAAGTGTTTAAATTGATACCCACCAAAGAAATGTTTTTGTTACAAATGTCCTGGGTATTCTTCCTTTCCATGGGAATTTATTTCGATAAATATGCATTGAGTCCCTGCTATGGACATGCATCCTGGAGGTGAACGTAGGAATATGATCACTTCAGCTTAACTATTCAGCTTTCCTAATCCAAAAGTTTCACCTAATCACAAAACGGCTGGAAGTGTGCGCACGTGCGCGCACACATACACACACACACACAGGATATCGCATCGTTTGAATTTCTGTTCAGACATACCTGTAAAACACAGTATGTCTCATCTTATTGCTAAGTAAATTCTCTATGAGAAGAAGGTAATTTACAAAAATAAGGTTGTAGAATCAGTAAAAAAAAAAAAAAAAAAGTTCCACTGTGTGCCTAGCACATAGTAAGGATTCAGTGAACTTGAGTTGTGTTGCTGTTTTGTGTTATGTCTTTTGTCAGTGCTCCTGTTAACCCTTTATCTACAAAAACTGTTACTTAAAAACTCATTAAACACTTGAACTGTTAACATGTAGCTAATAGGCAGAGCCTTGAAGATTTTCTCAACTGAACCACCATAATGCTGCTTCACCTAACTCCTAACGAGGAAAGTCTGGCTCTGGCACTCACACAAAAATGTCAATATCATTAGTTTAATTTTTTAAAGTGTCATTCCGTTAATATTTTAAGGCTTCATCAAACAGTATTTGATTTGTTTATTTAATTTTCTCATAGTAGGGCATGTGATAAAAAGTTTTATCTCATAATTCTCAAAAGCCAACTTTATATATTCTAGAAAGTATGGGTGATGAGAATTATTTAATTGATAAGTTATTGGAGCTGAAGGAGAACTTCAGGAAGTCTTTTGTTTTGTTTTTTAAAGGACAGGGAGAGAATCAGTTTTAGAGAATTTTTATTGAGTTTTTCAAATGCCTTTTGTTGCTCTGACACTTAGTTGTGTATGTGGGTGCTGGGGTTCGAACCCATGTACTCGTACATGCTGGGCAAGCACCTTAACCACCAAGCCACCGCTCCAGCCCCAGGAAGCCTGTTTTGAGGAAGATCTTCCTGAGTGCAACTTTGGGCCTGATTTCTGCGTGTGGCAATCACAAGAAGGCATTCTAAACGAAGCAGGAAAGGCAGGGAAAGGTTTGCTGTTTGAGGGATGATGTGGCCCCATCTGACCAAGCTCAGTGATGAAGATGGAACCTCAAAAGAGATGCAGTCGGGGGTGAGGGCAGGTTCCAAAGGGCCTCCCAGCCATAGTCAGGAAGGCTGGTCTTACTGCATGCCACAGGAAGTCATGAGACAACTTCTTCGAGGGGGAGAGGAGCTCAGAGTTACATTTTTAGATTAATTAGCTAAGTGTAGAGAATTAATGGTAGAGAAAGAAAAACAGGAATCCAGACGGGAGGTTTTAGCAGTGATCAGATTCACTAGCAGTCAAATTGGAGAAAACAGATTGGATTCTGGATGATACTGTAGGGAAAGAATATGATTTAGAAACAATTTATTTGGAGTAGTGAGCAGTTAATAGAGAAGAATGAAAGATGATTCCCAGGTTTCATCCTGAGCAACTAAAAGTACAGTGATATATTTGTTGACATGGGGAAGAATGATTTGGAGGGAATATGTGAAGTTTGGCATTGGACTGGTTTGAGATGCCTGTTAGATGCCTACTCTGGGACAAGGCAAGGGGAAAGTTGGAAGGTGAGCCCGGGGCACCCAGGAGGACTTCTCTGGGCAGGAGATGCCAGGTTTAGAATCAACACTGTACAGTGTAGGGTCAGAAGCTTTCTCAGATGCTGGTTGATTTCTTCCTACACATTTTCTGAGCATCTTTTTTATGCTGGATACTGTGGTCAGCTTGTCTCATCACCTGCAGGCATCCCTGCTGGTCAGGGTGACTTGAAGATGCATTGCTGAGGATACCAAGTCATAGCCAGAAGCATGCGAGAAAACTCCCTTAATGTTTTCACTAGAGAGCACTGGAGTTGGTCTGAATTTTTCTTCACCTCTGATAATCAAGCCTTGTGAAAATATGTGGTTCAACAAGGATGCTTCCTAACAATAACAACAGCTAAGCTGATCAGAAAGAAGGTCTTGCATCCCTTTTGTTCCCCCAAAGTCTGAAAAGAAGCTCAGGAGCAAGACTTCTTTTTTGGAGCACAGATTTATTTGTGTTCCTGAGTATTGTCAGGGAAGCATGTGGCTGGGCCTTCCCTTACATACACATAAAGAAATGAATGCCTGACAATGTGATAGCTGTTCTGTCTCTATGGGAACCAGATACTTGAGAAGTAGCTTAGTCACAGTAGCTTAGGCAACTCATTGAGTGGGCCGTTCAGTAAGGGGATACAGGAGCTGGTTGATACAATGCACAATCAGGGCATGTTACAGCAATACGTACCAAAAAATAAAAAGTTTGGGAATGTCCCACCTTCCATGTAATTCTAGCTGTGGGAAGAGCATCTTGTGTGTTATAAGGAAGTGTTGTTTTATAATACAGGTGATGAGAACAAAAAGAGGGTGCCAGGGACTATGCAGCCATGGCGAGGGAGGAGGAAAGAAATAGCATAGTAGCAGGAAAGTGAAATCTGTGGGTACTACTGTAAATTAGGATGCTGTTAATTATGTCTGTCCTGTATGGTTTTTTTAAATGTGTTTTTAAAAGTTGATTTTAAGCTAAATCCAAATTTCTTTAATGAAAACTAGTCTTGCTTTTTATTTTCACTGATTGATTTCTAAAATACACATTTTAGTTCAATTGTTAGCATCACAATACACATCCCAGCTTTACATTTCAAATAAGCATTGTGCCAGTGACTCATATTTGATTTCCCTCTCATGATCCAGCCTTCTCAAGATATCTATGCCAATGAGTTGATTGTTCCAACACTTTCTTTTTATTGTTATTTAGAACCAGTGTCTTACAGGCACTTGGGTTAGCATGAATCTTAAGATTATTGAGTCTCACTTCTCATTGTACTTAATTATAGGACCTATTAAAAATGTCCGAAATGCCCAGCACTCATTTAATTCAGCATTAATGCTCTTAAGCCAAGATAATCAAAGGTGTTTTTCAGATAAGGACTCAGGAGAGATTACAGACCGCATGTGGAAAGCAATTTAGACCATGTCTAGCACAAGATAAGTAATCGATAAGTACTATATATATTTAAATGGAAGTGAGACTTGACTCCCAAAAATATGCTTGAATCTTGGCATGGTGACCAATTAGGTGACAATGTCCTCAAATGTCTTCTAGTATATGATATGCCTTATAGCATAATGGAAAGAGCACTGTATTTGAATTCAAGTAGGTCTCGTCTCTGTTCTAAGCTATTGACTTTTCAGCTCTTTGACCTTGGGCATGTTATTCTTCCTGAGACTCAGTCTTCTCATTTGTAAAGCCAGCCATTTGACCTGTAGAATTGTTTTAAGAATTAAATTGAATCATGAATTTGAAAGGCTTAGTGTCTTCTGAATGGCAACAACCAATAGCAAGAAAAGGCCATGTCTCCAGTTGCTCTTGGATTTGCGCTATGTGTTTGTTTTATAATCTGCCAGACTTCCAAAGGGCTCTGAGGCATCATTGCATGAGTTTAAACCTCCCCAGTGGGTGTGATCATTTAGCATATTGAGGAAAGAATACTTTGGGAGCAGTTTACCTAGCCCATTTCATCAGAACACTCCAGTTAAACAGGAAAGATGATTCCTATTTTGTCTTGGGCGATGACACAAAATTCTGAGACCTTTCGAGGTTGGCCCTCTACATGGGAGTAGAGAGCACGCGGAACCCTTAGCATGACACAGTGTGGCAGGACACCCAGGGTCCTTATTGGGTTGTACAGGATCTGGTTATTTAAATAGTGTGAGCTCTTCTTTGGGACCTCTAGATCAGGGGCTGGCAAACTTTCCATAGAGGGTCACAGAATGAATATTTTAGGCTTTGTGGGCGTATGCCTGTCATAACTATTCAGTTTTGCCCTAGCAGTGCCAAAGCAGCTATGGATGGCACATAAACAAATAAATGTGACGAGGTTCCAGTAACACTTGACTCATAGCTCCCAAATTTGAGTTTCATGTAATTTTCATGTCTTATGATATATTATTATTCTCTTGATTTTAAAAATCTAGATCAGGGATTGACAGACCCTACCCCATAGGACAAATCTGGTTCCTGGCCTGCTTTTGTAGGGCCTTAGGCTAAGACTGTTGTTTACATTTTTAAAGGATTTTAAGAAAAACACACAAAGGAAAATATGTGTCAGAGATTGTAGAAGGCCCACAAAACCTAAAATATTTATTGTTCCTTTAGAGAAAGGTTGTCACTACTCTACCATGCTCCGAACTTTGCAGTGATTCCTTTTATTCCTGCCTTCAGGGCACATGAACAATTAAATGACAGCGAGTCTGTGGCTGAATAAACTGCACTCCGTGCAGACATCACCTACGCATCGGGAGTCCCAAGGAAGCACAGGTCAGCACATGAATTTGTTAGCGTAGACAAAACAGCCATCGCCAATAGACCTGTGAGGCCAAGCACAATAGCGCTGCATCCCTTTCTGATGTCACAGTCTACAGAGGACTTTCCAGGTGGCTCGGTTTGGGCAAGGTTCTGTGGTGTGGGATCATTGTCATCAGCATTGTGACCCACAAGGAGAAAAGGCAGAGGGAGCATGACTGAGAGGTGTTGTGGGCCAGGCTGAGAAGGGGCACCAACCATGACACTGGCCTCAGCCACACAGCTCAGTGCCAAGGAAGCTGGGAAATATGGCCTTGCTTTGTGCCCAGGAAGAGAGAGAGAATGGGTTTTAGCAGTCCCAGGATTAATTCTCAACTCCTTGACCAATGGGTGAACCCCACAGCACTCTCTCAACCCCCCGGGCAGCTTTGGCCATCCCAGCAGAGCAGTGTCCGGGGCTGCACAGTGACGGTGGTCAGTGCAGCCCCATAGGGTGTTACCCTCCCTTCATCTTTTTCTTTGTATATGCTCAATTAGATCAAAATAATGAAACAACTTCTGGATACTATAAAATGACGTAGAATCAACTTTCAGAACCAGCCGACAGGCACACACTCTTTCTTGACCATCAGAAGGTTGCTAGCACAACCAGCCTTTTGATCCCTTTCTTTTCTTTGAACCACCCTAAAACTTGCTCCCTACCCCTTTCAATACCAACTCTTTACTCCTAATCACCACTAATATAGAACTTAAATGTGTCTTCTTCCTGCCTTATTGGGTAAAGCATTATTTGTCTTATTCAAGAATATAAAGGGGAATCCAGTGAAGGAACAATTCAGAATCCTCAGCGCCTCACAGCTTCCCAGTTTCCCATCCAGCCACCAGCTGCCACCAGCCTCAGACCTCCCTTGCTCTTGCCTTGGGAAAAGTACCTTGCCTCTGGGTTTCATTCCTGCTGTCTTAATCTTCCCATCTGTGACATGGAGGCAATTGCAGGGCTCTTGGAGAAGAATGTGCAGCACCTGGAAATATACTCTTGGACACCCCATAAATAAGAGCTCTTATTGCTTGCTTTGGGAGTTCAGAGGAGGGAGTGAACAATCATGCACATTTTGTGATTCCAGGTAGTAGGAGGGGACAGGACGAAGTAGAGATTTACAAGCGGCTGAAATCATTTGCAAGAAGGGTAGATAGCTATAAAGTATACTTAGGGGATCAGATTTGGGGGAAATAGTAGAAAATGTGTTGAAGTGGTAATAAAAACACTGCACCTTTGTTGAGCTGTCATAGTTTACACGACTATTTCACATTTATTATCCAGTTAGTTTCTTCATTTTTCAGTGAGGAAACTTTGGCTCAGAAAAATTAAATTATTCACCCAAGGAAGCACATCTCTTAACTGGCATTACCAGGAATCTAATCTGATCTTCTGGCTGGTCCATTGGCCTCAAAGGAAGGCCGTACAGAGCACTGAGTGTCAGGCTTTTGTGCTGTAGGCATGGGGATGCCATAAACAGTGGAGTGCATGATAGAAGTACGCAACTGGCAAGATGAATCTGATGGCGAAGAAAATTATTGTGCAGTGTGCCCAGCAGGAAATAATAAAGACCTAAAAAGTGGTTGTAACACTAGGAGGGGGAGAGACAGGAGAGTGGTTGCAAATGAAACCTTGATAGGTCCCCAGGTTCGATTTAGCTGTTCAGCCTTTCCCTTGGCACCGTGTGGGCCTCTCTCTGTGGAGTCCAATTTGGCCAGGTCCACTCTGGCTTTCTTCCTCTTCCTCTGTCTTTGTACCATTTCTTGGCACTCGTCCCATGTTTGGGACTCATTGGGTTTTCTCCACAATCAAAATTAATCTTTGGAATGGTGAAGTTCTTTTTCTTAATTCTCTACTTGGGTATTATTTTCATGATGCTGAAAGGCAGTCTTTTAAGGAAGGAGAAAATTAGCACAGTCTAGTGTCAGATATCTAATCAGTAAAAATTACCTGATTAGCAGGACTAAAGGTTTGGATCAGTTTTTTCAAGTCATTCAACCTCAATTTGTTTTTCACATGCATGCAGTTCCTTGTGGTAATTCAGATTATTTCTTAATTTGCATCGGAATTAAACCCAACTGTCAAAACATTTTAGATCTGCTGTCCAGTGTTAGGGACTTATGAACATGGAAAAAATTTGAATATTCCATTGATAGTATTGATAGACAGGAGGAAAGACATCAATGGAACCTTTGGGTTGTCCATTTGAATAATATTTTTATTGATGTTTGGTTAAAGTTTTAGCATATATTTTTTTCTCTTTTTTCAGATAAAAGAGCTGATTTGCAATGTTTATTCATAATCCCTCCCCTGTGAAGAACCAGTATGGGGCCTTAAAAATAAACTACTTTTGTATTCAGAGTGCCCATTCCTGTTTTTCAGCTTCTTTTTTCCCCCCCAAACAAAAGATCCTGAATGGGGAGAATTTTTAAATAACATTCAGGTCCTGTTTGTGGCTGTAATATTCGCATTCTAAGTAAGAAATTGTTTAAGGGGCCTAAAGCAGGTTTTCCCCTTCCATTTGATTGAAAATACCTAGTAATTTGTCCTTGATTTGAGCACACTTAACGAGATTTTCACATTAAGCAACAAATCCTCATAAACTTGCTCACATTGTTAGCATCACACCTCATTGAACTCTCAGGAATTACTTGCCAACAAAGGCTTAGCTGGCCAGATAGAATCAGTGTAGGGAGAATTTAGGAAACTTATATTTTATTGCACAATTAAAAATATAAGTGCCGTATCTAGATGAACCAGTCATACTTCCTGAAATAGCTGAGCCATCTTCTAGAAGCAATTTCTAACTGAGGTTTAATAAACAGAAGTTTTTAAATAAGCTATATTCTACTTTGTGATCCAAAGGTTTGTATGGATTTCTATCTCACAGAAGTAATAGAATAGATATTCAAAGAGGAGAGATACAAATGACATATATACTTTTTACTTATTGGTTCTTTTTTAGTGACATAAGATTATACAATGGCATATTTATAAAAGCATGGAGTTTAACTTGTTCTAATTCAAGCTCCAGTTCCCCCCTTCGCCTCCCTTCTTCTCACCCAGTATTATTTTGTTTTGTTTTTTGCTTTGTTGTTAAATATATGACAATAGGGATATCCATTGACATAAATGCTTGGAGTGTACCTTGTTTTAACTCAGTTCTCATTATTTCCCCTTCCCCTCCCTTTTATGTGTTTTAAATATACTTATAAATTGAAAATAATAAAAGGATAATTAAAAGGCAAAAATTCGCTTTTTGTTTTCTTTTTTGCTTGTTATTAGGAAGAATACCATAGTTACTTTGAGGAGTCCAATTACAAATTCAAAATATTAGAAATATCTAAAATTGGAACTGTGATGGAGATATTTAAAGTTCTTAAATCTCTGAACTTAAAAACTTCAAATTAGATGGTTTGTATTTTCTTAAGTATTTACTTGCTTTATTTTACTGTTAAATTCTTTGGTTTCCAGAGTAGAAAACTAAAATGGGGAAAAAATAATAGAGCAAAATATGCAAGGGCGTGTAAGTCATAGCTGCAGTAAAAACAGGAAGCTTTTCCTTGAATGCTTTCTGAGTATCTGAGCAATAAAGAGAAACTGCTTCTTCATCAACATTTTGATTCTATTTTTAGCTCATAATAAAATTGAAATGAATTTTGGACGGTCCAAGTTCTAATGTAATATTTGGCATTTGTGGCATTATTAAATCAATGCTAAAAGTCTTGGGATGTATCTTTTAAAACATAGTTACATAAAAGGTAGAGAACTTTTGTGGTTAGATAAATGGTTAGATTTAAGGTTTCTAGAAAAAAGACAAAAGATACTCTGTTTTTATAATCAGAAAAAAATGTTCTGGATCTGAAAAGCCAAAAATACATAAAAAGGTTTCCATTTCTTTTTTTTTTTCTTTTCTTTTTCTTCTTCTTCTCCTTTTTTTTTTCTTTAAGAGAGAGGGGGACAGTGAGAGAGAGAGAGAAAGACAGAATCAATTTTATTTAATTTTTCATGTGGGTTTCGTTGCTCGGACACTTGGGTGTGTATGTGGTGCTGGGATTTGAACCTGTGTCCTTGTGCGTGCAGGCAAGTGCCAGAACCACTGAGCAGAATTTTTGAAGAAAAAGAAAATTAAGAAAATATTTTCTGAAGCAGCCTCAATTTTGTAGAGGCTCAGTTTTACCGCTATAGATTTCTTTGTCCTTTGATGCTGATAGAGTGCTTCTGCTCCCCCCAAGCTCTTTGTGATAGTTTTGTTCAGTGTATAACTCTACCTTTTTCCTGAAGGCTAGACTATAGTTCTTTCCTGAAGATCGTGTGATTATTTTGTTCAAGTGCCAAAATATTGTGCTTCAGTGGTGCTGGGCACGTAGAGAGAGACAGCTCACAGAGTACTAGGGAAGGAGCAGTGTCCCTGGGTAACTTGTGATTCTCCATGTGGCTGTCAGTGAGTGGTGAGGAGGCTGTGGCTCAGCTGACTTCAGACGCAGTATGAAACATGTGGTGCTGTCACAGAGACACAGCTGCTAAACTTGCAGGAAAAAATCATGTGTGCTTCTGCAGCATTGTAGTGAAATAGTGTCTGGCGACTGTATATTTTCTTTAAAAGCATTAAAAACTCTACATTCTGATCTTCTCACCAAGCTTTTCTCTGAGTAGGGTGACCAAATAACCCTGCAACACAATTTGCTTCAGCTGTCCAGGCGGTCAAATTAGATCATGGCGCGTTTCTCTCCTTCTCCATATCTGGAAGCCACTTTCATGAATGTTGCTACAACATTTAAAAAGTGCAACTTCCTGATGAGAGCAAGAGAATAGGAGATGAAAACAGACCACCTTCAAAACAGTGATTATTTACCAAATAGCTAAGATCAAATATCCCATTCGAATTCTGGAATTAGCAATGTAGACATAACTATAATAATGTGCACAACACAAACGGGCACAAAATAGTCTCAGCAGTGTAAACTTCAGCTTGGTTACTGGAATAAAACAAAAGCATTATAAGAATGTACCCATTGTCTCTCTCTGTCCCAGGAACCTGGAAGAATACACAGTGGTTGTCCTATTGTAAGATCCAGTGCTAATACCTAGTGGTCTCTGGATTAAGACTTCATCAAAAGAATTTGTCAGAATGGAAGTAGTAGATAGTTTTTAGCACCTTATCCCTCTAGCATAGAATACTTTACCTGTGGGTAACAGTCATTAAAAACATCCATAAAGTAATTCAGAAAATTAAGCCTCCAAAAGGCTCCCTTCTCAAGTCACACACGCAGTACTTCCAGGGTCATGTGGACTCTGGTACCCAAACACATGCCTGGCTCTGCACCCCTCCCCTGCCTGGCCGGACACAAATGAGCTGTTCAGAAACTCAACTTTCATGTGTATAGAATACCAGCGTAGTAGTGTGGTAGGTGCCTACTGTAATCCCTGCCTTCAGGGAGCTTAGAAGTTAATAAAAGAGGCTGCTGCTAGGGGATGAATGCATCTTCAACAGTCTGTTTTGGGGGTAAGACTGAACAATCCAGATTATTAAGAGAAAAACTGCAGAATCTCCAGAGGATTAACAATGGGAAGGAACATCCCTCCCTATGTTATTCATGACAGGCATTTCCTAAAAGCTACCATTATTTAACTAGTTGGGAAATAGCTAGTTACAGAAGGTCAAATGATAACACTAGCCTTGTGAATCAGGAAAAAAGAAAAAAATCTGGATCCACAGGAGCCATACAACCAAAAAATAAATGCCAGAGGCTCTCAATGGGATGCTTCTAGGGTTCCTGCTCTCCTGACATTACACTGAGATTTCTCCTTTGCAGCTGATCAACATTCCAATGTGACATTGACATTCCTAAATGTATGTGATGAAGATCCTTTGGCTACAATTATAAATGTGGGAGATACCTGGGTTCCCAGAAAAGAACATTCTATATGATAAAATGAATGTAGTTAATACAGGCAAAGCAGAGACTGACATATTCTTGGGTATATTTTAAATTCCCAAGGAGGCCCTAAAACATTGTTCTCAATAAAAGGAGATATGCTGAGGAACATTACAAGGCTTTTGTAATTTTGGCTTTTATTTTATTTTTTTTTTTTGCCATTTTGAAAGTATGATTTTTAGGTGTGCTTTAAATTTTCCAAATAAATCCTTTTAGTCTAAAGTTTCACAAAAAAAGATAACCATCTTTTCCTCAGTGAATATTTTTCATATGATTTTAGTTTCTTATTATAGAAACTCCCAAACATCTATAGAAGTATACAGAATAGTATAATAACACCCAGCCTAACTTCTCCAACTGTAAGCAATATTTAGTCCTAGTCAACCTTGTATCTGTATCTGAACCACATTCCTCTTCCATTTCTGTCCAGGGACGATTTTTCAAATCAAATCTCAAATATCATATGGCTTAATATACATATATCAGCATGAATTTAGGATTCCTTTAAAACATTTTCTTGGAATAGAAATAGCAGATGATACTTAGTAACTTAGCCATTTATAAAATTTTATAATTTCTTCATAGCATTAAATATCTAACAAGTAGTTATATTTCTTTAATTTTTAAATGTTTATTTCTGATTGTGGCAAAATATACATAACATAAAAGTTACCTTTTAAGTATATAGTTCAACAGCATTAAGTATATTTACATTGCTGTGCAACCCAACTACAAAAGCCTATATCCTAAACCAAAAGCCTATATCCGTTCAATAATTCCCCATTCTCTCCTACCCAGCTTCCTGGCACCGTCTGTTCTTCTGTCAGTCTCTACTTCATTAAGTGGAATTATATAGCGTTAGTTTTTTTGTGACTGGCTTATTTCACTTAGCCCAATGTCTTCAAGGTCTATCCATGTTACAACACAAATCAGAACTTCCTTCCTCTTAATGGCTAAATATTATTCCGTCGTCCATGCACACCGCATTTTGTTTATTCATTCATTCATCAGTGAGCACTTTGGTCGCTTCCACCCTTGGGCTGCTGTTGGAGATCTTAGAATTATAGGACTTCTTTATATAGTATACATTTTAACTCCTTACAGGTACATGGTTTGCATTTCTCCCATTCCGTAGGTTGCCTTTGCACTCAGTTAATCGTGTTCTATGATGCTCATGTTTTTAATTTTGATTAGTCAAGTTTATCTCTTGTTGTTGGTTGCCTATACTTTGGGCATCACATCGAAGAAGCCATTGCCATATCCAGTGTCTTGAAGCTTTTTCCTTAAGAGTTTTAAAGTTTAGCTCTTACATTTATGTCTTTGATATATTTTAAGTTAATTTTTGTGCATGGTATAAGGTAAAGATCCAACTTCATCTTTTTGCATGTGAATATCCAGCTTTCCAAGCAACATTTGTTAAAGACTATCATTTCCCCATTGAATGGTCTTTGAACCTTTGTCAAAAATCACTTGACCATATATACAGAGTTTATTTCTGATCTGTCTTTTCTATTCTATTGGACTGTGCATCTGCATTTTTGTCCAAACCATGTTGTTTGATTACTGTAGCTTTATACTTTTTGAAATTGGCAAGTGCGAGACCTCTAACTTTGTTCTTTTAAAAGATTATTTGGCTATGTAGGAACAACTGGGGTTCCATATAAATTTTAGGATGGATATTTTATTTCTGAAAAAACATTTGGGATTTGATCAGGCTGTTAAATCTATGAATCACTTTGGTAGTGCTGATATCGTAATTCTTACATTTGTAAACGTGGGATGTCTTTCTATTTATTTGTGTCATCTTTACTTTCTTTTAGCTTACTTTGAAGTTTTCAGTAAACTAGCATTTTTCTGTCTGTTTATATCAAAGTGTTTGATTCCTTTTGTTGTTGCTATTGTAAATGAAATTGTTGTCTTAGTTTCTTTCCTAGTTTGGTCGTTGTTAGTGTACAGAAACACAATTGATTTTTGTGTGTTGATCTTCTTTCCTGAAGCTGTGCTGAACATGTTTATTAGTTTTAGCATTTTTTTGCAGAATATTTGAGGTTTGCTATGTACACAATCATGTCATTGCAAACAGAGATCATTTTACTTCTCTCTTTACAATTTGATGACTTTTATTTGTCATTCTTGCCTAATTGCTGTGGCTAGGACTTCCAGTACTGTGTTAAATAGACATAGCAAAAGCACTCTGCTTGTCGTCTTCTTGATCTTATACAGAGCTTTTTCAAACATTCACCATTGACTATAATGTGAGCTGTGACTTTTACGTATATGACTTTTACTTTGTTGAAGTAGATTCCACCTGTTCTTGTTCATTGAGTGTTTTTCTCCAATGATTCTGTTGACTAATTTTTTTGTTTATCACATTTCATATTTCTCTGGTGAATTTTCATTTGTACATTCTCACTTAATTTTTTTCCCTTAACTTTGAGCATTTCAGTTGCTGTAATCAGACCACCTGTCCTGTAAGTTCTGGTTTGTTTTGATTGTGTCCTTATTTCATATTTAGCATGTTTCCTTCATGCCCTGCGTTTCCTCCAAACCAGATAGAGCTAGAAGCTTAATTAGATTCAGCTGCCTTTTTTTGTTTTTCCTCTTGATTTCTTCTTGTTCCTTTCTTTTTAAATTTCTTTTTCTTTATGACTTTATAGATGGTGTATATCCTTCAAATAAGAAATGCATGTCACATTGTTGATTTTTTGAAACTTCAGTTCTGGGTAGACGGTCTCTCCCAGCAGTCCATTATGGGATACTCTTGCTTATCCTGTACAACCTATCTCTTTAGCTCAAACACAGTGGATTAGAAAGGAGAAAACTTCTAAGTTGAAGGAGTTTTTTTTTTTAAGCCATAGGTCTATAATTCAGCTGAGTCAAGTGTGTGCTGCCAGGAGTAAAAGGACTGAGGGTTCCTGTCAGCAAATGACCAGCCCAGAGCTATTTTTGGTAACACATTTGAGATGATCCTTTGAGTAACTCCACAATTTTTTTAAAATACATATTCTTGATGGAGGCTTCCTGGTCACCTGTGGTGGTATCTTCATGGCTCATACTAAGCAATCGGAAAGGTGCCATATTCCTTCATTTTCCCTGTCTCAAAATAAAAAATAAAAGGCTAGGGATGTAGCTCAGAGGTAAAGAGCTCCTGGGTTAGATTCCCTAGTATGTATGTATGTATGTATGTATAAATAAATAAATTAATTAATTAAAAAAACAAATACAAATATTCAACGGACACTTATATATAATCTAATGTACTCATCTTGACTTGGAAGTAATTATGTTGGGGAGAAATGCTAATGCTTCCATCAGAGAGTCAAGGCATGGAAAACTTTCACCTGTAATCAGTTGGATTCTCTGGAGTTGCTGTTTGTGGAAGATCATTTTTTTTGGGCTTAAATAATCTCAAGAAGATTTTAAACTCATATCCTCTTCATGGAGCAGGCTCAATCCAAATTGCATGGTACTCACCTTGAGTAGAAAATGCAACTTGTCCCAGACTAACTCCACTTCTCTTTCTTGTTATCAGTGTTGCTGATATTTTTCTATTACAGTGATTTTTTTAAGTACCAGAGCACATTATCACTAAGCTACATTACTTTTAAAAAAATAATTTACACTTTGAGACAAGGGTCTCACTAAGTTTCTGAGACTGGCTTCAAGCTTGCAATCATCCTGACTCAGCCTCTGTAATTGCTAGGATTATAAGCATGGGCCACTGCATCAGCTCCATTGATATACATAAAGTACTCACACAAATTTACCCCTTGACCCTACCACAAAGGAGACTTCTCTAAAATAGTATGTTATTCCTGAAATTCCAGAGTACAAGGTCATTTTTGTGAGCACTGAAATTTTGCAAAGACTACACATTGAAGGTACTCAGTTTGGAATGTACCCCAGTAATTATCTGTATAATCATTATCACTACCAGCCATTTGTTAATAAAATTTGGGCAGAGTTCAGATTTTGGCAAGATCTGTTTTCCTCAGTCATTTGTTAAGTGACTATAAACAGTGGATTTGGGCTGTGCTTAAGTTCTTATTCACAAAGTTTCGCTTTTAATGATTACACAGTAGAGACTAAAAGGTATATTGATGAACTCAAAGTTATCATAATACTCAGCTATGCAAATGATTGATATTTTTGAAGAACACTTCTAGATTCCATTTGAATTGTTGCAGTGCCTGGATCCCATTTGAATGACACTATCGTAGTTTCTAGGTCTTCAGACTATGGGGCACTTTGGCCAGCTTTGTAGAGTTGGGTCATCTTTCCTGGTGATGAGAGCCAGCTGTTACCAAGATTAGTTGCCACTGGGAGAACCAACGGCATCCTGTCCTTGGAGTGGTTATGCTGTGGTCCCAGATTAGCTTCCACCTCAGTCAGCTTTGCCAATCCCATTATCCTCTTTAAGGGCATGCCTCCAAATGACCCAAAACCTCACAGTAGGACCCCTCTTAAAGTGAACCCCACTTCCCAATAGTGTCCACCCTGGGGACCAAGACTGTGCCATGTGAACTTTGGTGGATATTCACGGTCTGAACAGCAGTGAGTAAATGCAGCAATAATTCTTTAACTGCCTTCTCATGAGAGCTGGAGAAGTGCTTTCTCAGGGTGACTCATCTTTAAGCAGTCTGAACTTCACATCCACTTTGAACGCACCATCTAATGCATCTCTTGCATTCATGGCCTGGAGTCCTGTGTCTGGATTATTCCATAGCTACTGCTGTGGCCATAATGGGAGAAATGATAGCAGTAGTATTAGGAGGGGCAGTTTATAATCTGCCAGGCACTGGTTCAGAATTGTACATGTATTGCCAAACTTAATCTTGCAGGCAAAGCTGCTTTATTCTCATTTTACAGACAAGGGCCTTGAGGCTCGGAGGTGAAGTAACTTGCCTTGTGCACCATCACACACAACTAGTAAATGGCGAAGTCGTAATCCCAGTCTGGTCTCCGTGACTGCAGAGCCTGTGGTATGATCATCCAGAGGGGATTCCCGCTTTCTTGGCCTTCTTCTCCCCGCATGCAGAAGTTATTCACCTTTGAATTATGAGCACAATTACTGTAGAAGGATCCCCTTTAACTTCTGTGACATGTAGTAAAAGAGGGGCCCTGCTCTTGCCTTTTGTTGGGATCAGCTTTAGACATAGTTCATCACAGCGATGAGCTGGCTGGGTGACTATCGTGAGCTCTGAGTACCAGGCAATTTCATTACTTGTCATCCTAAGACAATTCCTGGACATAAGTGTGGAACCAAGGGCAGGGACAACTCTGCCTTTATCTGGTGAAAGAATTTTGGTGAAATCAAACTTCTGAAGCACTGTGGTTTGTTCTTAAAATTTCTCAAACATCCTGGGTCCCCTCTGAAACAGCAGGACAATAAGAGGCAACACCCTAGTCCTCAGATGATCTAGTACCCACCTGAATTTATAGACACCTCCATTCTTCTATCTACTGCAAATCTGATTTTAGATTTTCAACACCTGAATTCAAGGGAACCGACATGATGAATCTCCCTAAAGAATGCAAATGGTGCTGGACAAACTGGACAGCCACTTGCAGAAAACTGAAATTAGATCCTTATCTCTGACCATACACAAAAATCAATTCTAAGTGGATCAAGGAGTTAGGAATTAAGCTAGCTACCATACATCTGCTAGAAGATGGTCAGACTGGCCCAGTCAGTGTGGAGAAAGCAGTGTGGAGACTCCTCAAAAAATTAGGGTTGGATCCACGATGCGATCCAGCTGTCCCTCTTCTGGGTATTTTCCCAGAGGAGTTAGAATCACCACATTACAGTGACACAGCAAAATCCATGTTAATAGCAGCTCAATTTACAATAGCTAAATTATGGAACCAACCCAGATGCCCCTCACTGGATGAATGGATCCAAAAGCTCTGGTATATATATACAATGGAGTTCTACTCAGCTATTAGAAACAATGATATTGCAGCTTTTGAAGGTAAATGGATGGCATTGGAAGAAATCATGCTGAACAAAGTTAGTCAAACCTAGAGGGTCAAGGGTCCAATGGTCTCCCTCATTTGTGGAGGCTGGACCTAAACCCAGGCTTGGGAGTAAAGTAGACAAACTCATGTATTAGATTCATAGAACAAAAATGCAAAATGTTAATATTTATGAGATACCGTTTCAAGATACTTCATAAGATATTTGAAAAAGCTATGCTTCATACCTGTAGAAAAACATAAATGTTTAAACCCATTATCAAATATTTTGAAGAATAACAAGGGATGATAGGAAGGTAGGAGAAGGGGAAATGATGGAACTGAGATAAAGCAAGATACATTCCAAGCAGTTATAAATGTCATTGTATGTACTATAGCCATATATATATAAAATGTTCTTCATAGGTATAAGAATTATGTCACTCTATTTGGGTTTTTTAGGAACAATATAGGACCCAGAAGAAAGGCAAGGGATCAGGGGACTGGAGGTAGGGGTTTGTGGGGGGAGATATTAAACAAACTATATTGCTGAATTGTGTGCATTTAGGAATATGTGACAACTAATCCCAACATTATGTAAAACTATAATGCACTAATAAAAAATAAATTAAAATATATTTAGTGTCATTTCGGTATTCCTGTGTATTACTTTTGTCTAGAATTTTTTTCTTTAAACATTTTAATCACATGAATATTGTTTGTAATAGGAATGATCAGGTTGAAAAGAAATTCAGGAAGCTGTTATAGAGTTGACAGTGGAACAGGATGATGCTGGTGCTTTGCGTACAGAATGATAATTTTAGTCTCTGTTCTAGAAACATGAGAAAATACCTTGAGGCAATGAGATAATTAAAGATCATTTGACAAAGGATGAAGGCAAAACAATTGTTTTAGGCTTGGGTCTCAGACACTTGGCAGATTTCACTGCTATTTAATTTTTCTACATAAGGTTACTTTCCCTTCAATAGATATCATTTGTCTTTGATGTACTGAGACAGCAAGGGGTACCTTAGCATTACCACAGGTTCTTTTGCTGTCATGACTTTAAGCAGACGTTTTCAGTTTAACATCGCATCCATATAATTAAGGAGCAAGGTTGAATTGCATTCCTAGAGTGTTGTTGGTTGTGTACTGTTTTCCTAAGAAACATAGAACGGAGTTTCCACTGTAAGAATTTCCTAGTCATAGGACCTGTAGTAAATTGTACTTTCTTCATTAAATAAGAAAACTGACAAAACTTTTGCTAGTTATTTTCTCTTTTTGAGGCTCTTACTGTACTATTCCACTTTTACCAGAGATCTAAATTTAATCGCACATATGAATGTATTTTGCACAATGTTGTTTTAAAAAACATATACTGATATTATGCTAATAGTATCCATATCATTAAATTAAAAAGTAAGGTTTTATAAGCAGCTATTTTAAGCATAAGATGCCTTTTAATCAGATATTTACTAATGAATATGTTTAACACTGTGGTATGCAGATAGAATGATACAGGAATCAGATGTCCATCTTTTTCCCCAGGCAAGGTAACGAAGGTTTTTTTTTTTTTTAATTGACATGAAACATTAACAACTGACATTTATATTTTTCCTTTTTTGGAATTATTTGAAATACTCTCTATATATTGCTTTTCATTCATTTATTCTCCACCAAACATGCCAGGCATTGAACTGGGTAGCAAGGTTGTAGGGAGATGGATAAACAGATAAAGACAAGGGATCCTAGCTGAAAAGTTAAAAATGTGATTGAAATGCTGTAGAGAGAGAAAAAAAAAAACTAACCAAACAATACATTCTACACAGAGTAGAAGTACAGAGTTCCCATTGTGTTGTTAGAAAACTAATAACCTTTCTTGAATCCTGCAGTTAATTTTTAGTGAAAGCAAAAAGAAAGAAAACTATAATTTAAAAAAAAAAACAAAAAAAAGAGGCAGACAGGGATAATCCTGTGCCCTCTTTGGACAAGAGCACAAACAGCGATGGTACCCAGTGACTGCTGAGCCCAGCTGGTAAAAAGCAGGGAGGAAAGATGCCAAGTTGAGGAGGGGGTTGTGGGGTACACACTGTGTGCAAAGATAGGAACATGGGGTGCAGGCCTGGCCAGAAGCCACACTGTGCCAATGTGGGTAACCTGTGTGGACAGATCCCTTGCCCCAATATTGTTAACATCTTTAGGTGGAAGCTTTGTGTTATAACCAAGCATATTTAAGTATAGCTATTTAAGTACAGTATAACACTAACATTTATTTATTTACATTTATATGAATTCAAACATTGAATTTACATTATAATTTAAAATTTTACTTCTATTAAATTGTTACAGTTATATTACATAGCATATTTTAAATATATTCTGTATAGTTCAATGTATTATTATAGTATACCATAGTTTAATATGTATTAGGTCTCAACCTAGTCATCTTTTTTTTTCTTTTTTAATTAATTTTTATTAGTGCATTATAGTTTTACCTAATGCTGGGATTGGTTGTCACATATTCCAAATACACACAATTCAGCAATACAATTTGTTCAATATCCTCCCACCCCCACATCCCTCTACCTCCCTCCTCCTGTGCCCTGTTCCTTTGCCTTTCTTCTGGCTCCTATATTGTTCCTAAAAAAATTCCAAATACACTGCCTAGTCATCTTTTGAAAAAAGAATTTTATGATTAAAAAATGGTTTGAAAAACCACTATAGTCACATATTAGGGAGAAAAGTAAAAGCTAGACACTTCTGGTCCTTTGGTACTTGCTGAAGTGTTTGGGCATCTCTTGAAAGAGATGGGAGAATGAGATGGGCCCTGAAACTAGACTATTGAAGACATCCACAGAAGAGACCCATGTCTGGGGTGGTGATAAAACATGACAGCAAAGAATGGTGGGGAAGAGAAGAGAGGCAGGAATTTTAGGTCCAGGGAGCAGAGCACCATGAATTGCATGTGGGAACACAGAGGCTGTTCACGAGAATGCCAAGGTTGGGGTTTGGTAGGATGCTCCTATTCTAAGCAAGGAATCAGCAGGTTTCCAGAGTTAATATAATGAATATGCCTTGTCACACATTGGGTTTCAGCTGTTTTATGAAATCCAAGGAGTTCATAACCACTAGGTAGTGCAGGAATGGATCTGTAATCAAATCTCAGATCTAGAGAGGGGAGTGGGTGGTGGGTGAAGACTGAGTGTGTTCAGGTGGCAAGACGGTCTGAATAGAGTGCGGAGGAGATGAGGGCACAGTCCCAGGGACTAGGTAGGTGATGGAAAATCAGATTGAGGAAGATGCCTGGAAAGAAATCAGCGATGCCTTAGATACCAGATGTCTTAGATACCGTAGAGGGAGAAATGTCAAGAGTAGACGGCAGTGCCAAAAGCCACAAAGGGGTCAAGTCCAAGAAAGAACAAAAAGCATATGGCAATGAGATTTACTCAAGTAGGTGTTACTTTGAGGTGGAGGCAAAGCTGTAAATAAATTTTCAAAAGTGATATAAGAAAAAATGGTGTCTTAGAAGAAGCCATTTCAAAACTGTAGCCCTGGAATTTGTTATTGCATGATGATTACTTATTTCAAGAAAAGTGAAATTAAGCCAAAGACATGGTGATTTTCATGTCTCATTTTTGGTCTGAGAATGTTTTCTTCTTCTTCTATGCCAAAATAAGCCATCAAGCCATGACTAACTTATTAACTGTTCACTATTAGCTTTTGTTACATTTGACTTATATTGGACACATTTGAAAAATTTTTAAAGGTATTAAAATAGGAAAATCTGTGAAAGGAGAAGAATTCCATTTGCTAGAATTGTGTAGCAAACCCATGGCCATGGATATTTCTCTTGCCTTCTTCTAGTTTCTCTCAGGTAAAATAATTAGGCTTTGATGGCTTCACACCTGCCAGTTCAACTACTATGCGCAAAATTAGAATAGTGCTGAAATCAAAGTTCCCCTCTCTATTTCAGTGAGGGGGTGTCTCTTAAAGCTCTGCCTTGCAAACTGTAATTGATCATGATAGGGCTGTGTAATGGAAAATATCGCAGTACACTCCACAAAGTGAGTAGTTTTATTTTGCCAAACAATGTCAGCTGTGT
Source organism: Aplodontia rufa (assembly GCA_004027875.1). Classification (NCBI taxonomy): domain Eukaryota; kingdom Metazoa; phylum Chordata; class Mammalia; order Rodentia; family Aplodontiidae; genus Aplodontia; species Aplodontia rufa. Next base: position 131,007 of record PVKS010000108.1, read on the forward strand.
GTGTGTGTGTGTGAGAGAGAGAGAGAGAGAGAGAGAGACAGACAGACAGACGGACGGACAGACACAGATTAATAGATCATGGCGTAAAATGATTTTTTTCTTTTTACTGTGAATTGTGGTTAAAAGATGTTTGAGAAACACTGCTGTCCACCAGATCCCCTTCCTGTTCTAAAATTCTCATTCCCTTAACTGCCAGCTGCACATTTGATATAGTAAATGTTTCAAATGTTCCACGGAGTGGCAGGTATAAAAACTGTTAAGGAATGACTACTAATAACAAAAGAGAATACCATTAAAAGATAAATAAGGCCAACATCTGTGTTGTATTTTACCACAAGCCTGAACAAGCCTTTAAAATTTATTAGTATTCCAACCAGCAAGTCATTACTGTAATTTATGAAGAAAAGTTAAAGTATGCTATATATTAACAAACAACAGAGTAATTCTTTTGATGGCCATATAAATAATCAACCATATCAAGGAGAAATAATACTTTTTCAAAGGTAACAATACCATGGCACATGAATTCCCCATTTGGCAATTAAATAAATGTGGTGAGTCCCCACCCTTGCCACATAAAAAGATTCATTGACATGGTTATGAGACAAGTCAGTGTGTATTTTTATTGGTTTGAACTGGAAGGAGTATACACCTTAGTCAGGTGTTTTGTTTTAGAAACAGCTGTTTGAACTTTCCTTACTCGTTAATTCTGCTCTCGGGCACATTTGAACATTTATTCTTCCCAAGCATGCTCACTGATAATTAGAATTCTTGTGGATGAACGATTTCCTATAAAACCAAGAGCAAATGAGTTAGTATTTCTTTACTTTTCAACTGATTTCAATTCTTCAACAACTTAGGAGGTTTCGTAGATCTTAGGTGGTATTGAACAAGGACAGTTTAAGAGAGCAAAGGAGTATGAATCACCACACAGGAAATTTGAGGGAATTGTTTTCATTTGTACCTCCCCTGGCCATTCTTGGACACTCGATTAGTCTGAGTCTTTCTTTCCTTCCTACTCTTTTATAAACCCTCGGGTGTTTGCTTTGTCTGTCTGCCAATTTAACCTCCAGCTTTTGGCAATACCGTGTCCTCGGCCTGCTTAACGCTGTCAGCCAGCTGCCAGAGAGCGCATGCAGGAGAGGAATTGCAGTTAGGTTTGCCATCCCACCAGGTTTTCACAAACCCTCCTTAACATCTAGAACTCCTGATAGACAGCGGGCAGTGCCCAGTGCCATAGGAGTGTGGGCGGTGCTAGCAGGGTGGGCAGTGCTTGCAGGGTGGATCAGCAGGGTGGGCAGGTCTGGCAGAGCGGTGATGCTGCTTTGCCACCTTGGCTTCCGCTGATTAGCCTGTGGGGTTGCTCAGGAAGTTTCAGCCTCCACTCTTCCATTCCAGGCTCCTGCTCTCTCATAGGTGTGCAAACATCTGATTGTACCAAATTGAGAGACATTTTTAAAATTATTATTATACTGTAGACCTAAGTTAGGGCCTGGCCCCTCATTCTAGGACTCTTCTGTACTTTTTGCCGCCTCCTAGAGTGCAGGAGAAGATGAACATGATAAACTTTATATACATGGCGAGTAGCACGTAAGACACAGGCAAGTCGAGATTTGGAATGAAAATAGTGTGTTTGAAGACAATACTGAAAGTGTACAATTTATATCAGGCAGTATTGGGTAGTAAGAATTTTAATTTCTTTGAGCTTTATGTTCTCAACTCTAACAAAAGACTCAGAGGATACACAGAATACACCTTTCCCCCAAAATGAGTAGCCTAACCCAGGGCATAATTTCTTCAATTACAATTTCCCTAGTTGAATGATGATACAGGTAGAAAACGTGATTATTCCAAATGTCTGTTGTGACAATAAAATAGTATATCAGAAATTATTCCTTTTTGGAAAAATATTAAATGCCATACATATAAAAGTCAACATTTTTATAATGCCAATAAACCTTCTCTTGTTTTACATTCCTTATATACTTTCTCTTCTTCACTTAGTCTGTAGAATTTCAACTATGAATCATGTTGCTTCCTGGATTTAGTACATTACAAATATAGTAACACCATAAAGAATGCAAATAGCTGCATATCCCCCAAGTTCATTTAAAAATCAGTAGATATACTCAAGATATGTGCTATATGAAAAAGACTTGAGTTCTCACCACTAGCGCCCAAGGCTTGAAGCACTGGGTAGAAGCCACTGGACACTTCGGGATGCCAGTGCTCTCCTCTCTATGAATGGTACCAACTATTTGTCATTATTCCCCTGAACTGGACATGGTACGAGATGATCAGCTTAGCCACTGCTTCCTAATTTGAGCATACTTGAAATTGATTTGTAGTCCAAATAAATAAAAAGAATAGTGTTATCAAGTAGAGAAGTTATATATACCACCTTTGTGAAATTAATCAGTGGTACAATATGAACAATGACTTCTTGATTCACTGAATTTCTTGCTTTTGAAACAGACATGTAAAGCTCTATATGTTTAAGTTATCCTAGATCTTATAATTTTTTAATATTTTAAGCAGCAAGTTTTTTCTTCATTGTGCAAAGTAATAATGGTATCTGGGATACTTTTGTGTAGTAAGTCTCTAAAATTTGCACACAGAATAAATCATACATGTTAAAAGCAGCTGGAGCCCAAGCTTCCTTGTGTGTTTCTCTTTCCACCTTTTCTGATGCAGATTCCCTTTAGATGTTACACTGTATTTCATGTAATCTGAAGCGTACCCATGTTTTTGACCTCTAAAATTCTTACTTTTAGGATCCACCCACTTCAGTTTCCCTGGGACTACGAATGGAAGAAATGATTTTCAACTTGGCAGACACACACCTATTTTTCAATGACTTAGAAGTAAGTTCTGATTGTTTTATACATACTCTATATTGCATGTCTGAAAATAGTCAATTGGTCGATCTTAAAACTAACAATGGAATATTATTTTAAAATAGTTGGAATAATGAGACAAAGTGATTATTAACTATATGGCAATGTTTTGCCTTCATGGTGTTTCTATTTTGCCTGATTTTCTGTTCTGTTTCAAAGTTAGATCCCGTGTCACCCTTGGTAAGGATTAAAATTTTATTTCAAGAATCCTAAATATCACACTTTGTTGATTATCAGAAACACCATATTTCTCAGTTACATTACCGCTGAGATGTATTTCCTTTAAGAACCCAACAGAACGCATGATCGTTGCATATATTGTGCACATCAGACTCGAGAGAATATTTAAGTCAGGCCTCTGCTGTTTTGGGTTGCTCAGATTTCTTATATCTAACTGCTGGTGATTTTATTGGTGTCTTACAATTGCAGGGAGACTTTTGTAATATTAAGTGGGTTATGGGCATTGACCAACACAAGGATCTTTTGAGCAACATCCTTAAGAATAAAGAATATTGTTTTTTTCACATCTCCATTATGAGAAAACTTAACTAGAATTACATTTCATTCCCTTCTTAATAGAGACAGTTGTTTATTTAAATCCTGCTGTTAAGCAAGCTTGTGGTAGGGCTGCCAACAGGCATTAATCAGCAAGTTGTTGTTTTGCTAGATTTTATAAATGTATGTTATTTCAGACAGGAGAAGAATCTGAAAGATTCAAATAGAACGTTAACTGATCAAAGTTAATTGGCAGCAATTGGCCTTTAAATATTTCCTGATGTTTCCCTTTTCAAATCAAGCAAAATGCACCTTATTTAATAGATGAGCCAAAATCTTTTGAAAACTGCCAGTGTGTGACAGAACTTAAATGCGGTTTGTTCAACATCTGTCCTGTATTTTTATTTCTTTTCATCTGCAATGAATCTACTCACAGACGAATTGGCAACTTCCAGTGCAATAAAATTATTTAAATGTGCTTTATTTTTTCCATTCCTTAGTGAAATATTGATTTTTACACTTAGACATAAAATGCAAATTTTTTTGCATTTAAAAGTGTTTGCTTTCCTCAAGGAAATTATGCATAAGGCATTGCTATGTTTTTAAGGTAGAAATATTCTAAGTGAGTTACAAGTTCAAAATTGTCTTCATAAAAGCTTAATAATCATACTTACTTTCAAAAGCTGTTTCTGATTTATGGTTGGATTTTACTTCATGAGACAGCAGCACAAAAATTCACTAATATGTTAAAATTCTTTTCCTAAGTTTTCATTTGTTTCTAAAGATAAAGAGTAGGCTGATATTTTTGTCCTGAGTGCAAGCCCATTACTCCATTGATATTAATAGGTGTTAATAATACCCATCAAGAAGATATTATCAGTTATTTGCTCTTGTTTTGAAATTCTACCTTCTTAAAAATGCCAAAGCATATCTATACGCTGCCAAAACTATGTGTAGAAAAAAATGAGAAGTTAGTCAATACAATAACTTCTATAATAAAATTAAAAATCTTCCAAATTGCAGTTTTTTAATACAGATTTTTATTTAATTGACATTATTCACCCTGAAGTGTATGTAAAGACTAAAATTGTCCTTAAAAAATTTTATAGGAAGTAGATGTTTAAAGTTCTAATTTAAGGATGGGGGAGATTTTTTTTTATAAACCCAAATTATAAAAAAAACTAGCAATCTATGCAGTTATTAAAATATCAGATTCTATTCTTAGCATGAAGACTAAAGGAGAAAAGAGAATGAAGATACAATTCAACCATGTACATAAATAGTGGAGAAGATTAAGTTTCTGGCCTTATAAAAGTTGATTTTAAGTTATTTTCACTTAATAATATAAAGGTATCAACAGAAGTTTCATTTAAAAATTCATTTAGCTTCTGCCTTTGGAAATTGTTTCCTTTAGATTTGCAATAGAATTTTAAAAATGAAATTATACTTAATTACACTTAAAATTATATTCATTTCAATCTTTCATTTTATATTTTTGTAATTCAACAAACCTGAGACTGGACATTGTAAATATAAGTTTCTTTCAAAATAAAAATGTACAAATATTCCCTGGCAAAAATAAGTTTATTGGGAGGTTGGGATTTAGCTCAGTGGCACAGCGCTTGCCTAACATGTGCAAGGCCCCCGAGTTCAGTCTTCAGCCCTGAAAAAAAAAAATAAGTTTATTGGCCTAATGCTCTTAAGAAAACCAGAATTATCTCATCAGGCAGAACTGATAGGATAACACCTGATTTCACACACCCATCACCAATGTGTGGTGGCTGGAGACATGGATATTTTCATATATTTAAATTCCATATTTTTAGCTTTTTAAGGTCTATGGTACAAGAATTTGAAGGTGTTTAACAATGTTTTGGTTAGCTTGGAGAGTGATTTCTGAATTCTGTTGACGTTTGGCCATTTTTCTTCTAAAATCTTCGCTTTTTGCCAGTTGCTTCACTGTATAACATAGCTGGTTCAATCTCGCCTAATAAGACGTTCTGAATAATGAAATTCACTATGTGAGGGCTCCCAGTAATATTTGTTGTGTTATCAAAGTTTGTGCTTAAAAATGGTTATTGGGATATGATTTGGGAAACTGAGGGTATCGGAGTTGGGGATTTAGCTCAGTGGCAGAGCGCTTGCCTAGCAAGCTCAAGGCCCTGAGTTCGGTCCTCATCCCTGAAAAAAAAAAAAAAAGGAAATTGAGGGTGTAATTTTTAAAGGAATTTGGAAATACCTTAATGAACACCAAGAAGTTAAAAAAATTAACATTTTCATTTCAAAAGTCCTGCTTGTCATCTCACTGACTTTTTAAAATAAAAATTATAATTTGCATAAATTTTGTTGACACATCAGGAAAAGAAAGGAGGAGAAAATGTGTTCTGCACCTTCATCAAAAAGTTTGACGCACTAAGGAACCTGAGTAACAGGGAGACACAATTATCATGGGATAACATATTTTCCCTCACCAGAGACAGGGTTAGACGTCAGTTTCATAGCGTGCTTCAGGCTTTCCTATTTCTAAATCTGACTAGTGTCCCGAATATCATTTTACAAAAAATGATCTCCATGTGACTACGATGTTGCTTACAAAGAGGTCGTTTTTTTTTTTGTTTTTTGTTTTTTTTTATGAACGACAGTGGGGAATTGGAGGGGTTTTGTTTGTTTGTTCAGCTTCTGTAGTTAGGTATGGCTCTTCCTGACTGAATGGAGAAAGATTTCTTTCTCTTGGATTTTTATTGACCTGCAGCTCATTAGTTCTCCTACTGGATTTCTCCATTGCTGAAAGAAAATATGAATCTAAATAGAAGAGCTTACATTGAGTTGCCTCTTTCTGCTGGTGTATGGTGTTATGTCCTCCTCCCTGGTGTGCTGGTTGAGGTGGTAGCATGGTAGAGTGGTCAGGAATCAGTCCTCTGGCTCTAGGTCACAGGTTGGGAAGTAGTGTGAACCCCTGTACCCCCAGCCTGGGCCTGGAAACACAGGTGCATGAAGCTGTCACACACACCACACTCACCCAGAGAAGTATGAGGCTATGCTCTAACGCCCCTCTTTGCTCTCCTGCTACATTGTTCAATTGGGACAAACCAGAGAATTCTTCGGTGTCAGGATTTACAATACAAATACTCCAACCTTTTCTGGGCCCTTTCATCTGAAGATTGCCTGTCCTAGGTCTGATTTTTAAGCCCTGGCACTTGAAGCCCCTTGTTTCCACCTTTTCCATTAGAAGAAAGACTTGGGACAGACCCAGTCTCGTTGGGATGAGTCTGAGTTGGGTGAAACAAAGGCCAAGGAGAGGAAACTGGGCAGTGTCTAGGTAACACCATCATTTACAGAGAGTAAGGTGCAGTGACTTTTCTTATAAAGCAAAAATGCACCTTAGTTCAGTCTTTAAAATTGCAATACTTTATTACTCTAATACTGAGGTTATCATCTAATTATTTTAATACATCTTACTTTGAAATTTATGTTTAGCTGGGAACAAAATCTTAAAAATGTCAGCTATGCTGGTGTTAAGTGATTTCAAGTAAAGCACAGTGTGCTACCTAATTCTTGTGCTTTCAAAAGCATGCAATATTTAAACTAACTCGGAAGTTGATTTTTTTAAGTTGGATAAATATAACTCACCTAGAAAATTCTGCCTGCCTGCCTTCTTGCCTGCCTCCTTCCCTCCCTTCCTTCTCTCCCTCCCTCCCTCCTTTCCTTCTCTCCCTCCATTCCTTCCTTCCTACTTTCTTCCTTCCTTCCTTCCTTTCTTGAGGAAATTCTGATGCCCCAGTGTCCAGCTCTCTGGTGCTTGGCTGCCACAGAGAAGGTTTCAGGGGTGCTGGTAAAAAAGATGCTTTCACTTCCTTCCATGAGCCTAAGATCACTATGAAAGTGTGTGGGCATATCAGTAACTACAGCCTAAATGTAGATGTCCCTTTACACACATGCTCACATGAGCTGCATAGGCATTAGTACACTTGTTTATTTTCCCCTGATGAATTCAGAAAACAAAGGAACTACATTTGATTGATTGATCCTGGCCACATCCCTATGGATGCATAACATCCTTATACATGTTGACTATTAAAGGAGGGGTTTTTAGATTGAATTCTTGTGTATTGTCTTAGAATAGAATACCAAGTTTTGTTCCCTTCCCCAGAGAAGACAATAGAGTTGACTTTGCCTGCCTGTGTCTCCAGTTATCCAATGCTCAGCTTAGGGAGAAAAATAAATTTTTCAAGCAAAAGTGATTCTTAGACAAAATAGATGGTTTTGAATTTGTTTTAGCTGTATTGCAACCGATGACCAAAAAGAAGCAATGCTGTACTGTATCTACTATCATCACTAAGTGATGATTGGTATTGTTCTTCCTGTTTCTTCATTTCTTATGATTCTTTTATCTTTATTTCATCTGAAGTTAAAAATAGAAATATAAAAATATATTAAAGATTATCTTAATTTAATGTTTATGAGAAAATTAAGAATCTATAGTAGTTAAGATAATAAAGACATTGACCTTATGCCAATAGACAGTATTCTACTTAGCAATAAAACAATACGGACAAATTGTCACTAAAATGGAAACAAAATAAGAATGCCCTCTGTCAGTGCTGCTATTCAGCACTGTTCTCGGAATTTTGAGCAGTGTAATGGGACTTAAACTGTAATTAATGAAATGAAAGAAATTAAAATTCTTGGTTTTTACAATTTATATACATAGAAAATTGAAAGAATCAACTAGAATACTATAAGAATTACAGTAGCTTCACAAATATTAAAGAACATAAAATTACATCTAAAAATCAATACACTTATATTAAAGATATAAAACCTAGAAAAATTAAACTATAATATTAAAATTGCAGCAGTAACTACAATACAAATAGAAAACAAAAAAAGGACAAATAAGGAATAATCTATATAAAAAGTATTTTTAAGAAATAGATAAAACTATAATGTCTTACTGAGAAATACAGAGGAAGTTTGATTACGTGAGTTTTCCTTCCTATTTTTTTTTAAAGAGTGAAGGACAGTGAGAGACAGAATCAATTTTTATTGAGTTTTTCACATGGCCTTCGTTGCTCTGACACATAGTTGTGTACATGGTGCTGGGGTTTGAACCTGTGTATTCACGCATGCTGGGCAAGCGCCATAAATGCCGAGCCACCACTCCAGTCCCCCTTCCTATTCTTTTTAATGATGGGACGGCATTGTTATAAATTTCATTTGGAAGGATAGTCAAAAATACTTTGAATTTTTTGACAAAACATGATAAGCAGGCATCTGGCTACACCAAATATTAAAATGTTTATATTCTACAATGAAATGAAGATTTTTTGACCTAACGTTGACATTGGAATAACTGTGGGGAGAAAGCTTAGACACAAACACAACCTATAAAAAAATTTTGCATATAACAAAAGTAAAGGAATGGATTACTCAATGTTTATACTAAAATAGGTAAATTAAAGATTTAAAATACAAAAAGAGAAATTATATGTAAATCAAAAAATTTTGGAGGGTCTTATGGTAGTAAGCATTGAAAGCCTAAAAGTAATTGATGCACATCTAGGAATTTTTATTAATGAGAGGTAAAGGCAAGTATTTATAATAAACAGTTCTAAATTATGAAATTCTGCTCACAAGTTTGTTTCTTGACATATTGATTGCACTAGTGTGTTTAGTTTGTAAAGATTCCTTGAACTATACTTTTTTCAATAAAAAGTTACTTTTAAAAAGTAGTATTTTGAGGAATGCACATACACATGTTGTTTGCTCTCACTTCTGTCCAAAATTATATGTACTATATAATGTATTCACTGCTTTTTCTAACTTAGTACCTGGCCCATAGAAGGCACTCGGAAAAAATATGTTGAATAAGTAAATGGATGCACATTTGGAAAGATGTATATGGAAAGAGAAACCCCAAAATTTTAACACTGACTGTGTCTGGACTTTGAGATCTTGTTATTTTTATATAACATACTTTTATTCCTTCTATAATCAGGAAAGTAAACAACACTATTTTTAATAGCCACGGGTAGCATTAAAAGACAAAACTGAACAAAACGTCCATAGACAAACAAAAACTAAGATTATTGCAAAACATTAAGAGAGATGTGAGGCCCTGAGTTCCACCCCCAGTACTGAAAACAAAACAAAACAGAAAAACGAAAGAACTAAGCAGAGTCCTTAAACAGACACTTCACAAGAGAAAAGCATTCAGATTATCAGCCTACAAGACAGGAAGTGCTGGGCTTCACAAAGAATAATCAAAAATGTCAAGTCAGAGTCAGCATTCAGTCCTTGCCCATCCAATTTGCAAAGATTTTAAATCAGCAGTCTACAGTGCAGTAAAAATGAACACTGCATGCATTGCTGGTAAAGATCCAAACTGATAGGCAGTTAGAAAAGCAGTTTTATGGTATGTATTGAGGACCTTAATGTCCTGATCCTTGTGCTTACTAATTCCACTTTCAGTATCTGTTCTAAGAAAATAGAGGGCTGGGGGTTTAGCCCAGTGGCGGATCACATGCTTGTCATGCACACAGCCCTGGCTTCAATCTCTAGCACCACCATCAAACATTTTCATATATATGGAGAGATACACATCTAGTTATATATATATACATGAAGAGACAGTGTTGCAGACAGATGATTGAGATAGTAGGAATAATTATTCTTCGAACATTAGTATGGATGGTTTCATATACAGTATTCCATTTATTATCCTGGTATCTCTATGATAGTCACACTCTTATTAGCTATTTTATAGAGGAGTCAAGTGAAGCTTAGGAAGGTTAAAACAAATCCTGTCTAAAACAAATCTGCCACACAGCTGTTGAGTGGCAGATATTGACTCCAGTCTGATGCTCTCCAGAAGTCCATTCAACCTTTCCCTATACCCCCATATGGTGTTTTTACCTCTGAAGTATTGAGAAATATTTAAATATCCAGTAATACATTCATCATGAAATAAATTATAGTATGCCCTCATTGAAAATTGTTGTCAAATTATTTATAGGGAAAGTACTTACAATCCACTTTGAGTTTTAAAAATTATAAAATACAGGTTAGCGTTAGTGTTAAAATTTATGACACTAAAAAAGTAAAGGGAACTGTATTTTTAAAAGCTACTATGATGATACAACTTCAAATTTAAAAATAAGCAGTCTATATAGTATATGGTCTCTCTGATATATGATAGGTAACTGTATTAAAAAGCTGCTAGTGGTTATTTCTGAATGATGGAGTTATAAATGTCATTTCTCTGATGTTTCAAAACTTAAGTGGTCATAGCATTTTGCAGTTCCTTTATACTTTGTTGTTTCTCTTTCTTCCTTTCAGTGATCAATACCTACTTTGCACATACCTATTAAGGGTCTAGGCATAATTCTAGATGCTGGGGACACAGCAAGATTGAATAAAGGACACTCTTCTTCTGGAATCAGTGCTATGGAAGGAAGCAGGAAATGAACACTGAAATAGAATGCTTTCAGGTAGAGATAAGTGTTGTGATGAATTAGGATGCAGCATGTTTGGCTAAGATGGTTAGGAAGTGATATCTGAGGAGATGACACTTAAGAAACCAGGCAGTGGAGAGGGAAGCACCCAACAGTGTAGTAAGAAAGCATTATGGGGGGAGGGGACAGAAAGTACAAAGGTCCTGAGGTGGAATCAGTTTCACTCCCTCAAGAAAGACAGAAGAGAGCCCTGTGGCTGGGTCACCTGAATGGCAGAAGAGTGACCAGCTCGTAGACCATGGTGCAGAATTTCTTTTTTTGTTTTGTTTTGTTTTTTCTTTTCTAACTGCCATGGGAAGCCACTGGAAAGTTTTAAGCACAGACATGATAGAATAGTGTTTATTCTTTATAAAATATTAGCATGGCTGTCAAAGAAAAAATAAGGGCAAGAGTGGAACCAATGTTGCAGCTCGCTGAGGGGAACCTTCTGTGAGGGCTGAGGCTGTTCCAAGTTGCAGACATGGTAAGAAACTGTAGGACTTAACGTGAATCTTGGTGGAAACGCTGGCAGGATTTGCTAATGAGTCAGATGTGAGAGAGGAGAGAAACAGAATCAAGAACAACTGTTGAGTTTTGACCTGAGTGACCAGAAAGTGATCCTGCTTCTAAGATGGAGAAAAGTAGGCATGGGGTGGGGGAAGGAGTTGGATTCAAGTGTTCTGTGTTGAGCATGTTAAGTTGAAACACCCAAAGCAGATGACATATGAGCAGGTAGACAGGACAGGTTTAGATCTCAGTGGCGAGAGGCAAACTTGAAGGTAGAGTTTTGAGAGTTAGAAAAGTCATGAGACCGATGCCATGTCCCATAGGGGAAAAGGAGTACGTTGAGAAGAGGGCCTGAGTTTGAATTGTTGGCTTTCTAATAATTAGCATAGGACCAAGAAGCGCTTTCAAGAAAGAATTATAGAGCATAGCCAGTGAGGTCGGTGGAAAAGTATGCAGCATCGCTAAAACCTCTCAAATAGTGTTTCAAGAATGAGGGAATGGAGTGCCACCGAATCACAGGCGCCAGAGTTGCGAGAGGACAGAGAAGTGACGGTTGGGCTGGCTGGCTCAATGTTAGCTGTTAACGACCCTGATAAACACCACTTCGGTGAAGCAGGAATGGGCAGGAGAGGAGGAGGTCTGGCTAAGAGACAGGAAGTTTCACAGCGTCCATAGAGATTGAAGGCACAGTGACAGGGAGGCGCACAGAAGGGTTCAGGGACCAAGCAAGTGGCGGTGTTGGTTTTTATTTTATTTATTTTTTTAAGAGAGAGGGACAATGAGAAAGAGAGAATCAATTTTTATTTAGTTTTTCATGTGGCTCTTGTTGCTCCGACACTTCATTGTATACGTGATGCTGGGGTTTGAACTCGCGTCCTTGCGCATGCCAGGCAAGCACCGTAACCAACGAGCCACCACTCCAGCCCCAGGTTTTTAAATAGAAAATACTCAGACTTATTTAGATTTCAGTGGGAATGATTCAATAGAAAGAAAAAGAGGATGTAGCAAAGAGAGCAACCACAGGTATGAAGCGCTGGGATGGCAAGAGAGGAGGGAACCTGAGCACAGATCCACAGATCAGTATTGTTCTTAAGTAAGAAGCACACCAGGATCTCCCGGTGCAGCTGCAAGCAGGGAGGAGGGATTCAGTAGCAGGAAGAGGAGGCCACTCTTGCAGAAATTCTTACCCTACTACATTGTGATTTTGTGTCTGCCTCTCTCGGTCCTACCCTAGCAAATCCCATGAGACCAGGCACCATGACTTGTCCACTTGAATCTCAGCTCTTAACACAGGATTTGGCACATAGAAGGCTCTTATATGATTGCTTTATATTTTTTCCAAGTTTTTCAAGTTAATGGTCTACAATGAGCACTTTTACAGTTTGCAAAAGTTTAACATTTAAAAATGAATGACAATTAATCACAATCTTAAAAACCATTGACCTTGTTTAAGAAGATCAATGTTGATATTATCCTTTATTAAAGTCATATTTTCAAAATTCTTAATATCAAATCATAGTTTATGTGGAAGAGCTATGAGGTAAAATGATACACAGTGTGATTCCAGTTTGGAGTTTTTTTTTTTTTAAGTATATACATCAAAAAGAAGGCAAGATATTTTTCTATTAAAAATATTATAAAAATAATTTCTACAATAAAAACTGATTTATTTTGATAGTGGATGAAAGCTTTCTTTATATTTTTTAATTTTCTATAATTAGTTTTTCTTTTTTTTTTATTATACTACATGTTAAGTGAACAAATTAATGGGATTCACAATGGTGTTTCCTTCCACACATTAATACAGCAAACATTGATCTTATGCACCTACCCTTCTGATGATCTCACCCCCACCCTGGAACCTCAGTATTTCAAAACTTTGCAAGAGTATTGAATAGAATATTGAGTATAATCATGACTGTCTTCCAACTTGACTCACAGGTCCATGTTTACATGAGTTCTTATCTTACCATCTTAGAGGTACCAGAGGTTGAACTCATGTATTGATTAATTCTTGATGGAGACCCTGGCCCCTGGATGATGACCCATACTTCACGGGTCTTTGAAGATTACATGAGTTAATACCTGTGAAGTGACATAGAAGTAGCCCAGTCACCTGGGAAGCGCTAAGGAGGTCGATGCTACTACCGTTATGGCTTACTGAGTATTTTGTGCGAGAAGAGCCCCGGGCAAAGCACTGTAAGGCTAAGGAGGAAGAAATGGAAGTGATTTAAGGAGGGCCAGGGAATAAAAGCATGAGGCAATAAGTGCTCTGCTTCCAAAATTTCCATGTAGAATTCCAACAGAAATCATACCAGAAACACCAAAAAAAAAAAAAATTCCAGTGGTTAGTTTGCAAATGCCACTGGTGCTGGGCACGTCACGGAGGACTTGTCTTGCCCCAGCCACATGCATATCTTCCTCCCACCTCCGGTGATGAAGGGAGTGGTACTGTAGGCAGTTAAGCAGCTGCTGTACCTGGCGTGCTGTCCTTCACGGAAGACAAGGGTGCTGGCTTCATGACAAAGGGCTCGTGTTTCTTTGCACTGGTAAATTTCCCTTTACTTCTTGCTTTGAGGAAATAGCTCAAGGAACTTGTTGGGAGCGTAGCAGCATGGAGTGGAGCCTTTCAATGTATTAAGTCACTTGGCCAGACAGAGCATCCTCCCCATGTAGGTGTACCCCCAAGGTAGCAGGCCCACTGGACTGACATGCCCAGGCTGCTGTCCCCCCACCCCCCGCCGCCCACTTGGGGAATAGGCAGGAGGGCCACAGACCTTAGGGACAGTTTTCTCATGTCAACAAAAAAGCATTGACTTTGATTCTCCATCAACACTGTGAATTCAATCTTATCATTATCTCCAGTTTACACATGTGGGAAATTAAAGCAGAGGGTATTCTACCCAAAGCCACTTGGTTAGGTAATGGTAAAGCTGAGGTTGAAACTTGGGTTTCTTTATGCAAATATCTTTGCATAAAACCTTTCCAGTTGTATATTCCAGAACCTGGTAATTCGCACTGAGCAGCAAGAAAGACGTACGCAATGATGCAATAGAACAGAGCTCTCAAAAACTGCACGATGCTTCTGCTAATGAGTTCTTTGAAAGCTTGGTTTCTTGCTAAAAATCAGTTGGTCAGGCAACCTCAAATCTGTTTTGATCTTGTTGTAGACAGACACAAATTCCTATTGTTGAATCAGTAGAAAAACTATTTCAGCGGCATCTGCATTATAGGTAGAAAGCACTGCTTTGCTCTTTGCTGTAAGCTGGCTCTCTCCATTCTGCATACTTGCTGAACATGGAAGAGAAGACATGATATATGTTCTCTGCCCTTAAGAGGCCCAGATGCTGGGTGGAGACAGAAAAGTATAAGGACAACGAATTCACTTTGGTGATATCCAAGGTGGCTGGAGATACACAGGGAAGTTGGTAGACTCCAAAGGCAGATTGGCTGGCCCAGACCAGAGGAGAGGTGGCAAGGCTGAGCATGTTCAAGAAACAAGTGCCACTCACCCCCAGAAGGAACACTTTGCATGGGAGAGCATGGCATTTGGGAACAGAATTTGAATAGGTGTAAAGTAGATCACACACAGCACCTGGAAGACAGAGCATCAAAAGGGTGACAGGAGCCCCACCAAGAAAGGTTTTATACACTCTGCTAAGGAAGTTGGATTTTACATTGAGCCAGGGGTAATCATTCAAGAATTTTTAGCATTAATATGGAAATGAATTCTATTGTGAAGTCGGATTTCAATAATCTAGATAAGCTATCATTAGGGTTCTTTGGGGAACAGATAACAGGGACAGATGGGAAAGCTATTAAAGTGGTCTCAGTGGGATCTGAGGACATATTCAGTGTAATGGGCAGGGCACAATGTATGTTAGTTTTTAGCTTGAGAAATAAGACAGATACAGAAAACCTGGGAGAATGGGCTGGCCTCGGAAGGAAGATGATGCATTCAGGTTTGGGATGTTGAGTTTGTGGTGTGTGCTGGGTGAGTGGAGTGCAGCAAGTAGTTGGATGGACAGCTCTGAAGCTCAGAACAGAGAGTTGAGCAGACGCCATCACCCATGACATCAGTTACAATTTCCCAGAAGGAATGTATTGAATAGAAAAGTTATCTCAAGGCAAGGGGTCCCTTTCTGAAATTTTAGTTGGAAACAGAATCTAAATCTAAATCTAAATATATATATATATATATAGAGAGAGAGAGAGAGAGAGAAAACTCTTGATTCAGAAAGTTGAATGACTTATGTAAGGCAAGGGTGGTCATTCCAAGTAGTAATTATTCTGTCAGACTCTTCTCTTAACCTATCCATGAAACTGTCTTTCTAGCCTTGTCATTGTCTCTGTATTCTAATGAAAGAAGCAATTAGGAAGCAATGTGGGCTGAGAGAAGAAAGAATGCTTCAGAGGTGGAGAGACCTGGATTCAGACCTTGCTTCCTGCTAAAGTGTAAACTTCACATTGTCAACTCTGAGCCGGTGACAGGGATTATAAAATTAGGAAGCAACAGAATCAGGAGCCCCACACAGCCCTGCTGCAATAAATGGAATGCTTTCTGTTCTTGTTAAGAAGTAATGTCACTTTTTCAGCAGTGGGCTGAATTGCTGTCAGTTTATTTATAAATCCTATGAAATTGACCTGTCAGTGTCACCTATGGACTTTTAGTTTAGGTCTTTGGTTTTGACAGGTGCTTGCTAATCGTCAATTGGGAGTCACTACTTTGTAAAACCAGAGTTTACACCATTGCCTCCATAGGAAGTTTATTTAGTAGAAAAAGCAATTCCAGGTACCTTTAAAAAAAAAAGATTGAATAGTGCAAAAGAAGGTCTGTAACTTCAGCTTCCCCAAAATGTGTTTAAGTTGCTGTCCCAGGAGGCTTCTCCCGTTTCAGTGCAGTTACAATAGACCCTCTATCTGGGCTCCATTCAGTATTCTAACAGCATTTCCAAGGAAAGGCTTTCTGAATTCTAGATTCTGCTCACTGCTAATCATGCGCTGCTTCTTTGTAAGTCAGGTGGAGATTTGGGGCATGGGGAGAGGATGTTGCTTTTAAGCAAAATTATTTTGTAAACTCTTTTGCCTCTTTGGGTATAACTGAGTAAGAATTATCTCCTGATGTTGGCATTTGTCAGAAAGCTGAAGGGCAATCCTTTCCATTGTTGGGAACATTTGTCATAAACTCATACTATTGCAGTCCTGCTGGACTTGGAGAAAAGATGTTTCAATCAAGCAAAAATAATGGGCCACTTGGAAAACCGTTAAAAGACAGCATTTTAGCACATGTGTCATAACATGTAGTAATTTGGTGAAAAAGGATTGTCTTTCCTTTTTAATATAGTAACTAAAATATTTACAATATAAGGAAAATAATTTAAATTGTAGGTACTGAACATTCACATACCTATTCTAGTGATCTTAAGCAGAAGTCATCTTTTGAATTGGACAAAGCCTCATGGAAATTGACAAGAGGCTATTCCAAAATCCAAGAGAAAATTTAAAACTTTAAGAAACAAATGAATTATAGCCTGCTATCTTTAGAGATAATGGTAAATAAGATGAAGATGCTCTGTTCTTAGGCGCTTACCTATGGTCAGGATAGGGATGGGGGGATACAAATATGTGAAGCAGCAGAATCCGCTCAAAGGCCTGTGGGCCTCCTCAGAAAGATGAGGGTGTCAGAGGAACCACCTCCAAAGCACTAACGAACCAGCATAGCTGCATGAACGGACTTTACAGAAGAGTGTTCTAAGCAAAAGCTGTATGGTGAACAAAGCTGAGAGATCTGAGTAATTAAAAATCTCAGTTAAGGAAAATACACCAAAGATAGCCTAGGGAGATTAATGATGTCACTACAATAGTTATTCACGTAAGCATTTCTAGAACAACAACCATAAGCCAGTACTACTTTTATTTCAAATAGAATTGTAAGAATTAACACAATTGCTGCCCTACTGGTTAACAGTCTAAAAAAATATTGAAAATGATCCATCACCCATTGCTTGCCTAAAAGTAACATCAAATATGCGCAAAATGGAATAGTATACTGCAATTTAGAAGATAATGTAGGTGATTAATTGATATAAAATATCATTTATAAATTGTTGAGGGGAGGGGGAAAGTAGTTAAAACACGTGTATCTGCTTCTATCTGCTTTTTATTTATTTCTCCTGTAAGAATATAAGCTCTATAATAAACCGGAGAGCTTGGGTAAATGAGTGAATGAACAGGAGGGCAGGAAGGATGTTACCAGTGGTTACTTTTGAGGATTGGAGTTGGAATTGATTTCTTTAAAATATTTTTCAGTACTGCATGAAATTTTCTACCTGAGTATGTATCATTCTATATCTAGCAAAATAATAAATTTATTTTCACAAGACTACTCATTTTTTAACACTTCAAGGACAGACTACGGTAGCATTATCCATGAACTTCTGATTGGATATCTTTTCATAATTCAGTCCTGTCAGTCAGATAATATGGAAGGTGTCATTCAGTGATATCTGTGTGCTTGGCCCAGTGTTAGGAAATAAACTCGGGGGGAAAGATACATAAAAGATGGTCTCTACCTTCGAAGAGTTCATAATCGAGCAGATACACAGAAGTGATCTGTATATGTCTTCATGTACTTATCCATCAAATGCAGAGTTTTAGGGAGGATTAGAAAGTGCTTGTTCTATGTGGCACAGGTGCCTGATACCTAGAGGGCCATCAATAATGGCAGCTACAGTTATCAAACTGTGGGTAACAGATGTCAGGGATGGAGAAAGGAAAGAAACCAATGACAGCTTCAACCAGGAGCATTGTCGGGAAAGGAATAAGAAGGGAGAAAGCATTCTAGCAAGCAGTAGATATATTCAATGTCTGGGAAAGGGTGGGAAGAGCCACGCCAGTTGACTGCAGTATGGCAGGAGCAGGAGGTTCCTGGTGGGAAGTGTAGGATCAAGTGGCATTAGTAACGTTAGGGCTCCTTGCAGAGGCCCTGAATGTTCGGTTGCATTGGGATACATTAAGTGTTTCTAATTTAATTTTTCTAATGCATCTATTAAGACACAGAAACAGAAGTGAAACGCATTAACTGCCTCTACCCCAAGCAGATAGACTCCATGCTAGGGGCTGGGTGAATGAGTCTGAAAGTGCTGCCTGAGAGGGGTTGAAAGGGGAAGGACTCTGCAGGCACTCCAGCCCCTCCCCTGAGAGAAAGTCACCTGTACCCTAGCATCAGCGCCTGCCCATGCGGATAAAGCCTAAAGGGCAAGATCTGCATCTCATTTATTGTTTTGTGATTAGTGCCTAGAATATGAATAGGTATTCCGTCATTAGTAGTTGAATGCGTGACAAAATGAATTTTTAAAACGCAGAACATGTGTCCTGTATATTTTCTAGTGACATTGCCACAGTTAATATATAGCATGTACAATATTCATACCATATTAATGATATATAATATATTCTTCTGAATAGAATATAAACAACCAAAAGATGATTCTGTATGGCTCTAAAAATTTCATTTTTGAGAAGAGGGGTAGTTCTATAGAAAGTGAAAATATGATATGGACAGAATTTCTCCTTAGTTCTTTCAGGCCGCCAGTTCCATTTCCTGTATTAACAGCCAAGATTCAGGGCACACCAGGGTTCCTCACGCCCTGGAAATCTATCTGACAGGACTGTTCCCACCAAGGCAATGGAGCTTAACTAATTTCTGCTTACCTGAAATCTGTGTTACATAAAAGAAGATTCAGAAGGGACCATTTGGGGGTGGTAGGATTTCCAGCCTACTAACACTTGGAAGAGAGAGGGAACCTTATAAGAAAGTGCCCCACAGAGGTCCTCCCCTGCCCTCCAGGGGTTGACAGTGAGGGGAGGTGATGATGGAACCTTCCTGTAGCTCATGGGGAACCTTTTTTTTTTCTTTTCTTTTCTTTCTTTCAAGTGCCTATGTCCGGTTCTGCATATTTTTTCTTTCTGGAGACAGTAATGATTGCATGCCAGAGAAAATGGGCTTAGAAAATTTTTATGAACTTAATTAACTAAGGATGTTATGGTGGCTGATTTTTTCCTAGCTATGCGTTATTTTATACACTGTATATTTCTTACAATTATTAAATTATCTAGTTGTGTAAGTTAACTAAAATTGATGAATTGGTCTCTCTTAAACATTCAAAACTTGAACTCCACACCCACCATTGCAAAAAAGACAAAAAATTTTAAGAACCCAAGCACTTAAAAAGATCAATTATGTGAAAATCTTTGTTTAAAAATTCTGTTGACAGTGTTTGCAGTTAAATAAACATAAATGTTCTATCATGATAAACTGGAGTTTATTTTTGTTGCAGATAACTAGAAAGACTGAAAAATTGTCCCAATTAAAAAAAAAACTTTATTAAGAATGACCTAGTTTTTATTACAGTTTGTAGTTCATTATATATATATATCAACAAAATAAATATTTCCGAATAAAGTAGAGCTTGTAGTTAAATACTTTGTAGATAAATTGGTATGTGATTCATTTTTCTCACGTGGCAATGAGGGTTACAGTGACTGCAGAAAAGGATGAAAGTCTCCTGGTTTGGATATTTTTCCATGGTTTGGCAGCAAGTTTATAATAAAAAGAATGATTTTTATGAGACTGTGATTATTCACAGCAAGCCTAGAGTTGGTGTCACTATGAAAAATTCTTCTTTAGTAGATACTCTCAGCAGGAATAATAGATCTAAAGGAAAGGAAATGGGAGTTATAAAGAACACTGACTATTGCCAGTGACAAATTACGTTTGCAAAACTGATGAGCAAGCCCATTAAAAATGGAGAAATACGTTCAGCAGCAAATCAGAGGGTTCGTAAGCATAGTTCTGAGTCAATATTTTAAAAAATTGATATTAGATGTATGCTGAGTTTCTTCTGTTCAGAATCATAATTGTTTTGTACATTAATTTAGCCTTCAGTCTTTTATCAGCATACTCCATTACATGATACAATTTTAAATCTGTACAACATTTTAATGATAAAGTCGTATAATATAATTATACATATTCTCAAAACATTAACACGTTGCCCTATAGTGCATCTAATTTTAAATCTGTACAACATTTTAATGATAAAGTCGTATAATATAATTATACGTATTCTCAAAACATTAACACGTTGCCCTTTAGTGCATCTAAAGGTTTGCCACATTTTTCACTAGTTCTCACATAAGTTTGTAGAATGCCTCATCCTCTTCTATTAACCAAACCATAAATGAAGCTACGTATCTGGCATAAGCTTTTGTTTACAATATCAGTGGTAGGAGTGTGGTATGCACTGGAATATCTTGTGCTGTTTACAAAACATAACTGTTTATGTTTTGTAAAAGGTGGGGGCTGGGACTGTGGCTTGGTGTTAGAGTGTCAGTTTAGCATGCCGGAGACTCTGGGTTCCACCCGCCCCCCCAGCACCTTTTTAATGAAACAAGTAAAAAGTAAAGAAAATTGAAGTATTTGTATAACTATATCAAATGTAATATATACCGTAATTATCAGTCCATTACCATTAGAGATGCAGTGTTTAACAATATTAAATAAGCCCACTTTGTTTTAAAAGTTTATTTTCAGTTCTTTCTGGCTTTCATTAAGGGAGACTTTTTTTTCACCCTAAGGTTGAGAGTGTGACTAAAGACAAATATATTTAATATAATCCTGTGGTAACAAAGGTATTCATGGTTAGAAAGGAGAAACTCCAAGCAGAGTGAAACTGATGTATGTATTAACGCTGTGCCCGTGACTCCTCTGCGATTCTGAAAGCCCCATATTAGAGGAGAAGTGTAGCAACAGCCTGTTTTGTATTTGTCAGCCTGGTGCTGGGGGGGTTTGAACTTGTATCCTCACACATGCCAGGCAAGCGCCATAACTGCTGAGCCACCACTCCAGCCCCTGTAATCAGCACATTTTAAAAGGAACTAAAATTATTAGAAAATGTTAAAATTTTGACCAACACATTTCCATTCTTTCTTTAGTAAGTTTTGGAGTCCTAGAAACTTTTATTTAGTGGTCCTAACTATTCACTAATTGCTTTACAAATACACCTTCATATAGTTTAAACACATCAGTTTATCTTTTGCCTTAACAAACTATCTTCAAGCACGTTCAATAAAGATTTTCAATATTTTAAGAATCTTAATATAGATAGAATCAGCTCAAAATAACATCTTTGTTAAAAGTGCTGTAATTCAAACCTTGGGTTTCTAATATAAGCACCCAAGTCACTTAATTAATGTAAACTTGATCTTAGCAAAATCTCTCTCCTAGATAATCCCTAAGGAATATTGTTACATTAAATATATTAAACGGTTCTTTTATAAGTAAGCAACAATAAAAAAGCAGAGTGTATCTCCACAGTTCGCATCTTATCACCAACTCTCAAAGCATTCATGTTGACATTCTTCCTTTCTGATTCTGAGGTTGGAAGTTTTGTTTTCTTTTCCCATTGGCTTACATGGTTGCGTCTTCTCATTCCTATCAAAACGGATACTGATATTTAAATATTGATTAAAATGTGCACTGGTGCCCGTGGTGTGCTGAGTGCATAGTTCAGAGTGGAAATTTAAAATACCTTTCCCCAGGTCTGTTGGAATCCCTTAGCTTGCACTTCCCCAAACTGTCACAGTGAAGCAAATCTCAAAACTCCCTTTGTTCGTCATCAGCTATGCCTTAGCCACAGGTAACGTGCACCCTTTCCTCCTCCAAGGAAGCATTGTGGTGGGAAAGATGCAGGTCACCAAGTGCACCCCAGACAGATGACGGGTCCTGCCAGCAAGTGCCAGCATGAAGTAGCTGGGAACCGCACACCCTCCCTGTCCCCAGGGGTGGCACCGTGGGCTCACAGGGCTCACAGAAGGGAACCAGGCAGCCCTTGTGCTCCATCACACCTACCTGAATGTGTGGTGAGGATTTGGGCACACCTTTATGAAGCACATGGGATCATGTTACCCCAGGCCCTTAAGTGCAGATCGTGCATCGATTGGGCTGTCTCCTTTTTTTCTTTTCTTTTCTTTTTTTTTTTTTTTTTTAAGAGAGAAAGACAGAGAAAGAGAAAGAGAGAAAATCAATTTTTATTGAGTTTTTCACATGGCTTTTGTTGCTCTAACACTTAGTTGTGTATGTGGGTGCTGGTGGGTGCTGGGGTTTGAACCCGTGTACTTGCACATGGTGGGCAAGCGCCATAACCACCGAGCCACCGCTCCAGCCCCCCTTTTCTTCTTTTTCAAGAGATTTTATGCAAGTAAAAAGCTGGTTACTTGACTGACTCACAGACAGAATTTCTTTTTTTTTTTTTTTTTCTTAAAGAGAGAGAGACAGTGAGAGAGACAGAGAAAGAGAGAAACAACTTTATTTAGTTTTTCACATGGCCTTCGTTGCTCCAACACTTAGTTGTGTACATGGTGCTGGAGTTTAAACCCAGGTCCCCATGCTTGCCAGGCAAGCGCCGAAAGCGCTGAGCCACCACTCCAGCTCCTCACAGACAGAATTTCTTAACCAAGGTGGCCGCACCTGACCTACCAGCTCAGTTGTCAGTGCAGTACAATCAGGGTTCTTCAGGTCTTTCCCTTCCATGGGCTTGTTCCTTTGCCAGCCCCTTCCTCAGAACTTCCTGAATCATAGAGATTAGGCTCTCATGATGCCCGTTTTACCTTATTAAAATAGCTATGTTATCAAAATAGCCAGGGAGTTAGAAGTTATTTGCAAAACCCACCATGGGAAGCCACTCCCTTAAATCTGTCACTCCAACGTTGGTCACCCTGTAATGTCATCTGTTCAGTTTAGACATTCTATAAGAACAAGAACAGTGCAGATAGATCCCCAGGTGGACATGCCTCTTTAAAAATTTTAAGTACTACTGATACTTGTCAAAATCAAGCTTTCAGACAAGCAGTGCACTGTGGAAATAGCACAACTGCGTGCAGATTTTCCTGTTCAGATATGAGAGGAATACTTCTTAGCCACTTATCAATGTCAGAGGTCTCAAGCAAGTATCTATATTGTCCAGTAGGGAGTTCCGAGCTGGGATGTAATTGCCTAATGACAGATAGGAGGGGACAAAGAAACCAGTGATCATTTCTTCTGGTTTGGCCAACTCCAGCTGGTCTCAATAGGCACACTGATGTCAAAACACAATGAAAATAGCTCATTCTTTAGTGACTTTTTTTTCTTCCACTTTGCGGAGGAAGGTATTGAAACAATTAGTTGGCAGTATGGTGTTAGTTTTCTAATGATAAATTTGGAATGTGGAAAAAATATAGCCTCGGTCAGCAGAATTTGGACTTGGTAACTCAACTTCTCCAAAAATACATTTGTAATTTTTCACATTGTTCCCTTTCCTAATGTGCAAACTGCCCTGCAGTCTTCTTAAAGTCTCTGTTTATTCAAAGGCTTCAGATTTACTCTGAGTTTGTGTTTCTAGTTTCACGTTTGGAGCATCCATGCGCTGGCTGTTACGTACTTGACTTGGCACAGATAATAAGCCCCGCTGTAACTGCCTTAATTCTTTTTATTAATTTTCCTAAACTAGCTTGAATCGTATGGTGTATTTTTACATAATTATGGTACAAGTGAAAGGCTTGGGGGAAAAGTACAGCCACTACAGTATCAAAGCAGAATAAATATTTGCAGAAAAATTCTGCCATAACTTAATATTTTGCATATGAGCCCCTGTACAAAATCAGAGTTATTCTCGGGCTTGATCCAAAAGAACAAGTCTGTGGCCCACCCCTAGAAGGCCAGAGATGATGATGGATCAGAAAAAGGTCAGCTTGAACTGCAATGCCAAGAATAATGACAGAAGGAACCAAAAAGGTACAATAACAGTACAGCCAGAGTTCTAAAAGCGACTGCACGCCTGCCGCACAGCCGTGAGATGGGACCCCATGTGGCTCTCTGCCTGCTCCCTCCACCAGCGCTGGTATTCAGCTCCCTTGCTTGTTGGCAGTTTTCCCCAGCCATCCAAGTGAGCATTTTATAATCTAGCTGTGTGAGTGCTGAGATGCCTGTGAGCCGAGGGCCAGTAGTAACTGAAGCTTGCTAATTTTATTTATTTTACTCCTCTGTGAAGCACGGGCTGTGTCACATAAAAGGAAGCCAGGCTTGGGTATACTTTGATCGTTTGGTTTGTGGTATTTATCTGCAAGTTGATTGCAGGAGCCTGTCATGTTAGAACAGAGGTTTGCAGGCTAATACCTGTGGGCCTGACGCTGTACCTCAGATCATTACCATCTGCCCTCATTCAACAGCCCCTCCCATGACTGTGGTCGAACTCATGTTCCCAGGCCTCAGACCTACTACTGAGGATGCACTGTGTCAATGTGACATGGGAAAACCCATGCTCTCACCACCTACAATTGCACTCTGTATGTACCTTCTACCCCTGGCAAAAACCCCTTAACCGCAATAGCTGTCCTTCAGGATGATGTCCCTCTGATGTGTCAATCACTTAAAGACCTGGTGATGATGGGACGGGTTCGGGCTTGGAGGATCTACTCTCCAGGCTGGGAGAGGGACCATGGTCACAAAGCTGAGACACAGTAGGTGTGGGGCAAAGCGGAGGATACATTCAGAGATGGAGTTCCCTAACGTCCAGGAATGACTAAGGTCCTTTGTGGTCAAGACACACAGAATGGGCAAGTGTCTTTATCATGTGAAATTGAGGGAAGGAGATGTGAATTAGGGGTCAGAGATAACAGTGTCTCAGCACTTCTCTTACATTACTGAACCCTTCAGAGTCTTCATTTCTCCTATCGATAAATTAGGTCATGACATTGAGCACTATTATACTTTCACATAAATTCACATAAATAGGAGTTTATGTGAGTGAGAGAAACCATGTGCCTACCTCTATAGGAACTCCACAAGAAATACAGGTTGAAAGTCCTTTATCCAAAGTTCTTGGGACCCCAAGTGTTTTAAATTTCAGAATTTTGTGGCTTTTGGAATATTTGCAGATACATAATGAGTTATCTTGGGTATGGGACCCAGTATTCTCAAAGTGCAAAATTCATTTGTGTTTCATATGCACTCCATACACATAGCCTGAAGGTAATTTTATATAATATTTTTAACCTGATTTTGTCACAGGAAGTCAGGTGTGGAATTTTGCCTTGTGGCATCATGTCAGAGTTCAAAAGTTTTCGATGTTGGAACATTTCAGATTTCAGATTTTCTCTTGGATTAGGGATACTCAACCTGTAAAAGAAATGGCTCTTGTTGGGTACAGTGGTACATGCCCATAACCCCAAAGCTCAGGAGGCTGAGGCAGGAGGATCACAAGTTGAAATGCAGCCTTAGCAACTTGGCAAGGCCCTGTCTAAAATATATATTTATATAAAAGGGATGGGGATGTGGCTCAGTGGTTAAGCACCCTGGGTTCAATCCCAGATACCAAAAAACAAAAAATCTTAACTGAAGTAGTTGGCCACTGCTTTGAGGGAAGAAAGAATCTGCTTTATGAGGGATGCAGACCATCATTATAGAACACTAGGTAATCAAGTAGCCAAAGGTGGTGCTTCCATGTAGCTTTATGGTGTTAGAAAAGGGAAGGACCAAGCCCAGGATGGGAATGTGGCCAATGCTTCAGCAATATCAAAGTTCCATAATTAATTATAAAGTTTTCCTAGTGAAGGATAAATCACAACTCTGTCATACACTGGCCCCAAGTCTTCCTTAGAATATACTTGCTCTGTGTGGATATATTATGTAAAAATTGGTCAGGTTAAAATGTTAAATTATATATTCCTACACTATTGACTTGCGCCTGAGCCCTTATGCAGAAGTGTTGCTGATTTGAAATCCCTTTGGAAAGGTATACACAAAAGAGAAAAAAAAGAAACCCTTTCCCCCCACACTTTGATCCCTTTCCAGTTCCCATACCTATTCTGATGTCTGTGACTTGGGCATAGAAAGAAATAGGGTCTTTAAAAGTCCTTCCCTTTGAAAGAATGAGGGCTTGCATAATAAATACCGTCATCTCCCATCTATCCGATGGCCATTTGAAGCTGAAGGTCTGGCATGGACAGTCTGAAACCAAAAAGCTGTTTTGTTCCTGCCACCATAGCTCAGGGACTAAGAATCATCACTAGCAAGACACTGTCTTCTGATTGCTTTCATCACCACAGTGATAAATAGTGGGCTGAGCAGTCCTTCCCAGCAAAATGTAATTTCACTTCTTCAGAACTCTGCACCCCTAAGCGGAAGGATATGTTCATTTGGGTCCCAGAAGATCCTGCCACCTCTACCACAATTATAATTAATTGATCACAGTGAAGTCAATTAATTTCTTCCCTGCCAAACTTGAAGTGCCTGGAGGACTTACGTGCACTGCTTCCCAGGACAAGCCAGCTCTTCGACCACAAGCTCGGTCACTCCTCCCTGGCTCTTCCCCCTGGTCTCGGGTCTTTGAAGTAGCTCCTTCCTTTCTCAGATACCCAGTCAGCACTGCATACCCCTTGCCTGCCGTATTTTTTCTCCTTGGCATTTACAGCCCTATCAAACATACTGCATGTTTTGCATGTTTTCTTGTTTGGGTGTCTTCCCCCTGCCCACCAGAACGTTAGCTCCAAGCAAGGATTCTTCCTGTCTGCTGTGTTAAATGCTGCATCCTCAGCATCCTGAGCTTCCTCAGCCTCTTCATGGATATCCCAACCCATGAGTCGATAACCATCTTTCCAAGCTAAGGCACCCATTTGCCTGCTCCAGTGGTTGTGAGTACAGAATGTATCACGGGGTTGTACAGTCACTGCCTCTGTCCCCAAGAAGGTCTCAGGCCAGATACCCAAACAGAGCAGGTGTCCTTTGGACATCTCATGCCCCACCAAACTGCAGATTAAAGTATAAAATGTGATGGCCTGGTCCCTAGAAGTGCAACTGCTGCCTCAAGACCTAGATTCAGTAATGATTTTACCTCCATACAGCCCTATCACTTACATTTTGGAAATTTATATCAAAAGTACATTTTCAGCCTGTTTAGTCTGTTTTTGGATTAAGAACTAATTTTCCCATGGAATCCAATATGTTCTGCCCTCAGTGTAGCAAACACCCAGTTATAGTTTCTAGGAATGTATTTTGGCACCTGGAAAGAGACTAAGCGTCTGTTTCTGCCTTCTGTGTCTATAGAATCTTCCAGTGACTTTAACCTTTGTTGCTTTGTTGTGAGTTCAGGGCCCGGTCTGCTTAAAGCCAGGGGCTCTTTTTTTTTTAAAGAGAGGGACAGAGAGAGAGGGAGAGAGAATCAGTTTTTATTGAGTTTTTCACATGGCTTTCATTGCTCTCACACTTTATTGTGTACCTGGGTGCTGGGGTTTGAACCTGTGTACTTGTGCATGCCGGGCAAGCACAGTAATCCCCGAGCCACGGCTCCAGCCCCAGCCAGGGACTCTTAAATCAGATCTCCTTCTCCTCCCTTGGTTGTCTAAATGTCGGGATATAAATTTTTTAAAAAGACTAAATAATGACCAAATGCAGAAGGGAAAAAATGAAAACCTAAAATTAGGCTGCTAAGAAGACAAACTAAAAGCAAGGTGGCTTCTGGGAAGGGGAGAGGAAAAGTTCATCTTCCTACTAGACTCCGAGTCTCAGACTGTGCGAAGAGAAGTACAATTACCCAGTTTTAATTTAAGAGTGGACACACAGTTAACACATCCTGGATCTTTGTTGCAGAATATTGTGATATCTTAATATTCTCCATTCTTTCAGGAATTTTTAATAGGTAAGCAAAAGAGGGCAGTAGTCATTTCTCTTTAAAAGTTTTGGAAATTTCAAAATGCATAAGCATACCATTCTTGTAAATTCAAAGACTTAGAGATAATGAATCCCCAGTATTTTATGTATTGAAGCTTGTGAGGCATAGCATTTTTTTCTATCATTCATTAACAGAATTCATTAACAGTTCCATGGACACATATTTTACATGGACATTTTAATGTTGGGTTGGTTGGCTTGTTTTTCATTCTTGAAGGGACTAATTAGGCTCTTTCAAAACTGCTTTTGATTTTTAAATCTCTTTTCTTTAAAATTTACAAAAATTCTTCTAATAAAGAGGATTTCCTCTTTGCTATCACACCAAACTTGCCTTAATTAAGTCACTGTGGAGTGAGTTTGCTCTCCACAGGTAAAAGCCTGAAGCTGTTGACATTTAATTACAGCTAACCTAGATATTGAACACTTCTTCCAGTGAGGGTGTGGACCAGGAACAATAAGTTTTAAATAAAGCTAGCAGGAGAAAACAAATACAGAGTGTAGCAGAATAATGAGGGTAGAGCCATCCACAGAGGCAGAAGATAACTGAGTCCTCTGTGGGGGGAAATTTACAACTAAATTAGTTTAAGAAAGGCATCACAGCACCCTGCTCTTCCAAAAGACTCTTCCTGCTCTGAAGTTAACCAGGGAATTCTAGGTCAGCTTCCCGTTCCTTGAATTAAATTCTTTTTAGAATATCTTTTCCACTTCTGTTTTCTCAACTTCCTTCTCAGTTCATTCTCCCAAGAAAGAAAAAATTTTCTCCTTCATGGCATTTTTCCTCCCTGCCCCCCCCAACTACACACTCTAAAAGAATAATTTACAAACATCATAAATATTGCATTTCTGGGTAAAGATCAGAAATTTCTTCTCCAAACTTAATGACTTTTTAAAACTAGAATGAGCTTGCTGTTGCAAACACAAACATGACCATTGTCTCCTAAGCTAAGATTAAATTGTTAACTCTGAGAAGTTCCCCACTGTGTTTTCCAAGAATGACCTGTTTTACAAATGTTAAATTCACAGTCAGCATGTGAGGGCTCCTAGGCCCCCTTTTCCTTTTTTCTTATCTGAAGTTATAGACCTCAGGAGAGTGGGCAGGTTACAAGGTCAAAGTCTTTTCCTCCTTGGAACTTGCTGCTTGCTGGGCGAGGGCTGCCTGGAAAATAGATGCTTTAGAGAAGAGGTTGGAGGGTCATGATTTTAATTCTGTTAAGGAACAGCTGGTTTGAGTTTCTTTCCACTTCTATCTCCTGCTCCCTTCCTCACAAATCCATGGAGAGAGAAGAATTGTTCAGAAGGAACCGGCAACATAAAAATATACCTTCCATTACTGGAGGCTTTCACATATGTCATCTCCGTTACAGTTACTGAGTGCTAAAGAGAGGCACTGGGTTTTATAAAATTAACTGTAGCTGAAAACATGACTTGAGCCTGAAACAGACCTTTTCGAATACCGCATATTTGCCTTGAAATTTCTTTTAATGTATTGAAACTAAAAGTTTAATAAAGATCTTTGGGGCATTTGAGGCTAAATACAACCGGAGTAACATCTATGTTACTGGTTTCTGGACTAGATACCTTATCTATCTCCAAATTAGTATGTATTCATTCCTCAAATATCTATTGAGAGCCCACTCTTCCCAAAGCCATGGTAGGGGCAGGAGACAGCAGGGTGAGACACACAGCGGCTCCTGTACAAACAGGTGCATAAACATTTCCTGGGTCCAGTAGAGCTTTAGCATGAACCTGCTGTTCTAAACAGTTCACACACTGCTTGGGATTTAAAAATCAGATGTGTTCAAAATAACATTATGCTATAATAAACTCAAATTCAGTATTTAAAATGAACATGTAATTCAGTTATTCCGTAAAAAGTAACCGTAAAAAAAAAATTTTGGAAAAAATTGTAAAACACCACACAGTTGGATTATTTTTATTTAGGTTTTGAAATTTCCTGTTTTTTTTTTTTTAAATCTTGAATGCATGCACACACATGCATACACACACAGAGTATAAAACTCAGATCTCTCAAATAAATGGCAAACCAGTAACAGATTTTTTGTCTGGGCTCCTCAGCACACTGGCCTCAGGCTCTGTTGGTGTGTGGCTAAACAGCAATCAGAGGTCATAATTTCATTGGCAGTTAGCATCAGGTTTAATTTTTCTAGCATGTTACATTTACCAAAATGTCTGGTTTCAGTTACGCTCAGACACTGACTGAATCAGTTTTGAGCAGCATGCTGTCTTAAGGTACCTGAGGTTTATGGAACACACATGCTAATTGTTTTCAATCACTTTCCTTTCTAAACACAAAAATGTGTTTTCTGAAGCCGAATAACAGTAGTCCTCAATGACACTGCTTATTTCTTACCGAAGAGGACCTCGAGTAGGTAAAAATGTCAATTTAACAAGACTGCCACCTACTGATTTACATGGTAGAAAAATGCTCCAATTAAGGTGCATTTTTAGAAATGCCTTTTAGAAATTGATGTGTACCGTTACTATTGCATTTTAGGAATGTGACCAAGTTCATATAGACGATGTTTCTTCGGACGATAATGGGCAGGACCTAAGGTGAGCATGGTGCAGTGTGAACTGTTTGTCTCCCTTTTATGACTTAATTATTCAACTAATTGAGATAAACGTTCTGTCTGGTTAACTTTGGGCTTTTCTTGCGTCTAAATAGCACGTATAACTTTGGAACAGATGGCTTTCCTGCTGCAGCCACCAGTGCTAATCTATGCCTGGCAACTGGTGTCCGGGGCGGTGTGGACTGGATGAGAAAGTTGGCCTTCCGCTACAGACGAGTAAAAGAGATCTACAACACCTACAAAAACAATGTGGGAGGCAAGTGACTGTCACCAGGACCCTAGTGTAGTTGATATTCTACTGCTCGCTGTGTGTCACACTGTTTTGGACACAGTAGCTTTCTAAGGGCAGTTTCATCTCACTGGTGCTTATTCTGCTGTGATTTAGTGACAGGAATATCATACTAGCACCTGCGGCCCTGCTTACCTAGGGATGTGACCTGGGGAAAATCCCTTCACTTCACTAAAATTCACTTTTCCTCCCAACAAAGTGGGTGTAGCAACCCCGAACCAAATCACAAGATGGGTGGTTAACACTCTGTGTGCTGGGTCAGTGCTTGCCTTAGCTTGCATCTGTTCCTGGTGTTCACAATGGTCAGAATGACTTTAGCATAACAGAATATATTGACTTAAAAACGGAAAGTGTGGGGATGATATGGGTCTCCAGCATGGCTATATCCAGATGTTCAAGTGATGTCATCAAGAGAACATGTGTTTTCCTCTGGATAGAAGCCACCTGGATCAGTCCCTCTCAAGTGATAGCAAAGTGATGACGAGTAGATCCAGGTCTGTATGCTACCAGTTTAGCACCTTCTAGGTTAGGAACAGCTATCTTTCCATAGAGTCAGCAAAGGTTCTGCCAAGATTAATTTTCACTGGTAAAGCTAATATCACACACCTACCCTGGCAGCCAGAAGGTGGGGTCAGCTCTGCCCAAACTACATGGTTAGCTGAAGTAGGCAGTCCCAAAGAAGGGACACCAGGAATGCAAAGCCACTAGATGGTCCTTGTAGACTAAAAGCACATTTATCAACTAAATGATAATCTGTGAAAATAAGCTTGTATACTATAAAGCATGAGGGTTGGCATTGGTGGTGCTATTAAGTGTTTACAGAACCAGGAGAAGCATTGGTGAGGACGTAGCTCATATGTTCTTTCAAATCCACAGGTCTGCTGGGTCCAGCTAAGCGGGAAGCCTGGCTGCAGCTGAGGGCTGAGATTGAAGCACTAACGGACTCGTGGTTGACACTGGCCCTGAAAGCACTCTCCCTCATTCACTCCCGGTGGGGCACCCGTGGAACCTCTACTGGGACAGGGGTGCTCCTGGATTGTTCATTTTGGAGATTTATTTTTCAACAGTTTTATCTTTCTTTTCTCATAGGACAAACTGTGTGAATATTTTAGTAACTACTACTCAGCTCATCCCTGCATTGGCAAAAGTACTGCTATATGGATTAGGAATTGTATTTCCAATAGAAAATATTTACAGTGCAACTAAAATAGGTGAGCTGTTCTTTATTCTTATCAACTCTTTTTCTGGATAGTGAAAGTGAAAGGCAATAAATGAAACCTATTTTTCAAAATGCTTAAACAAGTGAACACTGGAAGAATAACTATTTTCAAAATTGGCTTTAGAAATCAGAAACACAAAGTATAACTCATGTAGCAGAAGTCATAACTTTTATTTCACTGGCTAATATTAAGACTGAGCACTTGAGGTATAAGTGATTTCTCAATTACAGATTATCATTTTATTTTTTAGACACCATCAATAAAAATATTTGTAAGCTAAAATGAGCAGCAACATAGAACTATAAAAAGTAGAAATGAAATAACTGTAAAAGAATACTTTATTGTAACTGGAAATTTAATTCAATATGTATGAACAATTGAATTTCCATTTTTGTTATGGGGATACAGAAAAATTAAGCTACTTGCAAGAAGGAAACATACTTGGGGAAAAGACTAATATGAAATTTATTTGGATTATAAACCAATACAGAATAAAAGGGATAAAAAGAAAACATGGCTCTTGTTCTCAGGGAAAGTGGCATCCCAATAATCATAATCCAATGATAAAACAATGTATAAATGAGCATGTAACAGGTATCTACTAGATGTCCAGAACTGTACTAAATTACAAATTTAACTCAATTTTTACATTTAACAATGAGGAAACTAAATAGTTGACCAATCTCAGGTCTGATTCCAAGGTCCTGACTCCTTTCTCTACCCTGGAGGTTGCTGCTAAATGACTGAATGTGCACATGGCCAAAGAAGCATTTGCTTCTAGTGAGGAGATGGCAGAGGGCAAGTGTTAGTGAAAGCTAAAGGACAGAGTAACATTTGAACTGGGTACAGAAAAACAGGTAAGAGTTTACCAGGCAGATGTGCTAAGAGATCAAAGAGCAAGAGAAATTAAAATGTGTTTCCTGCTGAGGGACTTGAGTGATCGATGCCAGTTGATTAGTGTGCAGTGCTAATAGAAGCTAAAACTGGAGAGGTAGAGTTGGGGCCAGTCATACACAGCCTTCTGTGTTGCCCTAAGGAAATGAATGTTATTCTGCTTAAGCTCAGGATAAAGGGGAGAAGCATTCTTGTAGGTGGGAAGAAGGCCATTTCTGACTGTTCAACTCCATCTAAAAAGGGCTGGAGATGGAATTCCATGGGTCTAACTGATCTCCTTGTACTTTTATACTTCCTCTATTTCTCCAAAGTATATACTAAATGGTCACTAAAGAATTACTTGTATAAATAAGTATATGATATGATTTCCCCAGCAGTTTTCAATATTCTTGAGGACTATTTGTCTCTTTTGTTCATCATAGTGGCTCTAATGCCCAGCACATAGTAGGTATTCAAAACACATTTTTTAATGTTTATTTTGAAGAAGGCTAGCATGAAGGCTTCTTTTAGGCACCTGCATCAGTAGTGATGATTAACTGATGGTAAAATCATGCTCAATGAAATCAGTATCAAGTTTGAAAAACCTATGGGTAGGCTTCTCAAATTGAAAATATATATTTAGAATTTGAGAATGATGGTTCCTGAGAAAAGGCCAAGAAAAAATTCTGAAAAATACTTATAAAAAGAAAGGGATATACTAAATTTCATAGTAGCCCATTATATCCAAAAATTTTGTATGCTATGTTGTTCCATAAAAAGTAGTTTACATTAAATCATGTGTTGATCAATATAAATGAAAGTAGAATTGAGTGGAATTGTGTTTTGTGAACAGTGATTGTGATGAGGTTTATTACCACATGAAAGTTGAGACAAATTCCAAAGAAGCACTTAGTATACAGAAGGGGTGCTACTGAGCCCCCAGAAGGAAAGTGCAAGTAGTATATTACGAGTAGTATGCATCAAGGTTTAATCCTGGATAATTTGAAAATGGTGATTTAATAGGAAATCAGAATAAAACTTACATTAAAAATATGAGGGTGGGGGCTGGAACAGTTATGGCGCTTGCCTGGCAATCGCGAGTTCAAACCCCAGCACCATGTACACAACGAAGTGTCCAAGGAATGAAAGTCATGTGAAAAACAAAATGAAAATTGCTTCTCTTTCTCTCAGTCCCCTCTTTCTTTAAAATAATATATATATATATACACTTAATTATATATGATGGTAGAAAGTTACCTCAAAACCAGAGGCAGGATCTCAGTTTAACATTTTTATTTAGAAAAGTAGAGATTAAAACTCCTATAATTATTGCTAATTGTTCCATCAAATGGGAGATATGTGAAGCTCAGTACAGGAATGCTAGATGACTGGTCTCTCATTTAGCAGAATGGATTCATCAAAGTGAATATTTTGTATAAGATTTTTCAATTAACTTTTAATGGCAGCTTCACTTTCTTCATCTTTATTGTGGAAAATTTCTACAGGATCCAAAATTTACAATTAAGCCTATAGGAGATATTTACATAGGCAAGAATTCATCTTGTCCTCCACAGCTTTGCCTTTAAATAACAATGAGTTTTACCTTCCTTTTTCCATGAGATGAAAACTTTGCAAAAACACTTATTTCCCCGCAAAGAGGGAAAAGTATCTTCATGACACATGCGTAGTTGGACATTTTTGCAACAAAAACTACATTTTGTATTTGTTTCTTAGAGTGATTTAGGGTTTCATAGTTTAGTGGGCAACTAAAGCAGCATTAAAA
Organism: Aplodontia rufa; assembly: GCA_004027875.1. Lineage (NCBI taxonomy): Eukaryota > Metazoa > Chordata > Mammalia > Rodentia > Aplodontiidae > Aplodontia > Aplodontia rufa. The sequence continues at coordinate 165,920 of PVKS010000108.1, forward strand.
TTGTATCCTTTGACTAGGCTGGCTCTATTTCGTTCTGCCAGATGCAAATGAGAGATTTTAGTGCAAAATACAAATATAAAGCAGACATTTGTTTAAGCAAACAAGCAATTTGTTCATGGGTATATCTGATCCTTATTTGAAAGAGGTACAGGCCCCTCTCAACCATTCACATTTGAAAACTATAAACTGTCCCATTGTCCAGTAAAATGACCCCGTTGGCAGTCGGAGACTTGGAAGAAACAATGCCTGCATTAACTGCAGGGATGTGCTGGTGGTGTAGCTGCCCTGAGAGCCCAAACTATGTCATGACATGGGAAAGATAATAGACAGATAGAGGAGCTTTGTTACCTGCATCTCGCCTTTCCTCCAGGAAAGCGCTTTGTTGAACGTGAGATGCCTGGGTAAGGTGGGCGTGAGCTCGCTGCGGCCCCCTCCCCCTGCAGTCTTGTGACATTTTATGAGACCATTTCAAGAGATCACTTGAATTCAACCTTAAAATGAAGGGATAAACTAATTCCAATATTTGTTTTTCCTTGCTATGCCAAAATCAAGACCAGTTTCTTTTCTCTTAGCATTCTCAAAAGTCTTTGGAACAAGTATTAGTTTTGGAGTTTGATATATTATGCAATTTAAAAAAAAATCAAGTTAAAATATATTTCCAGAATTGCATGCCTTTGTTTAGTCTCAGCTTGTAGGGAAAGAAAAAAAAAATACTGCTCTCTCAGTTGTTATAATGTAATTGACTAGACTAGATCCTACTTTTTAATAAGTCCTTAGTGAAGTAGTATTTTAAACTGCTGATCTCCAAGGGACAGGGTGCCACATTGCTAATTTGTAATGTGTTGTGTTATTCCATATTACACTCTTCTTCGCTGGATGAGTGGGACTGAGTTGAATCAGAAGCGTGAAGCAAGCATGTTTCATAAAGCAGTCCCAGCACTATCAGGCTGTGTTTACCCAAACCTTACTGCAATTTATTTTTGTTCATTAGGAAAAGAAAGCTGTTTTGAGAGGATAATTCAAAGGTTCGGAAGAAAAGTGGTATATGTTGTGATAGGAGATGGTGTGGAGGAAGAACAAGGAGCTAAAAAGGTGAGTGCAGAGGGTGTCTCTTGTGTTATTTTTTCTTAGTCCTCAAAATTTTCACAACTGGATCACTTAAGTTGCATTTATCAAAAACAGACTATAGACATGTATGGAGTTGTAGGCACTGAAAAAGGGCAGAGAACTCAAAGGTGGCTGGTTTTCACAGAAGGTAGATTTAGTAGCATAGCCAGCATCCTGAACAGAGGGCACCCCTATGCCTCCTTACACCAGCAGGCCCCTTTCTGCACCCAGGGCTAGTGGTTCATAGCTTGTTACCTAAGCCTGAGAACCTTTCAACCCTCACGTCAGAAAGCCTCTGCCAGGTGGCCAGGGCTGGCTCGCAAAATGAAGAGGATTTGTTATCCTGTGGGACCTGAACAGGGCACCAGGAAAGGAGGGAGGGAGTGAGCTTCGCTCTAAGTCTCTTGTCTCCTAGCTTTACACCCGTGCACGCCATTTGGTCTTCGTGTTCGTGTAGTTCTCCCATGTTTCCTTGCAGGAGGAGCAGCTTCTTTCTGCATCTGGATGTACTTCTGTGAGGGGAGGCCCACATTCCTTCACCTGGCACTCAGGGTTTTCACAATCTGCCTTTCGTCCTCCCAATGCTGCAGTCACATCCATCTGCTGGCCTTCTTTGTTTTGTTACTATAACAAAATACTTGTGACCAGGTGATTTATAAAGAATAGAGATTTATTTGGCTCACAGTTCTAGAGGCTGGAAGTCCATCGTAACATGGCAGATGGCATCAGACATTGAGACAGAGCAAGTATGCGAGCCCAGGCCTCTCTCTTCTTGTACAGCCATTAATGCATCCTGGGAGCCCTATCCTTGTGACCCTATCGCCAAACACCATCTACATCTGCATTTGTGAACTAATGTGCTCCTCTGACCATGCCTAGCTATTTTTCCCTGCTAGCCTTCAGTTTTCACAATTCATGAACTCTCATTCATATACCTATGGTGTTTAAGAACTTCATCATAGGAGTATGCACTTTAACTGAAGGAGATGGAGTAGTAAACAGCTTAGATTCTGTATCCAGCGTAGGTTTGAGTTACAGCCCTGTTGCTTAATCCAGTCTGTGACTTTGCACAAGTTTCTTAACCTCTCCATTCTTTTTCCTAATCTGTAAATGGGAATAGTAATATCTCCTAGCCAGGCCTATTTTGAAGATCAGAGCCTGGTATATATATAAACTCAGCAAGAAATGATAGCCACAGTTCCTACTTGTGGGTGTGCTTCTTTTGGTTTATTTTTTGACATTGTCTTCAAATGTTTTTATAAATTTTGGTACACTTGTACTCTCTGAAAGTGTCCTCAAGAACATTATAAGATTGGCCAATACTATTACTTCCCTGCATATTCATTCATATGATTCTATAAAGGATACAGTAATTTAGCTCTTCTGTAATATTTTAGCATGCAAAGTCCCAGATCAGATACAGCACTAAGAATTAAGTGTGGCCAGCCTTCCTATAGTCTATGCTGATGACTTCATGCACCTTTGGTCCCTCTAAATTCTGATAAAAGCATAGGTACTAACACCAATTCGGTCAGTGACTTCGCTGATAGCCACCATAGATGCAGTGGAGATGCACACCCTCTTCTGGCTTCGAATGCTTGGCGCAAATTGCTTGCTTGACCAGTGTCCAGCCTTGAGAGGTGTTGGGTTTATCTGTTAGCCCTTGGGCTGTCTTCATAAAATCTTTCCCAGAATTCAACTCTGGAGACCTACAGAGCATGTTTAGTGGGAATCCAGACCCAAGTTGTTTTCCAGGGAAAGCCTCTGGAATTCCCAGGCCACTCCTGCTCAGGGAGACATGGAACAGATTTGCACCTCTGAGCAGGTCTAGAGTTGAAGAGCAGCATTTCATGCCAACATGCCAGTGTGGCCCTAGACAAGGCCTCCTCCTCCTGGTGTTCCCAAAAGTTTAATTTCAGGAGAAGTTTGCCAAAGTGTGTGAAAAGAATCGCCTAAAATGCAAAGATACAGGTAAAAATCCTTTGGGTAGGTCCCTTCCTAAAAATCTGAAAAGTTTGTTTACTGTGTTGTTCTCACCAAAGAATTCTTTATTTGATGAATCTGGACCAGTAGGAGTAGGACTAGCATATTTGCTATCTTTGAAGACCAGCTAAAATTGTTTCCATTTATCTTTGGACATGATATATATCTATAGATCTATATTTTAACATGGGCACACACAGTTAAAAAGAACATCCTGTGTACCTTGAGACTTGGTGTGTGAAGTATAGACTTTTCAGAAGGTTCAGATGCTTAATATATTGCAAAAGATTTAGATATTATCAGTTTATCACTTATAATGGCAGGTTCTATTTTCTAATCTTGTTTAAGGAGAATATTTTGTCTAGCCTTTGTAGAGAAAAAGCTGAAATAATTTTAGGGAAAGACTATATTTCCACAGCATGCTCTGTAAAAAGATACATATAAAAGTTCAAACTGTAGAAGGATTAATAATTGTAATGAACAAAAATTACTATTATAAAGTCCTCATGTTTTTTATGCATTCCTATCCATTGTCTCATTAAATTCTCACAATCTGTAAGGAAGGAACACTTAGACCCACTTTACAGATGAGGAAATGAAGACACAGGAGGATGAATAATTTGGTCAATTTACATAGTTAGAAAGTAGCCTAAGATTTTAGCCTAAGATTTGAACTTGCTTCCTCTGGTCATGAGATTTAATCCTTTAATTTTAATTTATATATTTAACACATGCGATTTATGTTTCCTCTTGGGAGGTAGATATCTATGCTATTGTGCACTGTTTTGCAAAACATTTTGCACTTCTTCAAAATCAGTTTTAACCACTTAGTTTGCTCCTGAGTTTTTAAAAAATGTACTACAACACTCTTTTCCCTGGAGAGATGTCTTTCATCTCTCTAAATAACATTCTTTTGCTAAAGTGAGATACCTTTTTAAGACAGAAACAAAAACCAGTAAGTAATTCTCCAGTTGCCCAGGTCGTTAAAGGTCACCTGAAGTCTGTTCCGTCATCCTGATTGTCTTTGCCTATGTAGGCCAAGTAATTTAATCTAATTTGTATCACAAAAATACTTTCCCCAAAGAAAAAGTCAAACTTTTTTACCATAATTAAATGTATATGATTAGAAAAAAAATCAAGATGTCTTTTTTCCATTTCTAGAGTACAAGTGACCTAATGAACTTTACTGACTTATGAGATAGCTATTTAAAATAAATCTCTTTAAATTGTGAACAATGGGAAAACCAGTAAACATCCACTATTTTACACAAGCACGCAGGCGCACTCCAAAACTTGTGAAATCCAGGATAGAGATGAGAACCTGATTCTGAACATATTCAGGAGGCAAATGCAGGCCACTTGGCGTAAAAATATTAGTAACGCAATTTAATGTTCTGCTTTTAGTCTGAAAACACAGTACAAATGGAATACAGGGAGTCTTACCATTCGTTAACACACAATGATCACTTAGAGCATGCCAGCTCTCGAACTGTGTCCTTCATCCCTGGAGTGCTCACTTCTGACTAGAGGGAAGGAGAAACACAAGTAATAAAATGGCAATGTTGTACAACAAGTATCATGAGTTGCTCAAATGATCTGTTTTGATGTCTCTACTTAAAATTTGGGAAGCATTTGTATACTTCCACATGCAGATTATCCAGAAATAATGTATGCATATGAAAGCGGAGATCGACTTTTTCTAAATGATAATTACACACAATTTTCTTCTGTACCTGCATTTTTCACTTGGCAGTGTGTCTTGGCACTTATCTGTATCAGCACATAGAGCTTTCCATCTCCATTCCTTTAACTGCTTGGTATTCAGTTATGAGGATGTGCTATTATTTAACCAGTCCCCTGGGGCTGAACATTTAGTCAGGTCCCATCATTTACTATTACAAACAGTTCTGCAGTGCATGATGATTATGTGGTTTATTCAAATATATCTGTGGGATAAATTCCTAAAAGTACAATATATGCATTAGAGTCTATGTGCCTTTAAATTTTGGAATTTTTTTTATCAGTTCCATTTACATATGAATATCCACATACCCAGAGGAGAAAAATGCAAAATATCAGATGGTTAGGGCAGGATAAGGGAAGTTGGAGAGTCACAGCTAAGGGCAAGAGGAACAGGAAGGGATGTGTCATTATGCTCTCATTAGAAGACATTGTGGCTCTAAAGACACAAAATCATGGGCTCCTTTAATGCCTTGATACCCACTTCTCTCAATGTGTGACTACTCTTGGTAAACTGTGCATGTGATATCCCTCTAGCTGTCACTGAGATTTGTAAGTAGATCTATTTTGGTATGTCGTAGGCATCTGGATGTCTCGATATATCAGATGAATTCAGCTATCCCAAACCAGTTTGCCCACTTTGACTTGCTTCTGGTTATCTGCTTGCAGCCCATGAGTCACATGAATTCTCTCTTCGCAAAACGCCTTCAGGCCAATACACTCACTCCATCTCTCTGCCTTGTTTTTACCTCCAAATCCATCCTTCTCTGGCTAGTACCCTAAATTGTTTAAAATACCTCTTAGTGTCTCCCAGCTTTGAAGTATTAGCCACCATGCCATTCTATTCACCAGATAAAAATCTAAACCCCTTACAGATTCTGAATGTTTTTCCTTAAAACATCTCCTTCTTAGTCCCTAAAATGAGCATACCATTCCAGCCCCATCACAACACACACCTCTCCAACTTTGTCCATTTTTCTCCAACGGAGCTCCCTTCTCTGAACTTACCATTTTGAGTTTTTGAATCCCATACTGCTTCACATTGTAATGAAGTTGCCTCATTGGATATATCTTGCATGCTGAGTGATTCTCAGAAGTAGGGGCGTGTTTCTTGTGTGTTTTATACATTATGCTCCTATAGATACGGTACTCTAAAGGTAATGGACTACATTTTAATAATGAAATCATAAGCTTCGAAGCAATCATCGCATCAACCTGTGCTTATTTAGAGAAAATATGCAGCATCAGTTTGTTTTTTTTAAGAGAGAGGGACAGTGAGAGAGACAGAGAGAAACAACTTTATTTAGTTTTTCACATGGCCTTAGTTGCTCCAACACTCAGTTGTGTATGTGGTGCTGGGGATTGAACCCGGGTCCTCATGCTTGCCAGGCAAGCGCCAAAACTGCTGAGCCACTGCTCCAGCCCAGCAGTATCAGTTCTAATTATTAATAGGAGCTTTAGTCACCTACTCTTTCCTATGGATGGTTTTCTTTCAATTATTTGATAGTAATTTGACATTTCTTAGAGAAGTCCACTTTTCTGTGAGAATGAAATTTACCCTTCATGTGGTGGGGCTGGAGTGGTGGCTCAGCAGTTACAGCACTTGCCTGGCAGGAGCGAGGACCCGGGTTTGAATCCTAGCACCACATCCACAACTAAGTGTGAGAGAAACAAAGGCCAGATGGAAAATAAATTCTCTCCCCCTCAAAAAAAAAAAAAAAAAAAAAAATCTTTGGCACTACTGCTCCAAGGACTAGCCTTATCACCACTGCGCTGATGAATTGTCTATCATATCACAGGTACAGCTCACCATGCTAGCTCAGAGTCCTGCTTGACTGTGTTTCATAGTAATGGACTATAAAACACACTTATCATGCTAATGCAGGGCTCCTCACGAAGAACCTCACCTTTCTAAGTAGTGTAGAATATGGTTTAAAAGTAAGACAATTTAGATACGCTCTAGGCTGGCATCAACACATCTGTGAAGATAAAAGATACGGTCGCTGGACCAGTTCTTCGCTTTGAAATAAAATGGCCAAGTTATGCCTTAAATACATAGCTGGACTTGTTTTTTAATGTTCTTTTCAATTTCTTTGCCACTCATTGCGTTTGTTACTACATGTTTCTATCAGTAGCTTCCCAATTTGTACTGATTGTGATTGTATATGTAGAGAACTCATCTGTGAGAAACAATGTGAGTTAGTCTGCATGCAAAGGGATTCAAGCCTATTTTGGAAAAAAACAGCATTCTACCTCCCACAAATATTTATGTGAATTTGTAATGCTAATTATCCTCGAAGTTTCTGGATGGCTGTCTGAAGAACCTTCAGCATCCTTTGTTACCTCTGGAAATAACAGCACATTAGATCTGTAGAAACAAAGAACTTTGGGGAAGGGCAATGGATTACTGGCAGATATAGTAAATGAAATATGAAAAATCACAATTAAAAATACTCATATGTAGTTGAATACTTGAAAATTGGAAATAACTTTCTTTCCAAGTGATTATCTAAAATGAATTTGAGATTAATAAAATAATCAGGATGCTGAATAGCTATATAAATATATAATTTTAAATGCTTGAGTAGGTACATACATGAAAATGTACAGAAATTTTGATGGTAGTCATCTGTAGAGTAGGATAAGAAGTAACCTCTTTTTATGGGTCTATATTTTACAAGTGTTATATGCATTAATTTGCGCCAGTAATAAATATTGCTCCAGTGTTCTAAATATTTTCTTAATAATTCAGATCTATGAATCATTTTAGTACATCTTATCCACCATACATAGGTATGGGATTGAGTGTATTTTAACCTGTGTTATTGCACCGATAACTTACATAGCTGATTTTCTTAAGTCACAGAAGGCATTACAGTAAATAGGATTCAGATTCAGCTCAGACCTAGTAGGAATCTTGGCTTCACTCCTTATCAGCAATTATTCAAGTTTTTTCACCAGTAGAGTGGTGGTACACTTGTCACAGTGCCTGACATGACACCCCATACTTAAAGAATTGGTAATGATGACAGTCATTAATAGGGTTTACCAGGCACTGTAGCAGCTGTCTCCTCAGCCAGAAATGTTATCAGTCATGTCTGTCCATCTCTCATAGCCAACCAGTGCACTAACAATGAATTTTTCCTTTATCTTCTGTCCTCCAACCCTCAGAGCCACTCAGGGTGCTCTTCTGAACGCGCATCCTTTCAGATCCAGCTCAACTATCATGTCCTCTTCCCAGGCATTTCCCCAAGCAACGATAATGGCTCCCTTCCACCAACTCCTCTTAGAACACAAATGAATTTTCATAATTGTACATGTCTGTTACTCTCTCACAGACTGGGAAACAGAGTCAGGGTCATATGCATCTCTAGTTCTGAACCTAGACCTCATGCCCACCAAAATAAATAAATCACTCCTGAATTAATGAAAGCACAATGATTTATATTACAATCTAAAGATGCCAAGGAGAGCATCCTTCTAGAAATCTACAAAGAGATCTTAGGTAGTTATTTCTGGATTAACTGTGTTATTACAGGATAACAAAAATGTATAGATGCTTCATAGTAGTATTGAGTACAGAAAGGTCTGTATTTAATAGTGCAATGTGGTATATACTTTTAGAAAATTTGAGACACACTGTCAATAAACGTGCCACGTGCCTACTAGCTTTTGATTGATATCAAAACAGTAGTTCCTATTGTCACAGATTAGAAAAACAAAACCTCATGTCATTCTTAGTCTGAAAATTCCCCAAGATTCCTCAGAACTACAGTTGCAAATTATACTTCAGCCTCCACATTATCCAATAGTTATAGTCTATAATAATTTATTATTTTATGAACTAAGCAGAATGTTGTCCCCTGAAAGATGGTTTTCTTTCTCTTACATGAGAAAAAGGCTTTGCCGATGCCTAAGTACTGATTCACACTTCTCCTGAGCAGTAAAAGCTTATCATACTTTTCACCATTCATGGAGTGAGGTGATCCTCTTCCCCCATTGTCCTTGTCTCTGGTTTATTCAGATGTTTCACATCCCATCTTACATTGATAGTTGAAGTAATAACTACAAACATACACAAAACTGACTTTAGATGTCCCTTAAGTTTTTCTCATATGGTAAAATCATTTTTAAGGTCAATGGGAATGAAAACTGATGGAAATAAATGCAAAGGAACAGTTGCATCATAGATGAGCAAGATTAGTTTAGAAAAATGTAAAATACCACCAAGAAAAGCTGCTCATACTCATAAAATACAAACTAAGCTTTCAGCATCAAAGTTCCATTTTTGAAAGGCACCCGTTCTTGGTGAAGTTTCATTCATAGCGACTGTTTTATTGAACTTTGAAATTGCCATTCAAGTCACAGTGTAGACCTAGTTAGAAAATATCCAGATCCTTCTTAGATTCTAGATTACATTTTAGAACTTAGTCTAGGACTCTTTGGGGAGCATTAGGTTGGAATTTTTTTTTTAATGGATATGATGCTAACTAAGATGATAGCTGTCAGGTTTTCTAATACTTAAACAAGGGGCTGAGCATTATGGTGGATTTTAAAGGGAGCTGGGTGCATTCTGTCCTCACTGCATCTCTGCCCTTTCTGCAGCATGCCATGCCTTTCTGGAGGGTCTCCAGTCACTCGGACCTCATGGCCCTACATCATGCCTTGGAACTGGAGTACCTGTAATAGAGTATGGCACTTTGAAACCACACAACTGCCCTGTGAATGGGGACAAATCCAACCGGCCCAGGTTTCATGTCAGCGCTGGACTCCAGAACTTAGTGATTTCAGCATACTGTGTGCAGCTGCTGTCAATCTTGACCTCTGCCCTTGTGGTTAAGGGAGGACCATGTCTATTTCTTCAGAACAGCTGTTGACTCTAGTACTGTGAATCCAATGAAAATAAGCCATGAGAATGTTCTAGCACAGTGTAATGTGTCTTTGCCACATTAACTACACGGTTCAAACCTGTGAAGAAAGGACCTGCACACACTTCAGTTTTTAGCATTTTCAATGTGACATAAAGAGCTTCTCTAATACAGCAAACTTGATTGCACAACAAAGACTGAAATTTATTTCCTGAATACCAGTGGAAGAATTTTCTTGTAAAGAAGGTTTACTTTTTGGTGTCTCCTACCCAGGGTAATCTGTACATCTCTACTTATTTATGAACAGACTTTTTATAAAAAAAAATTACTGAGGTATAAATCATATACCATACATTCACCCAGACAGACTTTTTTTTGACATCAAATGATTGAAGAGACAATAATGTAAGAAATAAGCAATTAAAGGCTTTTGCCTCACAACATGGCAAGTACTTTGAATTTTAGCACAGTAAAGTATGTCTAATTTAAACATATAATATGTACATCACTGAGACAATCATGTACAGAAAGAATTTTTGGTGTAAATTTGTAATAAGGGATGATGCTTTTACATATTGTGTAGGGGGATGATGTTGAAAGGCAGTGATGCCGTCACAGTGAAGCTTGAGGCAGCGTGTGCACAAGTTCATGTGCAGTGCCTTATCCAAGCATTGGGTATAAATATGTAGATAATGGGTTTTTTTGATAATGTTGTCAAGACCAAAAGCATGGATGTCAAGTGTCAATAAGGATTTTATTTTCCAAATCCTTTTTTTCCCATCAGTTCTTCTAAACTTTATTTGTTAATGCTGTTAGGAGGGCCTTGATAAAAACACAGTGGCTTCTTAATTGGGAAACATTCAACGTCCTCTTATCACCTCACTTTTTCATTTCAACGCTAATGTATTATATGTAACTATTTGGAAAAAAGTGATTATTCAAATGCTTCATCCCACAGAAAGAATATAGATAGATATATTTTATTAATAAAATGGTTCATGAATGGGAGACTAACAGAGTTTTAATGCGCTCAGAATGATTATTGTGTCTGCATTTTCTTGTTTAAATAAAGGAGGACATTTCCATGTAGCTAGAAGTCAGCAAGACTCTGCATTACTCCACATGTTCCCATTCCCTCTCTCTTCCACCCCACCCAGAAGAAAGTTCATTGCCAACAACGGATATGGCTAGGCTGCCATCACCAAAAAAAAGTTACCCTCTGCTTATATCATGACAAGCATAAATTTGGGAAATAAAAACGATCACCTTGATCACACCATAGGAAGGTTCCTAGGAAGGTTCCTCCAGGAGTGATCGGTTTGTCCAGGCAACTTGTCATTTTCATCTAAAACTTTCCATTCCCCTGAAATCACTCTTTGGATAATTTTTCTTTATTATACTGCGGGGGAGAGGGGCACCAGCTTTGACTCAGAGTAGCTAAAGAGCTATTCCTTCCTTAGCTGAAGTTTCATGTTGCTGCTAGAATTAGTCATTTGTGAATTCTCCAAATTGTTTAACAATTGAATTACCCTCTTTTTCCCTTTTTTGCTTGAAGCAAACAGACGTTGATTTTTTTTTTAATCTTTTAATTTTACGTTTTTGTACTCTGCAGACTGAAAAGACAACATTTATCTTGGCCTTACTGTAAAAAGGTGTGTCATGTCCACAATTGTGTACAGAATTTTTCTTCATTAATTTTGTGTTTAAATTAATAAAATTGATTTGTGAAGTACTGTTCTCTTTGAATACCAGAATCATCTTTTCCCTTGTGGTTATATGAAGTAGGACGTTGGTTGCATTAAAACACTCAAAGCCCAAGAAAGGAAGCGGCATTAAACAACTGTAATGATGGCTTTATCTGTCCCTCAGGGAACCAAACTGGAAGGAAACAGCTGTTTCTCTGATCACTGTAAGAACTGATGAATGGAAAAGCTCTTTACATCTCCCAACTATATGAACTGGACCCTCACTCAAATTTATCTGCTATAGGACAGAAGTCAGCTTAAAGCATCTTGGATTGCACATCATAGATTTAGCCACTTAAATACCCAAGGGATAACCATATAAGGCAGTTTCATCGAAAAGAACACCCACAATATATATCTCTGTGATTTGCCAGATTAATCACCAACAAAGAGCTATAAAACAGCACAACTGGCTTCCTCCTGAGAATTTATTCTTGGAAACACAACATTCATACATACAGATACATGAAAAGCAAATGTATATTTGTCTAACACATTTATCAACCCCGTGATGTCTATTTTTCACACACACACACACACACACACCATTCAAGCAGCTTGACTAATGAGGTGTCATCGCTGAGAACAAAAGGAGTTGGGGGAAAACTTTTAAAGAGTTTGGTGTGGGGCGTGAGGGATTATGGGTCTCAGGCAAAGTAAGAAAAACAGGCCAAATGGAGGGCACACACTCCGAAGGTGAATTTTTCCAAGCACCACTTCTAACATGACACACCCCGGCCAAAACATTTATGGGTTTCTCCTTTGACCAAGAATTATATTTTGTCTTTGGCATTCTAGAGCTTCCAAACACAATATGGACCTTCCTCTCAGTATTATCTCATGATTATGATGAGCGAACATTTAGTACACCAGGCCAGAGGATCTGGCTCTTTAACTGACCAAACAGGCCTGATGCAGCTCTGCTTCATCATTGCTCAGAGCCTTCCCAGAAATGGCGCTGACCTCCTCCAGCCTCAGTCCACCCAAATCCTCCTCTTGTGCAGAGCCTTCTTTGCATCATGGTATAGCGTGAGCACCTTCTCTGAAATTTCCACTGCACCCAACCTTGACCTGTACCTTTCTTGGCAGCTCACATTCCATTCAACAGATTCACCGGGCCCTCACCATGTGACACTGTCCTGGATGCCCCCAGGGCTGATATCACATTGGCGTTGGTAGAAATAGACAATAAATGAATTATTGAAATACGATACACTCAAGTCAGAAGTGTTCTTAATGAAAATTAACACAGAATGTGGGTAATTGTCATGTGTAAATGTCCCTGGATAGAATTTTGACCTGAGACCTGACGGCTAGGGAGTAGGCAGCAGGGATAGGTCAGGGACAAAGGATGAAGGCATGTTTACATGACAGGACGAAAGCCACACCTATGGGTCTGAGAGGAGACGTGTAGGAGATGATTTTGTAAAGGAAGAGAGACCAGGAAGACTTGATATCATGCTAAGGGTTTTAGGTGCCATTCTGTAAAAGGGGAGGCCACTGAAGGCTCCATGTAAGGGTCCAACATGATCTTTTTCCTTCTTTGAAATGATCCCTCTGGCTTCTGGGTGTAGAATGGGCTACAGAATAGCAAGAGAAGTAGGGAAACCAGTTACTAGGTCATTAAATCAGTTCAGGTGAACAATGGTATGATTTGGACTAGGATGGTGGAAAGGGAAATCTGGTTTGTTTTTAGTGATAGCAATGATGGGATTGGCTAAGAGTTTGGATAGGGAGAAGAATCCAGATATGTTCAATGGGTCTCAACACTACTATGGTAGGATAGGCCAGGGGTTAGGAGTCTGGCTTCTGTAGCCAGATAGTCTATAATCTCAGTTTCCTTACCCAAGATTTTTAACTTCCCTGTGCATTAGTTTCCTCATCTGTAAGAGGGAAATAATGATCAGAGCTACTTCCCTCAGAAATTATTCTGAGGACAACATAATACACATAAAATATTTGGAACACTGCCTGGTAGATTCTCTAATGTTGCTTATTATTATACTGGCTAAGTTTTTGCATACATCTTTTCCTCCCAAGTAAAAAACTATGTACTGCCTTGTTCTGTCCTGGACTAGAAGACAGTCTGGAAAAGACAGTCTTGTCCTGACTGCAAGCATCGGGCCAGAGGCTGTTAAAGAGTCCACTGCTGTTCTAGAAAGGGCTCCATAAAAAGCGCTTTTGGAGGTGAGGGGTGGCACTAGCATGGGCAGGCAGGAGAGGCTTCAAGAAGAGTGATGTCTTAGCTGAGACCTGAAGGCTGGGTTGGGGAGGAGCTGGCCCAAGAAGAGTCAGGAGCAGAGAAGAGCCTGAAAGCAGTCTAAATCAGGAATGGATGCAGCAAGGAGGGAGGAGGCTGCAGGACTATGGCACTGGAGCTCAGAGAGTGAGTGGTGGGTGACCAGGAAACAGAGGGGCCCAGGGCTCTAACTGTCCTTTGTCTCAGAACAAAGCTTCAGGCTCGGAGCTAATGCATGAGGACTGCTAGAAGTTGCATCTCACCTCCTGCATTAGCATCTGAAACCTTCCCTACAAGTGATGTTTCTTTTTTTTATTTATTTTTATTAGTGCATTATAGTTTTACATAATGTTGGGATTAGTTGTCACATATTCCTTACAAGTGACATTTCTACCCCAGACTAGGTTTCCAGTGTTGGGTCCAGGTTCTGTCTATTTAAGCCCTTTTTTTATTTTACAGATTGCAAAACTTAGGTTAAATGCTTTGCCCCAAGGGTCACAGTCAAATAAGGCAAAGTCATGACCTCAACCCACCCTCTTGAATGCAACACAGAATCATAAGATTAGGAGCTCTAAAACAAGTAAAACTTAGTTTTGCCTGTCTTTATCACTAAATAATGGGGTGAGCTAAGGTGTCCCCCTCCAATTTTTAAGGCCGGCCTGGCTTCCTGTCCAGCTAGTACAATTTTCCAGTAATACCTGAATGCCTTTCTTTTTAGCCCTACTGTCTCAATCCTATATCGTCCTTCCAGACTTGGTTTAAAATCTGTCTTTCATTGAGCATTACGAACATCACAGAAAACACACACACATGCATTTTGTAATGACTTCTTAAAATTGCTTTTCAAAACTTACATCACATGGATGTTTCCAATTCAAATAACTATAAAGGAGGCCATTTGCTTAACAGAATGCAAACTGAACACTGTGCTCACTTAAGACTTGTAAGAAATTTCCTTCCAGACACTGGAACGTTACCCACTTTATGCACAGCTACGAAAGCTTCAGCTGGAATAGCCCCATCCAGAAGCATCACATTCATAAAGCACGTCTTTCCTTCAGTGTCTCTCTGAGCATTTCCATTCCTCTCCATTCTGTGTGATTATACAAACTGACAGGATGACTTGTGGCAGAAGAAATGAAAGGGTTTGTAATTTAGGAAACCTCTGGCCCCACTGACTGAAAGCAGGTTGTTTGCAAAAAGGAAATCCTGACCTCAGCTAACTGGCAAACTCTGTCAGAAGCAATCGAAGGAAGCAAAGGAGAAAGAACAGGGCTGGGGATTTTTATTGGCAACAGAAGAAACGTGGATGCTCTGCCAGAGAAAAGCCCTCCGAGAAGAACTTGCCACGGGGACCCAAGACGCGCCCCAAGTCCGTGAGTGTGTGACTGCATGGTCGCATGAGGGCTCCTGCTCTTTGCTGATTGGGATAATAGCTAGACTGACAGCTTTGAACAGGGATCAGTTCCCTGCTGTCCTGAGGCTGCAAGCACACAGCCTGCCCTGTCCTTACCCTGGCTTGACACAAAGCTCACGGCTCAGACGACAGGGAGTGTGGCTGCCATGAAAGAGATGCACTACCACCATTTACTCTGGTGGCCCTGTGTGACATTCCTCATCCATCCCTCATTGTGCATGCTGCCTGCTGGCCAGGATTCTGTCATGACTTCTGGGCAACTCCAAAAGCCGTGGTCCCTGTGAGTTCTGATCTCTGGCTGCTTTTCAATGGGATACCCCCTGGAGGTCCCCTGGGGTGCTTTGACAGATACCTATGCAGATTGATTAGTCTGGGGTGTGGCTGCAGCTACTACCTCCTGCCAGCGGATGTGTGTCACCTCCACTCCCCCGGCACCTGCCAGCAAGGTGGGCCAATTGTGGAAGTATGCTTTCTAGCTCTCAGGCTTCCCTTTCTAGTCCATTCTGCATGGCCACATCCACACTCCTGAAATCCTCAGGACTCCATCTCAACTACAGTCAACAAGCAACCAGAGATGTCTTTTGTGAGTGCAGAGTTCTGCCCCAGGACAGATGTCCCTCAAGGGCCTGTGAAACTTGTGATTAGAGGCAGCCTGTGATCTATGACCAGGGCCACATTAAATTTCAAGGACAACTATAAACCAGGGGGGCAAAGGTAGCAAAGAACTTTAAATTTTGATGGATGCCCTGAAAACACAGTGATGAATGTTGTCTGAGGAAATGAGAAGTCTCACAAAGGAGGTGATTTTTTGTTTTCTCAATGAAAGATAAGGAAAACAAGCTGCAGAGCCTCCTAAACCTAACCGTCCTCGAGCCTCCCAGGCAATGGCCCTCTTGCTCAAGCTTTCAAATCTCTACTCCAAAGGCTTTCTTACTCTCTCCCCACCCTGAAGCCCACTTTCAGTCCTTTACCAAACCTTGCCAGCGTCCCACACATCTCCAGTCAGCCTGCAGCTCCTCTGCTGCGTCACCAAGTATCCTGCTCTGCTGGTCTCCCAGGCGCGCTCGCCCTGCTCGGACCCATTCCCTGCCCCACAGCCTGAGGGGTGCTCTCTTCAAAGTGCCTTGTCCTGGCATTGCCAGATGCCACTGCTTTTAGGATAAACTCAAGCTTTTCAAGTGTGTTGCATGAATGGACCATCCTGCCCCTCTCATCGCTCTCTGGTCCCACTTCCCCTCCCTGGTTACGCTTTTGCACCACGAGGTTCCTTGTTGGGCCTTTGGACCTCAAAAGTCCCAGGTGTGTCTGCAGGTCAAGGCCTTCACACGTGCACCCTGCCTAGAGGACTCACATCATTGGGAGATTTTTTAGCCACCATTCAAGTCTCAGCCTTTGCCACAGCCTCCACAGGCCTTTGTGACCAGTCTAAAATGACAGTTCTTCTGCAGCGAGAGCCTACTCTCTCCTTCACTCACGTGACACCTGCTTGTTTCCTTCTCACTTGCCACAGTTGGCCTTTTCAATCTGATTACTTTGCTGCTGTCTGCCTCTCTCAACAGGCTGGCACCTCCAGGAAGACGGGACAGACATCATTCCAACTAAACGCCCAGCATCAAGGATGATAGTGACATGGTGATGTTGTTATGTTTATGCTCATAATACTAAAATTAAAACATTTATTGACTAGGTGAATAAACAATGAACGAATGAGCCATTTCTGAAGAATTGATTTGGTCTAGACTAATAAGGGTCTGGACTTAGAGACTCAGGAGTCTGAGCTTCATCTGTTACAATGAAGCCATCAAAGAATCTTAGCCTGGGGTGGTGGGAGTAATAGAATCAGATGCACAGCCATTTGATTAGTAAAGAACAAATGTGTAAAAACCAGAGATTGGAAAACAGAAGAGGTGGTAGCAATGATACAAGCAAGAAAAGAAGGGTCTGTCCAGGGGCAGCCCTGGGGACAGAAACACAGAACCCACACAGTAGATGTGCCAGAGGCACAGCAAGTCATGAGAGGGAGGGACAGGCTTCCAGGACCCTCTTGTTCCCCTCCCCCCCCCCAAACACTGGGAAGGAGCAGCCTTGTGCAGAGTTGTGGATGATTAAGTCAGAATGTTACAGCAGAGGGGAGGGTGTTGTTTCATTTGAAATTGTCTCACTATTCCTGAACTAGAACCTTGGCTGTCTGGAAGTAATTTTATCAATCATTGGATGTATGTGTTACAGTGAGCTGTTTGGAGGGGCAAGAACAGCAACCTGGTTTCCCTGATGGCTCCAGAAAGTGCAGCCATGGGGTTCAAGCCCTTTCCACATAATTGAGGAAATGGCACTTTTCCATGTTGAATGGGGGAGGGCAGCTAGCAGAAGACGATTATGAAGATACTAAACCCTACCTACCCTTGCTTTCATCACTACTGAAGTCAGGCAGGAGGTGGTCTCCTCCTAAACCTAACTTCAGCCACCCTCCAGCAGGGATGAAAGCGATCACTGCCTGCACCTCCAATAGGGGTATTGCAACGTTCCAGATAAACCGGGCAGCCCGGCTGCTCGAAGGTCCTTGACACAATACCCCTTTGCCTGTGTGTGGCTCTTGTATACAAGCACAGAGCCCACCTAAAACAAAGTGTTGAAGAGGAAGGAAAGAAAAGAAAGAAGAAAAATAAAGACAAAAAGTCGAGTGGAGGAGAGGAGGAAAGATTGCTCTGTTAACTTGGACATTAAAAAGGACTAAGTAATTGAGGAGTCTCCTCTACTTCCTTGTACGTGGTAGGGGGAGAGGGAGGGAGCAAAGGAAGAGGAGAGGAGGGAGAAGAAGAGAAAGAAAAGAGACAAGACAGACCAACAGACACCTGGACAAGTGCCCATCAGGTCATAGGGATCAAAGTCCCTGGGAGCGCAAGTCCAGACAGCCCAGGAGGAGTGGGGAAAGGCAGAGGCGAGCGTGACTGATCAGGAAGCCCTGCCACTTCCTCAGGTCTTCAGAAGGGCCATCTTTCACCACCATGACTCCCCACGGCCCTGTTTGTAAGATCCTCTCACTGAGAAAGCACCACAGGCCCCATCGCCTGGCCCTTTCAGTGATTCAAAAATACCAAAGGCTTTCCAGAATTTCCATCTTCCCTAAGTAGTTAAAATGCAAGCGGGAGGGGGACGAGTTGATGGAGGAAGCACACACCCTTATTGGAACAGTCTTGTTTTGAAAAACTTCTGCCCTCTGGGGTTGAAAGCATTTCTTGGCCCAGTGGAATCAAGAGGTACCATGATAGCTCCAGAAATGTTTCCAGCCCTGACCTTGATATTTATTTGCAAAGCTTGACAGGAAATCAGTGCTATGTGTTCCATGAAAAACAAAGGAAAATGCAGGAATCAGAAAAAACAACAGACTGCCCTAAACACCCTTACATCAATAGACTTTAAAGAAAATTAAATGCTAGAAAAATAGTTTCCTTTGACATGTAACCTTTTGACATGTTCTAGAGACCCGCTGTGTGGCCAGCCCTGGGCTAGGTGCTGATGGACTCTGTGCCCTGGGAAGCTCTGTTTCCCAGGGTGAGGATCCAGTGCTGCTGAGATAAAGGTGGTAAATGAGAGATGTAGGCTTCAACTCCATTATGGTACACAAGGATGGGGGAGATTATTTGGCAAGATTCCTAGGATAATATAATATTTAATCTGCCTTGTGAAGAAGATGTGGGAGTGTCACAGATGAAAAAAGAAAGAGGAGCATAGCTTGGGGAACAATCAGATAATGTCTAAAATAATTTCAACAGCGGAGCCTTAAACTGACTCTAAAAATTAAGGATGGCGCTGGATGACTTGCTTAACCTATTTATGCAGTGCTTTCTATATCTATTGTGAGAATTCCATAGCATAGCAAGAGAAATGCACCATGTACACAAATGCCCAGGATTAAATTTATCAGAGATCGCAACTCAAACGCCAATAAGAATCATGTGCCATAGGACATTTTGGTGAATAACAGACCAAAAATACAATTGTGGTCCCCCAAGTCTACATTGTCTGGTTGATGCTGTAGCCATCTTCACTTGTATGTGTACACTCGGATGCTTGCACAATACTGAAATTCTCAGAATGCAAACCCTTGGTTAAGCAAAATAATGATCAAAATGAGAGAATGATATGGACCTATTCTAGAAATCTGAGGGCATTCTCATTAAAAAAAAAAAATAGTGGCAGGAAAGTATCTGCATGGTAAGAAAAATGTCAGAACACATACCAGTAATCAGCAGTAGGCAGTGATGCTCAGAGCTAGGGAGGCAACAGCGTGTGGGAGGGACTGTGTCCAACAGAAAAGAGTGCAGCTACATTAAAAAGGACGGCCATTTTCCAATTCTGAATAGTTGTTGCCATGTAGGAATAGTGGCTCGGGGTGTCAGGTTTTCCAGTTTTCAAGACAAGCCATATATCCTGCTATTAGGAGGAATGGATTGTTGGAATCTTAAATTGTATAAATTATGGATGAAAATAAAAATTGTTGAAAGCCAATTAAAACATGGAGCTCACAGGTTAGAACATTCAGATAGTGGGGAATGTCTAACTAGAATGCCTAGGAAGACTTCATGGAGAAACTGATGTCCAAGCTGGGCCTTTACAGAGGATATTGACAGAGCTGAGTGCCTCAGGGAGGAGGCCAAGAGGCAAAATTGCTCAAGTGAGAGCATCATCCGTACTGATCTCCAGTGAGAGCATCATCCGTACTGATCTGAAGTGAGAGCATCATTCATACTGTAGAAAGTCATCTGTCAGGTGAGGTGGCACATCCTTGTACTCCCAGTCACTCAGGAGCCTGAGATAGGAGGATCACAGGTTCAAGGCTGACCTTCAGTGGAACTATGTCTCAAAACAAACAGGACTAGGGATGTAGCTCAGAGAGCCCCTGGATTAAATCCCTAATACTAGTGGGGAAAAGATGGGGGCATCAAACTTAGTGGTCCTAAACTTGTCTACACAACAAAATGAATTTGGATTAAATATTCCCCCCAGATTAAATATTCTCAATATTTTTGCATACTAGAACATGGATAAACCTTGAAACATTAGGTTAAAGAAGTTGGACACAAAATGATAAATTTCTGATTCTACTGATATAAGGACCCTAGAACAGGCAAATTCACAGAGACAAAGACAAATAGAGTTACCGGGGACTTAGGTTAGAGAGGAAGTTATTCCTTAATGGGTACAGAGTTTCTGTTCGGGATGATAAGTTATAGAGATGGACAGTGGTGATGTGGTCCTCCTGTAGGTACTCAATGTCATTGAATTGTACACCCACAAATCATTAAAATGTTAAATTTTTTAAAAAAACTTTTATGTATTTTAAATGTTGCCTGCTAATAATAAACAGAAATAGAGTATGAAAATATATATCTTTTAAATTCTTGCCCTCAACATTACTTCAAATGCTTACACAATGAACCAACCAATCCTCTTCACCCCCTCCTCCCCCTCCCATTCCTATCAGAAACTACTAAGAATTTGTTTCACTGAATTCTTGCATCCCAACATTGGGTACTTCACAGGCAATAAAACCAACTATTTCCACTAGTCACCCTGGATTTCATAAAGTTTGAATCCAGTTCCACTAATTGCCCTACTATTCATTGATAGGATTTTTAGGTGTAGGAGGGAAGACAAAAAGCTTAAAAAGCTTCAGATTCCCCAGAGAATATAGCCTTGTGACTAGCTTTATGCTTGTGTGGAAGTTGTGTGTAGTTGTATGTTTTAACCTTATTGGCTTACACATTACCTATTTTTTTGCTTCTTATCTTTTAGAAATTTTAATTACCATATATTTCTACTCCCATATAGATTACTTCTTTGCTTTTTAAAATGTTTTTGTTTTTTTTTAACTAGTGATTTATGGTTATAAATATTAATTGGGTTCATCCTAACACTTCACTGTTCAGCTACCTAATATAATACTATATATATAAGTAGCATTAACTATTCAGTATACCATCCATTATCAGAACTCAAGATAGTTTGCTGTATTTTCCTATTATGTATTGGGCTATAATCAACATTCTTTGATACATGTATTTGTACATGTGCAGGAGTATTTCAAGGAAATTATCTCTCTAGAAATGTAATGGGAAAAGCAGCAGGTACAACTATTGAAATGACAGTAAAATTTGCCAAACTGTTCTGCAAAAAGATTTTTATTTCCATGAAAGGTGGAATCCGGAATGCTGCTTAACTCCTAGAACCATTCAGAGATTCTGATATAGTCATGAGTGAGGCAGGGTCAACCCTAGAGATTTTTCTAATGTTTGTTGGCTTTTTGGACCCACTGATCTAAATGCAAGTTCTACATTAAACCAAAGGTAAAAACTGAAAGCATTCGATTACTGACAGAAATCAAAGAAGTCCTAAATAAATGGAAAGATATACTTGATATTACAAAGATGTCAATTCTCCTCAAATAAATGAGTAGATTAAAAGTCATCCCATTGCCTAAAAAGAATGGGAGTGCACAAATGGGTACACAAGAGAGCATTTGCACACTAATAAGCCAATTCCATAAAATAAATAAGGCTAGAAAACTTCTAAAGCAGATGTTAAAACTGATCCCAAAGTGACAGCCATTAAAGCAGTGTGATCATGGCACTACAATAGAACAGGGTCAACAGAAAGGAGCAAAAGCTATGCATATGCTGCCACTGGTGGTTGATTAGGCAGACAGTGCAGAAGGGAAAGGATAACATCGTCACAAATAACGTGAATGAACTGGATTTCCAACCGGGGAAAAAATGAATTTTAACCCTTATCTCTAACCACACAAGAGTAAAATTCTGATAGATTGTGAGTCTAAATATAAACTAACATATTTTAAAAAAATGTATATGGGGACTGGAGCGGTGGCTCAGCAGTTAAAGTGCTTTCCCAGCATGCACAAGTATACAGGTTTTATTGAGGAAAAACTCAATAAAAATTGATTCTCTCTTTCTCACTGTCTTTCCCCCTTTTAAAAAATGTATATGAAAATATATTTATGAACTTCACATAGGCAGAGATTCTTTTTTTTTTTTTAAGAGACAGGGACAGTGGACATTGAGAGTGAGAGAAGGAATCAATTTTATTTAGTTTTTCATGTGGCTTTCATTGCTCTGACACTCGTTGTGTACATGGTGCTGGGGTTTGAACCAGTGTCCACACTCATGTCAGGCAAGCACCGTAACTGCTAAGCCACTGTTCCAGCCCCAAGGCAGAGATTCTTAAAAGGATGCAGTTAGCATTTTGAAAATGATAAACTAGGCTACATTAAAATTAAGATGCTCTGCTCATCAAAACCCATCATGAAGAGAATGAAAGGGCAAAAGCAGAGTGGAAGATATTTGCAATATATATGTCTGACAAGGTACCCATGAACACAATATGTGAACTGTAAAACATATGAAAAAGACCCAAGACTAAACATGGGTCACAGATTTTAATGTATTTCTTGTAATAGAATATACAACTAAACTATAAACATAGTCATCAAAGAAATGCAAATTTAAACAATGTAATACCTTCCCATAGCACCAGAATGCCTGAAATGAAAGAATCATACTCATACATGGAACTGGAGAATGAGCACATCGGTACAGCATCTATGTACAACTGTGGTGATGTCTGCTACAGTAGATCAGGGTCCTATTTATGCCATTTATGTAGTATTATGTATTGCCTTGAAAAACAAGGGTTGGTTTTTACATATGTATTTCTTAACACTCTACCCAACATTTTAAACTTCTTTGAGTAGGAATAGTGTCTCATCTGCTATACAATTAGTAAAGTAAATAAAGAGAAGTATCTGTTGATGGTGCAAATCACTTCAAGTGTAGATCAGCTTACTTTTAGGTTACAAAAAAATAGACAAAATCCTCTAATTATTTCATACACACACACACACACACACACAAAACCTTATTCTGTTTAAGTATGCTGGTATCTCAAATGTCAGTTAAATAATCTACTACAATTCCATTTGGGGAATTTATCCAGAGGACTACTCCCGTTTATTTATGCACCAGATGATTTTAACGTCTCCATAGGTCCATGTGTTAAAAGGTTTGGTTGCCAGACTACGGCACTATAGCAGGGTAGTGGAATTTTTAGGAAATAGGGCCTAGTGGAACAAAGTTAGGCCATTGGCGGTATACCCTTAAGGAGATATTTGGACCCTTGATCCTCTCTCTTACTTCCTGGCTGTCATGAGATGAGCAACTTCCTCAGTCATGCACTGCTACCATGGTGTACTGTTCTGCCACAGGACCAAAGTGACAGGAACAAGTGAGCATGGATTGAATCTCTGAGCCAAAATAAAATTTTCCTCCTTTTGAGTTGATTATCTCAGGTATTTTGTTACAGTGGCAGAGAGCTAATAAAACCAGAAACTATGATAGGCACTAAGGGTACAATGGAGAGCACATGACAACATTTTTATGTTAGATTAATCATCTCAATTTCCCTGTAGTCCCTTATCTCTAACTGCCGTATCTGTTTGTCCACTGCATTCCAGCATACAGCACGTGGTTGAATTAAAAGCAATTTTAATTACTGATTGATTAAAATTAAAGTAACACTGAACAATCATTAGTCAGATGATACATAGCCACACGCAGCCATATGCCTATAGTTTTAGACAACTTTCCACAATATACCATTTATTGAAAAAAAAATCAAGGTATAAGCTATATGTACATGTGTATACACATACACACACATATATATACACATATGTGTATATACATGCATATGTGTATATATGTATATACATGTATATATATACACACACACACACACACACATACACACATATAGCTTAAATATATATTATTCATACCCACAGTAAAAGGTTTAGTTGAATATACAGACATCCCCCAGTATCAGCAGGGTATTGGTTCCAGGATTCCCTGTGGATACCAACATCCTTGATTATGTCTTTATGTTTTGAAGTTTCCAATGAAAAAATGACATCTAAAATAATTAAGATGCTATTTTTAATTTTTAATAAAAATTTCTCTATTTTCTAATCACTATCAAACACCACCTCTTCTGCAAAGGGGTAATTTCTTCCCTGAAGCTACGTTTTGAGAGATAATCCCTGTCTTAGATGTGTAGTTTTTATGACTTTCCAGGACATCTGCTTTTCCTTCCATCTTCCCCCAGTGTGGGGTAGAAAAGCACTGGGTCACCAGGCAGACGAGCCTCCTGCAGTGACAGCCTGGGCTCAAACATCTCCCTCCACCATTGATACCATTTACCTTTTAATGTGCATTCAGTGAGGATCCATACACTGAATATTTATGCTAGACCAGAACTAGAGCAAAGGAAAGCATGAGGGGTTCCCTGGAAAATACTTTATGCCTTCAAGGAGATCCCAGACACACTGGGAGACAAGGTGTACATGCACACAACAACAAGGAACAACAGGATTTTCCATGATCACCTCAGGGCAGTGTTAGTGAGCTTTCCACTACTGTAACAAAATACCCGAGGTAAACCTTTTCTTTTTACAAGTTGATTATTTTGACTCACAGTTTTGGAGATTCTAGTCCATGACCAGTTGCCTTGCATCTGTGGTAAGGCAGCACATTATGGTGGGTGCTCATGGCTGAGCAAAACTGCTCACCTCATGGGCAGAAAACAAGAGAATAAGGAGCTTGGGGAATCGCACAACCTTCTTCAAGGGCATGCTCTCAGTGATCTAAAAGATCTTCCAACTCAAAAGGTTCCACCCCCACCAACTGTGTCACCCTGGGGACTGAGCCTTTAACACATGGACCTTTCAGGGCACATTTCAAAATCTAAACTGTGACAAAGGCCATGGCATTTGTATGGTTCAAGTAATTCCTATCCACTCCTAGAAGTACCAGGAAATGAGAATTAACTCTTTTCCTTCTTTCCGGCTTATTCAACTGCATTTGAGTATTTTTAATGTAAAAGTGTGTGCTCACAGTAGAGAATTTAAAAAGTAATGCAAAAATATAAACAAATAAGAAATAAATACATGAATGCCATTTCCACCTAAGGAGTGAACACTTAATTTTTCAGTAAGTTTTTTTTTGTATTTTTCATACCTCCTCTTTCTTATATAGTTGAAGGAAAATTTTACATTCAACTTTTAAGGTCGTTTTCTCTGGCAGCTTATGATGAATATTTACTCATGGCATCGAACACTTCCTTTCATGGCTTAAGGGAACATGACAGTCCGTTGGATGAACACCTACTATGTGCTGGAAGCTCCATTAAGAGCTAACACTGGAAAGTGCTGATCGCTTTTAGAAGCATTAGACAAGGGGATTATCTAATCACTTCCTACCACTTTATGAGTACTATTATTAATTTCATTATTCAGAATATTAAAAAAGTTGTCAAATGTTGGACTCTGAAGTAGTTGCCCATAGTCACGGGGTGGTACATGATAGAACTAGTATATGAACTGTTAATGCTTCCCCCCCTCAGTCAGCAATGACTGCCTTACTGAGATCAGCTGGATGCCAGGCATGGGGTGAAGCCATACATTCATTTATCTGATTCTTACCATCCTTCAGTTACCCTCATGTCTCACCTTTTTACACATGAGAAAGTTGAACACAAGAGAGGAGATGATGTGCTTAAGATCACACTGGTAGGAGGCAGCTGTTTCAAGTTTGAACCCAGGTCTCTGACTCCAGCCCCGAGTTTCACTACACTTCTCCTCTACAGCACAAAGCAGTCTCATTGCCAAGTTCAGTGTCATGGAGCTTTTCCTGTTTTTTTTCTAAGAGATTTGTAGTCTGAGTTTTCACATTGAAATCTTTGGCCCATTTTGATTTTTATAATCCAGCTTCATATTTTTGCATGTGGATGTCTAGTTTCCCCAGCGCCATTTGTTACAAAGACCATCCTTTCTTTTTTGGATGGTCTTGGCACTTTCACCAAAAAAATCGTATGATCACATATGTAAGGGCCTTATCTGAGCTCTCTGTTCTACTCCTTTGGCCTACTTATTTGTCTTTAAGCTGGTATCACACTGTTTTGATGACAATAGCTTTGTAGTAGGTTTTGAGATCAGGAAGTGTGAGACCTCTAACTTTGTTAGTCTTTTTCAAGATTATTTTGGTTACTTGTGGTTCCTTAAGATTCCACATGAATTTTAAGATGGATTTTCCTATTTCTAAAAGAAAAAAAAATAGTCACTGGGATTTTAAAAGAGTCCATAATAAAAAAAAAATGCAAACCAAGAATTATAATAAAATATTGTGTTTGGAACCACTTATCTCCCCCCACTAAATGGTCAGCATTTTAAGGGTAACCATCCACATTTGTAACCCCCATAGAATCTAGTATTGAATCATGCACTAGACAGAACTTAAGTAATGCCTCTGAATGAATCAGGATTAAAGAGCATCAAGTACCTATTTCCTTGTCTGATTTGAACCAAAACATTTTAAGAGCTGAACAAAATGGATTGAAAATAAACATTTTTTTTGTTTGTTTTTATGAACAGACTTCAGATTTCTCAGTAAAATAAAAGAAAGTTGAATCCTGGCTAGAACAAACACATCATAATTTCCATGATTATGTAAGAACTACAACGGATACAAAATGAAGTGTGGATTTTTTCCCCCAATTTAAAACAAGCAGAACATTCCCCACCCCACCCCCACCCCTTTTCACCTTCTCCAGCCAGCAATAGCTTAATAAAATTCTAAGGGTGATCTTTGCAGAACCTGAGCATCAGGGTACGTGGTTTATTATTTCAGAGGCTACATTACCAGCTGCATATGTATTGTAAATGCTAGGAATTGGACATGGTTTATTCTATTTATAGCATTTAATACTATGTTTTTAAGTTTAAATAAACTGAACAGATTGAAGAATTGAAGTCCGCATGGTAATGTTGTTATATAATATAAAAGGTATGAAACATAAACCTTTTCCTTCCTTCTGTGGAGGCTAATGAAACTGCCAGTTGTTTGTTTTAGCACTAGAAACTCTTGGCCTGCAGAGCACAGGAAAGACAGAAGAAAAGCTTGCTTTGATGCTTCTAGAATTAACCCAAGAGGTCTTGTAAACCAAGATAGCAAAACTGCCCTCCCTCTACCAACCCAGACCCTGTCTCCACCGGGCCCCCCGTTTTTGGCAAACAAGACACTGGGAGCTCACAGAAGAACGGTACAGCAGAGACGGTGTGAGGAAAGAGATTCTACTTTCATATGGGCCAGGAGTGTTTAACCTCTTACGATACAGTCTCCTTTGAAATCTGAAGAAATATGAGTTCTGATTATGTTCCCACAGCCAAATACAAATATGCATGCAAAATGTGTAATTTCAGGGGGTTCACAGACATGAACCTCAATCTATTGAGCACTGATTCGGGACTATGTACTGTGCTAAGCGAGTCAGTACAAGGTGACAGAGGGAG
This sequence comes from Aplodontia rufa, assembly GCA_004027875.1. Classification (NCBI taxonomy): domain Eukaryota; kingdom Metazoa; phylum Chordata; class Mammalia; order Rodentia; family Aplodontiidae; genus Aplodontia; species Aplodontia rufa. Next base: position 193,437 of record PVKS010000108.1, read on the forward strand.
GCTTCATGTCCTATGGGGACACACCCAGCCACTGCTGCAGGCAGGCTCACTCCAGCCCACTGGCCTACCTCTTGTTTCCCTGCACATGGGATTATGGAGATGATGCCATAGAATATTCTGGGGTCTACAGTGCTTTGCCAGATGCATCTTCTCCAATAGGTGCCACCCACACTCTCCACAGACCCCATGGAGGTCCTGCAGAAAAGAAAGTCCTTCTGGCTAAAGCAATCTGCTCAAACTGAATCAAGACAACATTGGCTCCAAGGGAGAATCTCCATCTGACCTAGGTCGAGGAAGTGATTCCCTGCAAGGGCTCAGGGAAAGCGAGCCCCCATCTACACTGGCTCAAGGTGCTCAAGTCACTATCCACACTGAACAGGAGAGGGAGGCACAGGGCACGCTGGTCTAGGCTTTGGAGCAGATGGTTACTGGGCTCCTGCCCTTGCCTTGAGGCCTCCTCCTTTTCCTTTTGTAAAATCTGTCTTTAAAAAAAAAAATCTTTGGAGGGGCTGGAGCAGCGGCTCAGTGGTGACAGCGTGAGCTTGGCATGTGCGAGTATGTGAGTTCAAACCCCAGCACCATGTACACAACAAAGTGCTGGAGGAACAAAGTTACATGGAAAACTAAATAAAAATTGCTTCTCGGGGTTGGGGGTTTAGCTCAGTGGTAGAGCGCTTGCCTAGCATGCTCAAGGCCTTGAGTTCGGTCCTCAGCCCTGAAAAAAAAATTGCTTCTCTCTCTCTCTCACTGTCCTTTCTTTAAAAGAGAAATTCAAATCTTTGGAACAACAATTCCATATACAATTGTGCAAAAAGGAAATTAAGAACCATCTCTGCTATCCCAAAAGCACATGAGAAAGGACAGAGAAGGGGGGAGTATCCCAGGGAACAGAGCCTCTGATGTCTCTTGCACGTGGAGGCAGAGGAGACTCTTGGCGGATCCAGATGTGCTCTATTTGTGCACACTTCACTCCTCCAGCTGCTTGAGTCCACGTTGATGGATGCTCAAGTCATGATACCAGGATGCACATCTCAGTGTCTCCTGGTTACTCATTGGTTTGACCGTTGGAGCTCAGCAGACTCATCCGAGCCATAGTTTCTGAATGCCAGCTTGCAGAAGCAAGGCATGCAAAGCGCGGTTGTTGAATGCAGGTGGCTATCCTCCCGGTCACCCCCTTCCGGCCCTTGCTGTTGTCATAGAATTACCCTGGGGAGGATGGGCTGCCATCTGCTGTGACCCATCTACTAAGGACCATCTAGAGGTTGGCCCTGTGGGACACAGGGACATGCTGGGAGGAGGGTACTCATGTGCAGCAAGTGGAGGTGAATGCCCAGCATGCTGGCACTTCCACCCCCGTTTTCCCCTGTTGCTTGGCCTCCTCAGGCAGCTGCTGCTCACAGGGCAAGGGAAAGATGGGTGGGGCAGGCTCACTGTCTCCTCTTCAGGCAGACACTGGAAGGATCTGCAGGGCCTAGACAAGGCCCAACTCCCCAATGCACAGGTTTCACCTGGAACTGTGGGTTCTCCCCAGGTTCACTGGTGCTGGAGTATCAGGTATTTAGCCATCACCTCATCGTATTTTTGTTTTGCTGGGGACACCCAGGTATTACAGGGTTCGTAACCCATGTCAAACATGATTGTCAACTTTGAGGTCTAGGTGTATGTAGGGAGAGTGGTTCAGTAGGATGACTGGGTGAATAGTTTTCACCCTTGCTTGGCCATGGGTGCCCTATTATTTGCTCTACTGTGGGCTTTTGCATGTGGTCTACCATCAGTATTTAATGGAAGAAGCTCCATGCTCCCTCAGAAACATACAGGAGAAGGTTGTACCTTGCCTGTACCATCCACCATTTTTTGTTTTGTTTTGTTTTTAAGAGAGAATGAGAAAGAAATTTTATTTAGTTTTTCATGTGACTTTTGTTGCTCCAACACTTAGTTGTGTACATGGTACTGGGGTTCAAACCCGTATCCTCATGCATTCCAGGCAAGTGCTATAACCGCTGAGCCACTGCTCCAGCCCCACAATCCACTTCTTCATTTGCTTAACAGTGGTCACCCTAAATGGGTGTCTCTGTGTGCCACAAAATACAGGATACCCGGGCTTCAGATGTCCACCAGAGTGGAGTCCTCATTCTTGCCACCAGATGACTTTGGCAAGGTACAGGAAAGGGCCCCAGAATTTGTTCAGCTTCTGCCCAGCTGCTAATGTGTGTACAGGCCACAGTCAATGAGTTTGATGTTGCCTCTGGCATCCAACAAAATGTTCTCCGCCTTCAGGTCTAGGTGCATGATGCCTTTCTTGTGGCAGTAAAGCAGGGCACTTGCCGTCTGCCTGAACAGTCTGCAGGCCTCCTCCTCCTCCTGCATGCCACAGGTGTCCAGGGTATGGTGCAGTAGTGGTCCCCCACCTGCACGATCCATGATGACATAGGTATTTTGGATTATTTCAATGACATGAAAGAGCTGGGTCACATTTTTGTGTTCCTTAGCCATCAGATTCAGTTCAGATAGAAGGGCCAGGTTTCATTCTACCTCCAGCCAGACTTTCACTCCCACCTCTGTCCTGGTGAGGAGATGGAGGGCTAGTTTCACATGGGCAAAGCCCCCCTGCCTAGTGTCCCTCTGGACCTGGAAATAGTCCATGAGTGCAGTTTCGTAGCAGTAGCTGGGCCCCTGCAGCACTGCAGTGCTGACTACACCCATCCTAAGCCAGACACCAACAACACCAACAAGGATGCTAAATATACAACAGACCAAAACAAAACAAAAATCCCCAATCAAAACACCAATATCAAAAGACCACAACCACCAACCACCAAATGCACTATCTGGGAGTCTGACAGGTCACCACCAAAAGCTGCTTGCATTTATGATCAAAAAACCAGCTGTAGCCAGTCTCTTACATAGCTGGTGTTTGAAATTCCCCTACAGTGAAACTCCTTATGAGGTCATAGCAAGAAATGGCCTCATCGTGCCTGAGAATAACCCCACAGTGGTCATCTCACTTTTTGGACTCTGAGACCTCTTCAACTTTCATAATATGAAAGAATTTTGGAAGCATTTTGCTTCAGAGGGTTATAGAGACTGATATTTACTTGTTTAGAAATTAATTTGTAGGATATTTCTATGGTCTTTTGAGTTTGAAAAAAATCTGCAATTACTTGTGCCTTTTAAAGACCTCATCCTATCTACCAAAACAACAACAACAAAACACATTGTAACATGCATTCATTTGGCAAGTGACAATGTTTGGGTCCAAGGGCTAATGAGAGGTATAACTGAGTTATAAGTTTGTTGGTTTATTTTAATGGATTTGCCAGAAAGATAACCCAGAGGTGGGAGACCTGGAGATAGTAAAAAGACTTGTTGGGCCATTGTACAAAGAATTTGGCCTTGCCTAAGGAAAGGACCAGACTTATCCTCATCACCTAGGAGGTAACCTGTTATACATGACTGGAATGTCTTTGTTTAGGTTGGAAGACAGCCACATCGGATCTTACAGAGGCAGCCAGCCACTACAGAAGCTCTACCAAGTGATTAGAGTAGAGGGCTGGGGTCACAAAGTGGCCCTGATAGACTGAGCAAAATAGAGGCAATCACTCCTTCATAACTATGCAATGAGGCACCGATGAAAACTCAGGACACAGAGGCTCAGGTGGGCGTTCGTGGATGGCAATGCTTACTGTTGTCATTACTGTCAATCAATGCTTACTGTCAATCATTACTGTCATAATTTAATATCAGGGAAACATATCATTGAAGACAATGGAAAATTTCTGTTTGTAACGTTCTCAGAACCTGCCCCATGTGTCTTTTCCTTTGACAGATTTTGATCTTTTTTCCTGCCCCACAATAGAGCATAACTGTGAGCATCAACTTGCAGTGAATATTTGGAGTTCTCCTAATGAATCATTAAACCCGAGGGTGGTCTGCAGATCGCCCCCAAACTTGGAAATGCAGGGCCAAAGGTATTCTTGGAAGTATGTCATCCAACTTTTGTGTTGGATCCCAATGCCCTGGGGGTGGTGTCAGAAGTCTTGGGCAGAATTGGCAGTCTGGAGGAGTGTGCCTCTATCCTTCCTGGCTGGCTAACTCTGGGTAGCCACTCCTAAGCAGTCCGCCTAAGAGAGCCTTTCCCAAGGTGTCAGAATTTCTAGACCCACTGCTCCCAGGGAAACCTAGCTACAAGTCACCAGGGCTCTTGACATGGCACAATGATATGGGACGTATGAATGATTCAATCACGGTAAGTAAATGACCTTCCCCACAGGAGAGCCACTCATTTAACTTGTCATACATGAGCTCTCAGAAAGAGTGAAGAGCAGCTTTGCAAAAACAAACTTAAGTGCAGCTGAATCTCAGCTTTGTTCTCTAGAACATGAGTATAATTGCCTCAGTTTCTAGAGCCAAAGAAATGCCTAAGTGGGACCCAAAGCTAACATATTGAGGTCTTGCAGACCATAGGTACTATTTGTACTGAGTGAAGACATCTTAAAAAGAGCACATAGCATCCAAGCTCCTACGGGGAGTTGGCATTTTTTATTGCCATATCCATTTTTATTACTTATTAAGGAAGAAAATTAGGTGACACATGTCTAGTCAACAAGCAAATGAAATACCCTCGTAAGATGCTTTAGCAAGTGGAGATCAGGCGCCGGTCCAACTCTTTCTAACACCCTTTTCTTTCATTTTTCCTTTCCAACTAGCATGAGAGTCAAAGAGATTAAGTGGAAATCAATAGCTCTCTGCTCCTGGGGTGCTCTTGAGGCTTCAGCAATTCATTATCAGATGTGTTCTGAGCACACCGTGTGCTTAGTACTAGGCACTAAGATGGGGTGGGGGTTAGTTCAAGACTTTGAGAGGATCCTGCTCCAGCAAACTCACAGCCCAGTAAGGGAAACAGGACACATACACCTGGGAGTGGAAGAAAAGCAGGATACGTTGGAAACCATACAGAACATCCCAGAAATGAACAAATGAAGACCATACAGAGGAGGGAGATTTCACTCCCTTCTTAGATGAACAGGAAATGCCAGGTTTTAAATGCATTAACTAGTGTTTTAGGTCACCTAAATAATAAACATGATCATTCAAAAAAAAAAAAAAAAAAGAACATTAACTAGATGAGGAGAGACTTAGGATGTGAAGACTCTGGAGAGAGAAAAAGAAATGAAGGAAAGTAACTCATCCATATGGGGGTAACTCTAAGACAACAGCACCTAACCCAAGGGCTAAATCTCATCACCCAGGGTTTTTGTCGTGAAAGAGCAGGCACCTCATGATCCAAGTGGCTGAGGGATCACAGGAGGGTGGCTGACTGGGGCTTCATTTAGGTCTGTTTAATATATATATATAGTGGGGGAAAGGCAGCAAATCCCAAGTGCAGGACTGCAGCACTGGAACAATCTCACAAATGGCTCAGAAGCCAGGAGGAGTGAGGAGAGAGAGAGAGGGACATCATCAATAAAGACCCAGAGGGAACCTCCAGCAGAGCCTCAAATCAGGCCCCGTGGACCCTGGCACTGAGGCTTCAAACAAATGCCTGTTGTTGCAGGATGCAAGGGGATGGCAAAGAGGAGGACTGGGAACTATGACTCAGCTCTACAGTGCAGAGGTGACCATAGCACAGAGGAGGACTTAAGCAAAGGGCTTCGGTGACCAGGAAAGCAGCACACACACCCAAGGCAGAAGCTCCACCCCCTGACTATTGTGGATGCAGACAGATGGGGAGAAGCAAGGACTAATCCATAGTCTACAAGACACACAACTTCAGTGGAGCTCAAGATTCTAAGAACCCATCCTACCCCTATGAGAATCCACCTCTGGGAGAGCCAAATAAGGAAAAAATAAAAAGAAATGGCATTGATATGTCTGTGTCCAGGATGGCCGGGGGGGGGGGGGGGGGGAATCCCCTTGAACTTTGAAAGTCAATTAAAAAAAATACTTAGGTATACAGTGGCAATGAAGTCAGACATTTCAGTAGTATCAAATAAATAGAACATAGTGAAAAATGTGGTTGAGAAGCTAGGGTCAGGAGGACCCCTGCTTGAACATCAAGGAATTGTTCTGGACCATCATTACCCAGTGAACCTTCTGAACAGATGGAAATGGTCTGCATCCGCTATTCAATATGGTAGCACTAACCTCACGTGGCTTTTGAGCACTTGTTCCTAGTGTCTACTTTGTTGGACAATGTACTTCCAGCACAAAAAGCACATTCAAGAGCATGTGTCAAAGTAGTATTCAGAGAGGCTAAACTCACAGTAAATAAAGTTGACACCAAATTGGTTTGGATAAAGTAGTTGATAAATCCATGACAGAATATTAAGAGAAGTGTGTCACGGGCTGGCCAAGGGCTCTTCTCTGAGATTTGGTTAGGAACATTAGCACATCCTACCCTGCCTCTGGAAGAGATGGATTGCTCAGCCAGATGGACAGAGGTAAACCAGAGGTTTTTATGGATATATGAAATGTTTCCTGTGTCTTTGATCCTACTATCCCCACCAATGCAAGAGACCAGCAGGGGACTCCTCTGTTCTCTCACTGGTACCGGAAAGGAAGTTATATTTTCTGGACTTTTACTAGGGAAAATGCAATTTTAAATTAAAAAATTCCGTCCTTGATGTGTACCTAGACTAGTTAGCAGATGTAAACACTGAAGTGTTTTCTCAAATTTTTAAGAATGAAAGAGTGAATGTCCTGTTCATCTCCTTATCAGCAGCCTTCCCTTTTCCCACAAAGGGTCAAGGACTGATGAGGCTACAACAGGAAAATTCCAGAAGCTACCACGGAAACTGTGGGAACTTCCATCCAGGTGAGGACATACTACCTGGTTCCTGTGATTTTGTGACTCTTTACCTCAGATAATTCAGGGAAAGCTACAAACACTAGGAACACAAGTGGCAGAGCTCTCATCTTCTGACACTCTTCCAAGGTACAGTCAGGAAGAAATAGTAGGGTGGAAAGTAAGGAAATCAGAGGAAAGGAACTCAATCTTGAGCAAAATAATGAATATACTGAGAAGAAGATAAGCAAACACACATGGACTCAGAGACCATAGCTTCCTCTCGTTCCTTGTGGACACTCTTAAGCTTCAGCTTTCTTGTCTGCAAAATGGAAACTTAAGTATTTACCTCAGGAGAAATGGCTTAGATCAAGCTTTTTTTGAAATAAGATTTTTTTTTCATTATAGTTTTATATATTGAAGGGGTTTTTTGTTATACTTTCATACATACACACATCATATATTCTCCCTTTACCCTCTCCGCTCTCTCCCCCTCTCCATGTCCCCCATCCCTAGTCTGTGAGATTGTCCTCAGTTTGATTGGCAATCCATGCTTCATGAGTCTATTTTCTAAACTTATTGTTCTCTCACCCTTCCCTATATTGTACTCTAGATTCCACATATGAGAGAAAATATTCAACCCTTGAGTTTCTGGGTTTGGCCAATTTCACTCAGCATGATTTTCTCTATCTCCATCCATTTACCAGCAAAGTCAAGATTTCATTTTTTAAAACAGCCAAGTAGAATTCATGGTGTGTGTGTGTGTGTGTGTGTTTTGATCCATTCATTTAATGATAGGCATCTGGACTGATTCCATAATTTAGCTATTGGGAATTATGCTGCTATAAACATTGATGTAGCTGTATCACTGTAGTATGTTGAATACAAACAACAAATTCCAGAGATGGTACAAGGAAAAGAGAACCCTAATACATTGTTGGTGGGACTGCAAACTAGTACAACTGCTCTAGAAAGCAGTATGGAGACTCCTCAAAATACTAGGTATCACACAGCTGTCCCACTCCTGGGTATTTTCGCAGTAGATTGAGATTTAACAGACAAATGTAATGTGTGACCTTACTTGAATTCTGATATGAATGAAATTCTGAGATTGTAAAAAGAGGAAGACAAGCTGGACATTAGATAATAGCAAGGATAATCATGTTTATATTTTGAAGAAAATTTTCCCATATTTCTTAGGGAGTCCTACCAAGATGTAGAGGTGACATGATATAAGCTCCAGAATTTAATATAGTTACTGACAATGGAGGGAAATGAGGGAAGGAAAGGGAATAAAGGAAGAAAGTAGCAAGAAAAGGGAAAATGTAGGGTAGGGGGAGGAAGGAAGGAACAAGCACACAGGATCTACAGTTTTTGAAATGCTCTGAATCCACCCAGCTATAAAGTCGATTTATCCAAGCCCTCCTCCTCTAAAACACAGCGCCACATCCAAAACCCAAACCTTCCTAAAGCATTCTCAAATAGGAGCCACACAAGATGCTGGCTCCGAGTGGGGCTACCTATAGGTATTACATATTCTCAAATCAATCACTTGACATTTTTACGACATCACAAAATCTATGCCTTTGCTCCAGCCTAAATCAACAACAAAAGCATCAGCCAAGACTGCACGTATTGCAGAATCCTTGTAAATCAGCAGTTGCCTTTAGGCTCTGGGGGCTTCCAAATTTGACCAGCTGTTCAAAACAGTAAAATCTCATTAGTTCAATGTCCAACCACCCACCAGTGAGGCTTGCTTTAAAGTCACGAGTGCTCAGAATCCGATGGGAGAATAACCAGGAAACTTCTGTATTTTTAAAGTTAATGAACAAGCTGAGAACCTGATTTCCTGTCAATAGGAAAAAAGAGGTAGCATGCTATTAAAGGCTTTCTTTGATTTCCTCTGATTACTCCTCCCCTTCCCTTTTATGAGGGAACACCTTTTTCTGGGTAGGAAAAAACTGGTAGGACTCTGCCTCTGTATGATCAAGTTGGGAAATCAGATGTCAAAAGCCATTTATACACACTTCATGGTGACTGATTTGATCCCCTGAAATTCCAACCAGTGATCATGTTGACTTGGGCACCAGTCTAGAAAAAGATGGCATTCACTTTCATCCCTGATGAATTCCTGCTAAATAACCTTATGAAAAGAGCAGTGTTGTTTATCAACATTTAAGGCATAATCCACTAAGTAGCAGTGATCTATTCTAAATGTGTCACAAAACACTGAAATGGTTATTGATAATTATACTGGGCACCAAATCCATGTTGGAGAAAGAGAAAACTAAGCATATATGGGTTTATTTTTTGTTTTTGCTTGCTTGAGGTAGAGAGATAGGGATAAGAGAAGCTATTTATTAAGCCCTAATAACACTGATCCTTTGTGAAATCAGGCAAAAGATGCAAGTCATGCTGGTATTTAGCACCAAATGCTCTCCTCACTTTGTTAATGGCCTGCGTGCACCCTATGAGTTTGATAAACACACAAGCTCTTTTTCGGTCTGATGGAGGGCTCACAGTGGTATGGTGGTGGTCAAGGGCACAGACATTGCCAGGAGGTAGAAGGCAATGGGCTGGACTGTGTGTGGCCCACTATCTGCCAGTGATGAGCTTCTGTATGCACACGTCTTTTAGCAGAGCAAAGCCCCCTCTTGGGGCCAAAATATGGCCAGGAGAATCCAGCTTAACATGTTAAGGACTGGAGGCCCACACCTGCACACACCAGTAGAACCTTCCCCAAACGTGAACTTGTCTTTGCTGTCAAACAGGAACACACACACACACACACACACACACCATGTTATTAAGTCTTTTCTCTTTAACATTGTATTTGTATCACCAAAGTACCTTCCACCTCTTCCAGAAGCTACTCTAGATGATCTCAGCTTTAAAACGAAAGAGATTAAGAGTACTACTGGTAACCAGGGCAATCTCACTTTTTAAAAAAAATAAACACGTAGCATTCTCAGATTATTTTCATGGTCCTTTTTGAAAAGGAAGCTGAGAGACAATAACATTTTTCAATTAAAGTTAAACATTGCATCACAGCTACATGATTTCATCAGATTCACAAGAGCTGTAGTTTATTGTTAGTTTCTATATCATTAGTGTAAGAAATAGTCTTGCCCCATAGTGAGTAACCACTAGATATTTGTCAGATCAATACATAAGATCAGTAGATATTACCCATTCGGTGGCAAATAAAAAGCTATCCCCATTAGATTCACAAGATATCTAAGAACAAATTTCTCTTAAGACTTTTCTTCATCCATTTTCACGTTTCTCTATGATAAAATTTTTAAGTTTTTTAAAGATACTACTTTGCTACATGGATGCCAAAAAAAAAAAAAAAAAAAAGGACTAAATACAAACCCTGCAGCACATGTTTGTATTCTCTAAAAGAAGAATGCCAACCCAACCACAGAAAGCCACTGTTCAAGAATTAAACTCAAAAATCCTGTTCAACAATCGGTGCTCCCTGGCAAATTTTCCAAATTACCAGAATGGTTTTGGAAACCAGACCAGAGACAACATTCATGCACGAAACTCTGCCAGATTCTCGCATAAGCTTTTAACATCACCCTCCATATTTGGTACAGATGAAAGGGTAATTGGAGGCCTGTGGAAAATATGAGTAGTGGGGTCACAGATTTTTCTTTGCTTCTCACATATCCCTCCACATTCTAGAAAGGAAGGAAATGGCTTATGTAATGTTCTGCTTGTGGTAAATGACTATTGTTTCGATGTTAGCACTAATCACCTAAGGCAGGTCAGGGTGTGGATGCTGGCTCACCAGTGAAGGGAACCACAGGAGTCACAAGTGCCATATGGTTTCTTCCTCCTATGGTATCCAACATGGATTGATCACAAAACACAAAAACTTCTAAAAGCCTGAGGTTCTTCTCTTCTAGTCCACTGATGTGCTTAGCAGGTAAAAGGAAATGAAATTAAATGAAAACAGGTTTCCAAAAACATTATAGTTACCGGCCAAATCAAAGTCCAAAAAAATGTTAACAGCCCATGATTATATCCTTGGTAAAGAAGGATCCAAAATATAATCCATCAGGAAAAAGACAGTTTAGATTCCTTGAAAGGGAATCCCAGTGGTATATGATGTAGCTCCAAACCTCCTCACAGCAGGAAAGAAGAGCCTCCCGCTCTCGGTATGGTACTCGAGTCTACCCTGCCAAAAGCCTACTACAAAGCCAACTCCCCAGCTTGAAAAGATGAGAAGGGCCAAGCAGAGCAGGAGGCATGCAGCTCAGTGCCCAAGTGTGTCCTGCACCCACCTAAGGAAATTTTACATTTGCACACTACGATTCATATGAGCATGCTTCCAGACTGGTGAGAGACTCCAGAGAACAAATTGACACTTTCCCTGGCAGACTTACTCTCTTATGGAGATTATCATATCAAGATCCACATACTTAGGTGCCTGGCATTGATTGTTCACCTGGATGGTGTTGATGACCAATTAGCATCTTTCTTTACACCTATTTCCCCAGGTATGCCTCAACTTCTCTGCCTAAAACATACAATTCTGTGATTTCTACTGCTCCTCATGTTTTCATCTCTTACCAATTCTCCTTCAAAATTATGTGGATCTGGAAGACTGACTCAGAAGCCAAAGATTCACCATTAGAGTGGGAAAGTGATCTTGGTTCCCTCATCAGACACAATTAGGAGCAAGCAGAGGAGGGGAGGGAGAAGGAACTAAGTATTTTTTAAGTTTGTTATATTGAAAAATAACAACCCACAGTCTTGTGTCTGAAATTTGATTATGTTCCCTTTTCCAGTCATTGTTCAGTTTGTCTACTGAAATGAGCTCGAGAACAAATACCCGTTTTAGCCAGTCATACCTCCTTAAACTTCTCATTAATACAATTGGGAATTCCTTTTAGATGTTCAGATCTTATATGCTTAGAATGTCTTACTTCCTTCTTCCTCTAGACAAGTTACCTGTGATTATTTTACTGAATGAAGATTTAGAGTTAGTGTTTTAAAGCATAGTATCTATTAAACTCTTGGCCAAGTTGGACCAGTCCATTCTTTTTTTTTCTTTCAATCAGCATTTATTAAGTACCTATTGTATACAAGTTACTTTGCCAAATGCTCAGATGATACACATAAATCAAAAATTTTATGATTCAAGAAATTTACAGAGTATTAAAAATAATGGGTGTGTATAACCATAATACAAGGTATGAGCTCCACTAGAGAAGTACAATATGCTATATGGTACTTCAGAGGTATGCTTTCAGGTAGAGGAAAGTCAGGGAAGCTTTCCTGAAAGAAGTTGATTTTAAGACTGAAGAATATGAGCATTTGGCATGTATAGATTACCATGTGGTGTTTTAAAAATGTGTATATTTGCTTCTCTCCTTACACAGCAAGTTAAGAGCAAGGGATACTTTTGCACATGGTATTTTCCCCCTCTTATACCTAGGATAGTACCTGGAATGTGCTCAATAAATGTTTATTGAATGAATAACTATTAATAATTAATTTGGTCATGGGGAGCATTCCAGGCAGAGACCACAGACAGCAGTTGATTACAGACATTCTTTTGATTCCATTGTTTGGCAAATACAGAATCTTTCAGCTATGAAAAATAAAGCAATATGTTTCTTGTTCCATTTTAAAGTTTATTTTTATTTTAAACAAACTTCCTCGTCTTCGCCCCATGCCCTGCTCCATGAATCGCTGAGTGTGCCCTGCAGATGCCAAGCGATAACAGGACTCAATTTCCTCTTCTCACCCAGGTTTTTCTCTTCCTGACTGAGTGGGGGCGTCATTCACGACCCCTACAAAATGTGGGAATGTTTCACCACGGCTCTGGTGAGGATTAACCAAACTCAGTCAAGTGTTTGGAGAGATTTAGATGAAGGTCCCCATGGACACACAAGGTATTAATGCAATGGAATGTTTAGAAAATCATGCAACTTGGTTTCATTCTTCTGACTTGGGAGGCTTTTCTGGAGTTATTGCAATGTTCCCTTTTCCAGCAGATCATAGCCCATTAGCATTCTCAGCATGGGAAAGAAGTTGGGAGACAGGAAAGGGAAAATTAAGCCTGGAGCCTACATGGCATCAGTACCTGGGGCAGCGGGTGACTGGAGGGGACGATTTGTGCAAATAGCTAAATGAAAAGTGAGACCCAAAGAGACTTCTGGAGAACAGTGACTGGTCCCTCATTTTATAGACTACTTCGGACAGATGCTTTCCTATTTCCTTTCTTCCCAATCTTATTTATCTCAGCTCAATGATAGAGAAGACTCTTGTTTTAAAAAGGTTCTCAGCGGCAAATTCATTTGATTATGTTTGAGAGGTGATTAAAGTTAGGGCAAACCTTGGAATCCCAAAATCATTTTAAAGGTCCTCACTTTGTCTCAGAATAATGTGGAATTCCCAGAGACAACACTTTCTCTACAATTCCTAATGAAGACAGACAGTGCCTTACTTACATTCAATGACATCTGCCACTTAAGTGAGTAATACAGTTGTGAGCCACTCACTGCATCCTCACTGATGCACTATGAAGACCATAAGCCCAGTACTACAGATAAAGAAACAGACACGAGCCAAGCACTGTGATAAGCAATAGGTATAGAAGTCATGTTTCTTGAGACTCCCAATAAACTTGAACACATTGGTGGCCAAAAATGCTAGACTCAGGTTTAATACCCTGACTTCATAGAACAGCTAATTAGTGATGGAGTCACTTCATACACATTATTTATTATCAGCCCTACAAAAGAAATGCTATCATCCCTCATTACACATAATCTCTTTGAATCAAAGGTATTAGGAACTCTTCAAAAGATGGCACCATTTGTAAAATGCCAACTCTCCCAAGTTCAAATGGCCATTCAAGCACAAACCCTATTCTTTAGCCACCTTCAGTTATTTGTTCAACAATGCATACTAAGCACCTACTGTGTGTCGAGCACTATTCCAGGAACTTCAGACACTGTCATCTTGTGCTCCCATGCTCAGTGCGGAGGTGAATGAATGGCACGGTTGCACTGTGAGTGCGTGCATGTGCCCACACATCTCCTGAGGCTGGATGGGACAAGCAGTCTGATGTGTTTGAAGTGAATTACCAGGCCTTAATTTCACAAGTGGAAACAGCTTATATGTTTTGAGTACATGAAGCACTACTCAAGTGGTTGCAGTAGCCACTGCCAAGATTCTCCTGCACTGTTTAGTCGGAATCCAATGACTACATCTTGAAAGAACCACCCCCAGGGCCTTTCTTGCTAAGCATAATTTTTTAACCCACAATCTTAGTCCTATTGTCAGAGAGAGGATAAAGTAACAGTAAAGCTAAGGGTGTTCATATAAAATTATATCTATGTATATTTTGTCCATGGTCTGAAGAATCTGATGACCCAGATCTAAACATGAAAATGTCTATATATTTTTCATTGAAGTTTATTTTAACTGATCCACTGAATATATAAAAGTTGTACGAATTTACAGGGTGCCAAGTACTGTATTACGCAATACAAACTGCATAATGTTTAAGTAGGGGTAAACATACCTCTCTTCTCAGACATCTGTCATTTCTGGGTTTTAAAATTGTGTCATACAGAAATGACTAGTCACAAGGTTTTCTGAAATTCAGCCATCCACTCTCTCTTAGGGAATTTTGAGTGTGCTATGCTACCATTCAAATATTTTCTTTCTTTTCTACTGCCTCCACTTTTTAATGTTAATTGATTTGCTCCATGAAATGCCCTGTAAAGTGGCCAGATGTTGTAAGAGAATCTTGATAGTATGGGAATTCAGCAGGAGACTCCAGTGGCATAAAATGATCCTCAAGTTTCCCCGGCTCCGCATGGAGTAGAAACAAAAGCTCCCACTTTAAGTGAGATTAAGAAGAATCTCCTGGATTTTGCTTCTAATGTCTAAAGAAAAGAAAAATAGCCCACCACTCCCAACACTAAACACAAAACAGAATTCCGTAAACACGGAAGAAATTACCCTGGACTAGCAACAGGAGACCTAGGTTAATTCTGAGCTTTGCCATTGTCTTGCTATGTGACCCTAGACCCTGGATCTCACGTTCTCCTTTGTCTTTCTGGATGCTGAACAGAGTAAGTGTGCTTCCTTTGGGTTTGAACAAAATGCTGTGGGAATTTACAGGTGTAAGTAACTCCCAGGAGAGGCCAAAGAAGAATTCACATAGGAAGTGATATTTGGTCTGGATCTGAAGGATAAATAGTTTTGCCAGCAAAAAGAGACATTGACAGGAACAATGGATCAGGATGGTATAGGGGTGATTGTGCAATCACAGTAATGACTGTCATCGTAATCACAGCTATTCATAGAGACCATCACAAAAAGGGATGTGTCATCACATGTTCAGGGGGTAGAGGAAAGCAAAGAATATTTGCACAAAGGGTGAATAGATGAGGCCGTAAAGGTATTCTGCTCAGATTTCACACGGCCTTATGTGAGCCACTCACTCAGCTTAGTTGTTATCCACAAGGTAGCAAAGAGCCAATCTTGTGCCTTGCAGTAGGACAAGATTTTTTTTTTTTAAAGAGAGAAAGACAGAGAGAATCAATTTTTATTGAGTTTCTCACATGGCTTTCATTGATCTGACACTTAGTTGTGTATGTGGGTGCTGGGGTTTGAACCCGTGTACTTGTGCATGCCAGGCAAGCACCGTAACCACCAAGCCACCGCTCCAGCCCCAGGACAAGATTTTTAACATAGGATAAATTGAGCCAGAAAATCAATGCCAATTAGCAAACCAGTTAGGAATTTGGTGCTATACACAAGGCAAGATACAAGGGTCTGAAATTAGAACCAGGCAGATTTCAAAGACATTCCTTAGAGAAAATTAACAAAACTTTGTGACTGGGGGAGAGAGAGACTGGCGGGTACTGGAGAGGTGGCTCAGCGGTATTGAGCTTACTTGGCATGCTGAGGACTCGAGTTCAAACCCAGCACCACATTCACAACTAAGTGCTGGAGCAACGAAATCCAGCTCAAAAACTGAATAAAATTGATTCTCTTTCTAACAAAAGAGAGAAGGAGAGCCTGAGAAATTAAGAGGACTATGACATTTCTAGTTTGGTTACAGCAAACTAGACCCATATGTGATCAAACTGTGATCCATACAGACCCACATGTGTAGGTCTGGGTGGGGCCGGAGAACCTGTACTTCTAACAAGTTATCAGGAGATAGTGATGCAACTCTGGACTACACTTTGAGAGCCCACCAAGATGGGATTTAAGGAGGCGAAGAAGTAGTTGAAAAGGGAAGGAAGCCAATGAGTTAACTTCCAGACAAGTATTAAAGAAACTATGAGACATGTTCCGCATTTTTCCATTGTCCATTGCCCCATTAGATATGAACACAAGAGAACAAGGTGGTTTACCCCTGTAGACTCCGTGCCTAGCATAATACCTGGACCACATCTGATGCTCAATAAAGATCCACTAAATAAATGAAGGAAGGTTGAATTTATCCAGGTGGCAATGACCAGAGGGCAATTGCAAGTATAGGTCCATGTGCATGGGTGACCTTAGAGGGCTGATGATACAATCCATGTTCAGCATCTCTGGTAGTTTCAGTAATAAGTACACAACCTGCAAAGATGCAAAGTTAGGTGCTCCTAGGAGTATGGAAACAAACTTTGAAGGAGCATTTAGGTGTAATATTGAAAGGAGAATTCCTGCATGCAGAAGGAAGCTGGATGAGGTACTCTCTCAGTTTCTTTCTGACCCTAAAATATTGCAAGTCTATGACCGCAGTGAGGAGGAGGAAGCAATGATGAATCCAGGTAAAATTGAAAAGAGGGATATACTTGCTGAATGGAAAAAAGTTTCAAAGGAAGAAAGATAAGCATAATAAAAATATAAGGAGCTTAGATCCTATCGGGAAAAGTATCTCGCATCGAGACACTAGTGAGGTGCTGGCCATGACCCCTTCCCTCCATGGGTCTCAGCAGATGGATCACTTCATCTCTCTGACAAAACCATGCCACACACAGCATGACAACTCTGTACTCGGAAAACCACTCTTCTTTTCCTCTCCCCCTCCTCATTAATCACAAGTTAATGGGTATTTAGGAGAAAATAAAGCTCTTGTTTGTCAGAATATCATGGAACATCTTTATGCTAAAAGGTCCCAATTCTAGCATCACATACTTCAAGAAAAGACATGGACTTTCTAATCCTGACACTTACATATCACAATAGATCATTTTTACAAAGAACCATGTAAATTAGTTACATTTTCCTGAGCATTCTTTTTATCAGTAAAGGAAATGTGTGGCCTGATAGGGACAGAACATGACCCTCTCAAGTTAGAGGACACTTTTACCTCTGCTACTGGGTTAGAAATGCTTTAGAAATATACAAAGGATTTTTTTTTTTAAATAGGAGCGCAGTGCCTGAGGGAGTACCGCTAGTTTAAATAACACATGAAAAGTATTTATGAGCCCTTTTTTATGAGGTGGTCAAAGAAAAGACCATCCAGCATGTAACATAAGACTGGCTGAAGAAGAAAGCATTTCCAAACCACATCGGAGAGTTAAGCATGAATGGAATTTTATTTCAGTCTCTATTGCTTATTTAAATTAATGGTGTTTTCAGATGGGGCCTAAATGATAATGCAGATCAAGGTAAGGCTTGCCAGGAAGAAAATATACTAGTCTATTATTCAAAGAATGTTACTAGGTAATGTTGAAATAATCTGAAATATATGGGTTTAGCAAAAGAGGGTTTCTGGAAGGGGTATGTGGTTGTAATATGCCCAAGTCCATTTTGAATTCTGTGGGTTGAACATTTTGCTAGAGTCAAGTCAAGGCTTTGGAACTGTTCCATGTTCAGCAAATGTGGCTAGATTGTCTACAGCCAAGGAGGCCAGAGCCCCGTACACACAGAACCACAGCATGCTGCTGTAGCTCTGGGCTCGGTGGAAGAGAAAATGTGCTGTTCGTTTACTTAGTTGTTCCAATGACCCCTCTGCAGAGAGCATGGCTTGATCTGTATTTCTCCTAAGTGGTAATGGGTCTGAGCTAATCCCCTCACCATCTCCTTTTGGGGCCTCTTTGTGACAAAGAGCATGCCCTGGTGTGTGACAGCTGGCAAAGGTTATGGGTTGTGGACGCAGCCACAGAATAGAACAAAGATAACTGGCCCCTGGAGGCATTAAACTGAGATCCCTGGCCTCATTAATTCCCTGTCTTATAATGAGCATCTGCCCCACGAGTTGTATCAGTAACAAATTGTAATGGTAAAGTGTTCCCTCAGGCCACCAGTTGATTGAGTTCCATAGCTGTGTCAAGAACATCGATATGTTCATCTCTTAAACGAATGCTAAATGCTCCTGGCCATCCACTCATTTATTCTGCAAACTGATTGAGCACTGACTATGTGCTGGGCCACGTTAGGCTATAACCAAATCTTTGCAGTTTTCCAAACCCCTTTTTTAATACTACAAACAACACAGTGTACTAAATCTGCAGTTAGTCATTTCTGGATCAAAGAAGGGAGACTCATCTTTTTTTTAAACAATTTAAAATAGAATCCATCAGATCATTAACACAGCATTCCTCCTCAGAGGCATATAGGGTAAAGGGAGCAATCATGTAAGAAGCTATCCTTCCATCCAAGACACATGGGTAACAGTTCCATTCACTAGATGTGTTAGTCAGTTTTTCAAGTTCAGAAGCATCAACACAAGCTACATATTTTATCAATCTTACATGTATTAGAGGTATCATTGAATTAATCTTAGAAAAGGAAATTAAATCTTAGTCTGGTCACTTGTATATCTACACTAGCTTTGAAATATTATGCAGATGAAGAAAAAAGAAATCTAGCCTTGGGAAATTTAGTTTTCAGTAAATTCATAAAGCCATTAAACCATTTTCATTTCCTTTTATAGAACCAAACCAAGTTTATTATTATTTTCTCTTTAATCTTTAACTTTCCTTTTCCTTTGGTCATCTCCTTACCCTCAACTTTTTGGTTTGTAGTGGGCTGGACAGGACTGGAAATGATTGATGCACACCAGGGGACCACCTCCTGCCCATTTAAAAGGGACAACAACAGCCAATAGACAGTGCAGCTTGGCACACACACAGCCCCTACCCCATGCGAACCCATCTTCCACATCCCGTCTTTCCTCCCAACTTCTCTGCCAGATGGAATAGTAGTTTACCAGCAGGAGGGACCTCCATCCTGTGACTGCCTCCACGTGAGACTGCCGGATACTGAATCAGAAGGATCTTGTCTTTAGCAGTTGTCAAGCCCACCCCAAGGTAAATGATCACTTCTTCAACTTACGAAGGGAGAGAGAAAAGTTTAATTTGCTATTATGAAGAGTTCATCTCCAATTCCTTAAATTCACTATAGCAGAGTGCTGCTCCAAATATATCCTGCCTTACCAAATCCACACCAAATAAAACTAGAATGCTGTCCCCATTTTATTACACTCTTTGCCATATTTGGCAGAGGCTGAATATCCAAACTTTAGTGGAACAGATCTCCCCAAATTTAACCAGCAGAGTGCCACGTGGTAGGAGTTTGCAATCTAGTTACAGATTTCCACTCATATTTGAAAGTCAAGAACTTTTAGTGTTTTTCCCCAATTAATCTATCTGAGTTTGGCACACAGCTTCTGCAAAGCCCCTATTTGTTTGATTTTCCCCCTGTAAAATAAAAACAATAACTTACATCACTTTGATTCCCCAGAGATCACTCTACTGAATTTTGTGTACAAATTCTTCATTTTTCTTCCTCAGAGAAGGCATATTTTTAGCTTTAAGGTAAGATGATATAAGGGCCAAATCCGGACACAGTTTCAATTTCTCCGAGAACACTTTGCACTATGTAATGGTAGCTTTCCTTTAGATTGTTCTGGCAACTTAAAAATCATGAACATTAAATCTACCAGTATATTCCCAAGAAGCCATTTCAATGTGTCCTCATAGGGAGGTGATAGGATGTGATTTATGGAGCAAAGTTTTTAGCAGTATCAATTGGTGATCACTAATTACGAAGAACACTCCCTGTTGGTTTTGGTTCCCTTGACAACTGAGTCTGAAACTATAGTTTTTGATATATAATTCTCCTACTTATGGATATCCCATAACTAGTAGAAGAATTCCAATGCACTTTTCTAGGTATTGATATGCCACAATTCAGATATTGTACTATAGAATTCCTCTTCTATGTCAGGACTCTGCAACATGCTGGGATTTACTGAGTTTTCCAGATGGTGTGGTCAGTGCACCATCCAGGTGCCTCTGAAAATAGAATAACTCCTGACTTTTTGGTTGACTTTTATGTAAAAAAAAAAAAAATTTGAAAAGAGTCATCAAGTCTCTAATTCATTCATTTACTCACAATAATTTTTAAGTATCAACTTTGAACCAGGTATTCTTTTGAGTTCTGGGGTCGCTCCTCTTAAAGAAACTGTAGCCCTCATTAAATGTATAAATTTTTTTTTAAGATCATTTTCTACAGACTACACAGAAGTTGGAATGCCTCAAGACCATAGGTTGAATGGAGCCAGCAACTGCCATGTTGAATTGATACCACGAGTGACAACGGTTGGCATATAGGGTAAAGGGAGCAATCATGTAAGAAGCTATCCCTCCATTCGAGACACATCGGTGACAGTTCCATTCACTAGATGTGTTAGTCAGTTTTTCATCACTGTGACCAAAATACCTGACAAGAAACAAGTTAGAGGGGGGAAAGTTTATTCTGGCTCATGATTTCAGATATTTAGTCCATGGGCACTCAACTCTATTGCTCTAGACCCAAGTAGAAGCAGAACATCATGTCAGAAAGGTGTGGTGGAGGAAACTGCTCCACTAATGGTGGCCAGGAAGCAGAGACAAAGGGAGGAAGGAGGGGCTGCAGGGAAGATGAACTCTTCTAGTGATACACCCCCAGTGACCCACAACTTCCAGCCATGCCCCATCTGCCTAGCGTTACCACCTAGTCAGTGCATTCAAATTAGGGTGACTGATTAGGTTACAGCTCTTATGATCAAATTGTTTCACCTCCAAACATTCCTGCATTAACACAGGAGCTTTTGAGGGATACCTCATATCCAAACCACAACATGAGGGTTTGGTCGTGAACCATTGCAAATCAGCTTTTGAAGGTTGAGTCCAGTCATGCTGTGCACTGGAGGACTTCATTAAAGTCAGGGCCATCTCTCCACAGGGCCTCTTATAGTTGCAGCTACCTACGCCCCTGAACACACATGCCTGCCTTAGCACTGAGTCAAATGTAGGGGACTGTGACAAAGGCAACAAGTCTTACAGTATTCTGATTACAAATCTCTTAAAAAATAATAGGGAGGGGGCTGGAGCAGTGGCTCAGCGGTTACGGTGCTTGCCTGACATGCACAAGGACCCAGGTTCGAACCCCAGCACCACGTACACAATGAAGTATTGCAGCAACGAAAGTCACATGAAAAACTGAATAAAATCGATTCTTGTTCTTACTGTCCCTCTATCTTTAAAAAATAATAGGAAGCTTGAAGATAATGGGTAATAATATTAGCTAAATTTATTACCATCCTGGGTAAAATGAAGAATAATGCAAGGAACTCTGATTTATATAATAAATCTGCCTTCCCTGGTCTAAGCTCTAACTACACAGCTTACCACCTACACATCTGGAACAGGCTCCTTGTTGAGTCTGGGTTCTGACTATGCTGTAAAGATCATGGTGCCTATAGCATGCCCTTGATACTGTTCTGAGCATTAATCCAGGACAGGTAAATCCTTATTCTGTTCCCTAATATAAATTAGGGGCTTCATATTGTTAGAAAGCTGCCCCTTTTTCACTTAATATGGCAAAATGTGTGCCCCCATGTCTGACTGGGAAGTAACACGGCACATCCAGGGCAGAGCTCTACAGTTCACATAACATGAATATCTCTACATCATTCAACTTACTCACTCAATCTATAATCTATTGGCTACATGCTATGTGGAAGGCAGTGGCTCAAGGACAACCGACATCAAGTTCTTCATTATCCCAGAGTCATTTAGTCCCATATCGCTAAGACCTATCAGTGAAGTTTTTAATCCATTGCTTACGAAGAATATTTAAAGAAAAAAGAAAGAAGATTGGCTTACACTTCCTATGTACGTCCAGTTTGTTTTGAAAAGCTAAGGCTCCAAACTCACAGTCAGTAAATGTGGTGTTTAGGGTGGCAGTTATAATACTGTGACTGTATTTCTCAAACCATAAATTGACATGTGGTCTGACAAGCACAAATGTACTTCTGGAGACAGTGGGATAGAATATTTGAAATCAGAACTGGAAAATTTGGGACATATGAAGGCTATAAATAGTGGGCAGAGACTGGATTCCTACTAAGAACCACATCATTAGCCAGCCCCCATTTGTTATACATTTAAATAGTGGTGCATATGACAGGCAACTTCAACCAGCATGGTAAACAAGCCATGCCTGTGCCAGAGGGCTGCCTGGCACACACAGTCCCTGTGTTCCCAGAGCTCTGAAAAGCCTTGCGTGGGACTAGGCTACCCTTGAAGAACTGACAGTATACAACTGGAAAACAAAATATGCACACACACAATCAGTGTTCACTGACACGAAACGGTCAGTCTTCACTACTAATTCCTCTTTCCTGTAGGAAGGAGGAAGGTAGGGTAATCTCACACAGGAAGCTCTAAGATGCCCATGCTTCTTTCCAATGGGAGGTTCTACTTTCTCCTGACACCCATCAGGGAGCTGCTCCTCCAATTGAGGTTGACAAAATAACACTGGGATTAGAAGAAGGCAGAAGAGAGCTGGGGAGGGGTGAACAGCAGGGAGCAGGCATTGCGCAGAGCTGACGGAAGCTACCTGTCTGTTACTTTCACATTACTATTAGGAATAAGGTGTAACATCTCTAACACACAGCAAGGACCAGACTTTGACTTCTCCAACACAATGGCAATGAACAAGAAGTGTGTGGAGCACAACTTTGTCAGGATAAGGATGAGTGAGTGCTCCCCACATACTGCTAAACCTTGAATATACCCTTTTTGAATCTCACCAACCCCTACTGTCATCTTGTCTTTTACAAGTAAGGACATCAAGGTTGAGAGTCATTAAAAGAAACTTTAGTCCCTCCAACAGTCAGTTGTACAGTCCCAAACTGAAGCCAAGTCTTCCAACTTCAGGCGCTAAACAAAACACCCATGGCATCAGGAAACGTATTTCAAGAAGGACCAGAATGGAGACTGCTTTTCCAGCCTTATGGTTCTTCACACTATAAGTATCAGAACCACTGAAGAATATTCTAGAAATACAGACAGCTGGACCCTGTTCTGGAATTTCTGATTGAGGTCCCATATGGTAAAGAAGCTCCCCTACCCCACACTGGTGATTTTCACATACACTTCCTATTAAAAACTTGACAAACCCAGCTGTATGTGGCTAAGTTTCCACTTCTTTCTTATTGAGAAGGGATTAGGAATCAAATCTAATGTTACTATTTAGCATTTGTTTGCCCAAAATAAATTCACCTCTGATGAAAATGCAGAAATGGCCAAAGAGCCCAAGTTCCTTGGTGGTGTTTCAAGCCTTCTCCAAAAAATCTTGAGGTTTTTACAAAATTCCAAATTGATCTCTAGAGAGTTTATATTCTGTTGACATCTACTGAGGGTGACACATTCTTGACTATTGTAATAAGCCAATGTTAGCTTAAGCCAAAACCAGGTTAAAGAACCATCCTCACAAAATGAGCTCAGGCAGTCCAAGTCATGAAGGGAGAGGCTACAGCATGGGCTGAGGTGTAGCTATGCAAACCATGTGCAAACACAGCTCGGGTGGCTTTTGGTAAATGGAACATGCAAATTTAACTGTATGGCATACATACTCAGACTGAGGGCAGAAATACCAAGGATGGTAATCTCTACAAATAACTCAAAATGGGAAGACAGAAAAGATGAATAAAATCTTCGAATCGGTTTCAAAGATCATCATTTGAAATTTTCGGGTGTTGCTACCATGGAGATACGTACAGAAAAAAATAAAACCACATGATCCAAGTCCATCTTTCTATGTAACCCAAGTCTCAGAAGCTACCCATTGTTAACGTTGTAATCACATAATAGGAGAATGGAGTTCAACACGGCATCCAATCCCTTGGCTTGATGCTGGGAAAGAATACCATGCCAAGGACAAATGATGTTCCCAATCTCCTTTTCCTCATCAGTGACTTAGGTACAAGATTTGAAGTCCATGCCTCAATTTCCCAATCTGCAAATTTGAGTAAGAACAAGGAGGAGGAATATGGGTAGATGAGAGACACCACATTTGTACTATACTTACGCTCTAATTGCAAACTACCCACAGTTATGTACATTCTGTTTTATGTTCTTTATAAGAGTCAGATGTGGAATTCCCTGTGGTGGTGGTTGTTTTAACTCTCTAGAAGGCAAGTTAAAACTAAAGAGAGACTAAAGAAATAGGCTTTAAGAATTAGATGTTTTACATATTTTCCTTTCTAATTTGTTTTGTAAAGAAACGGAATAGACTACCATCAATGGAGTGCTTTCAAGTGAATGGTAATCACATACATGTGCAAAACCTTCAGTGAAGTCTAGATGTGCAATTAGATGCCTAATTACGCTAAGGAGCCCCTGTATTCTGTCCTGTCCAACTTTACTCTAGGAAAAAAATGCACAGTAGCCTTCTGTCCTGACTACGGTTCTTTCAAACATTCAAACACCATGAAAGCACAACTGTGTACCAAATTGGGGGAGCACTTGCTGGGTCAAAGCATGAGACTCAGCCATCTCCCCTGCCACACTGGCTAACTCTGCACATCTTAGCATCAACCCAAAGGAACATATTGATTTGCCTCCTGTCATCCTTGGGACTCCTTGAGAAGTGCTAGGTACATTATCCATCACCAGCCTTACACGTGGTTGAGGGAGAAAAAGTCAAACCAGTGGTTTTGTAGTGAGGGTTTTTATTTATTCTTGAAGTAAATGAGTAGTCGATACTTATCCTCAAATATTTCCCTACCAGTGTAGGTAGGATGAAAAATGAGGAAAAAAATATGGGAAGTCATCTTCTCTCAACACACGTCCTGGTCAGGCCCCTTTCAGCTATTGGAGTGTGTGTGTGGATTACCAAGATGGACCCACAACTAGGGGTCCACAGTACATGTTTTATAAAGGGCATGCAGTAAAAATTTAGAATATTCTGTCTGAAAGTCACAGATAAAGCCCTTTTAAAGAAAGGTTTTACACGCCCAACCCCTTTCCTCAAGTAACTGTTAAAGCAGGTTACACCCACTGGTGAGAAAGGCCAGTTCCAGGGATCACACAGCCCTGGGCCACAGGACAGTCAAGGAGGGAAGAAGACCAGACATGCCAAGTGGACATGTGCACAGGGCTGTGGGGAGCAGGTGGGAAGACTAAGGGCAGGAAGAGGAATTCATGCAACATGTAACTCCCATTGAATGGGTATGTAGGAGGCAGAACTTCAAGCTCTAGAGACCACTGGGAAAACAGGACTTGAATCCCAGAGAAAGATGAGTATAAAGAATCTGAGAAAAATCCAAGGCAAAGGAAGGGAAAGCCAGGGAACTCAAGCTGGATCAGAGAATGAGGACAGGGTTGGTCATAAGAATCAGGATGAGAGCCCAGGTATTGGGAACTTAAACCTTTACTGACCTAATGCTATGTATTAAGAGTTGATATTAACACCAGTTGTTGCTGGTGTTAATAATACAGAAGTGAACTCAGTGATAAATGTAATGGTCAGGAGGTCACCTGATAGAGGCTAGGGATGCTGGACATATCCCCTTGGGCCCAGGGTTTTTTAGTTCCATTTGCAGATTTCAATGCCCACAATGATGTCTAAGTACTTTTAGCAAGAGGAATCCAAGTGCTATTGTAACAGAGCTCCAGGGGGCAAGTCAGAACCCTAAATTATTAGTATGTTTATTTCTCTTCCCACTCACTGTGCAGGCTGCTGCATTTCCACATTCCCCATCTTATTTATAAAACAAAACTGTCTTAGCATGGCTTGCCTCCTTCCTAGCTGGCTTAGGAGCAACAATTCCAGCTGTTGCTGTATTATGCCTCATCAGGAAACAGGGCATGACTTCTTACTGGCAAAGTTGTCCCCCATTGCATGGTGGGCCTACAGCTCTCTGAGCCTGTCCCACAAACTATCCATGTGTCTGCCAGGAGAGCTCTATGTGACTTCTGTCATGACTGAGTCATGAACGAACTAGTTGGAATGGTAAAATGCCAGCCCCAATTATCAAAGAGAAATGTACTGGTTATGCCTCAACAGGAAAAAAGGCGCATTTATCAAGTAAGCCTAATTATTGGGAATTTATTTTTCTCATTAAAAATATACAGCCTTGGTGTACTGTACTAATAATATGGCAGGAATCAAAGACATTGTTGCTTAACACTTGAACTTGTGAAAGACAACATATAGGTTTCTACTGATATTTGAGAGGGATATAACATACCAGATAATAGCTTAATTTTATGTTAATTAATGAAGTACTGGGGTATAAAACCTTTCTTTTTAGAGGGACCCACTTAGTCATTGTTACTGGTTAGTAGTGGATCTAACATTCATATGATTTTTCCCCTCAAGAAAAATATTGAGTCATGATAATTACATGGCTTTAACCAAATTGGAGAAAATACAGAGCTGAGAGAACCCCAGAGAACTGAATCTGTTTCAGTGTATGAGAAAACCTATCTCACCATGGATACGAAGCAAGTGCTAAAGTGGAGAGATTCAGTATCTGGGGAGTCAGAACCATGTAGAATTAGACTATCTTGTAATATTAAATATCCAATGAGTTGAAAGGGTTGAGAAAAGATTTGGTGTACTCTGTGGCCCAGATGATTCCTGGGCTGATGCTTGGTGGCTCGCAGGCATCCTTCAGCATTACTGCTGTCCCCATCATGTCACTAGCTCCACACCATGCACCTTCCTTCATGTCCTTATCACTCTTCCTTTGAATCATTCAGTGACTTCTACTGATCTCTCACCCCTGTTATTTCCTCTTCCTCACAGGTACACAGATCCCAGCTTCTGTTCATGCCACCACTTGCCCATCAATCTCAAGGATTCCTCTTTAATAATTACAAGAGTGGCAACCATTCCTTATGTGCTATGTTCCAATACTTTGCCTCCATTATCCTCATTCTTACAATGACCCTACACAGCAGGGAGCATCACCATCCATTCAATAAACAAACATGAATGAAATCACTGGAACAGGCAATGAGAAAACTGAAGAGCAGAGCATTTGAGCAATCTTCCCCAACTGACTGTAAATGGTGACTTCAGCTTTCACATGCTGATCTGTCTAGTTTGAAAGCTAAGGATCCCTCCCATCTCCCACACTGCCTCAATGAAGAACAAAAATCAAAACCCTGCAGACTCCTTTCCTGCCATTCAAGACCTACCAGAATCTGGATTCAACAGCTCTCTCCATAGTTGGATCTCTCCAGCCTACATCCTTTGATATGGTCAAGACCAATTTTGTGAAGTTCCTTAGAAATGCCCAACCACCCTCTCTTTGAGCCTTTGATTCTACTCTCAGAACTTTTCATCACATCTCAATCCCACCAAGTGTAAGATGTGGAATGATAAAAGCTACCTTTCCTCAAAAGCAACCCCACACCACTAATCACCAGTGCCCTCTGTGAGCCTCCCAAAGATTCCTGAGACACCTTCTCCTGGCATGTGCCATATCCTAATAAGTATGACCACAAGCTTGGCAGTCACATAGAATCAGACTTCAGCTCTTCACTGAAAAAATGAAGTATCTGTATTGTAACATTGTTTTAAGCATTCAGTTATATAACAAATGGAAAAGAGCTCAACAGATCTTCCCAAGCGACAAATTTTCAGATTTCTACTATTGCTATTCTTAACATGATGTGTATCTATGCATGATTCCTTCTTCTGATCATAAATTTCATGAACAGGGGAGATATGTTACTCAGGCTTCTATCTGCATTGTGCTTAGTGCTACATCGTAATATTTGATGTATGAATCATAAACCCAGTGGAGCTTCCAATCTAATTTCCAAACCCACTGAGTAACAACTGAATATTGAAGCTCCATGTAATGATATAACAAAATTGCAGAGTTTAACGAGGCATCTGGTACGTTCAGGGTTATTGATCTGTCTACCCAACTCATTATGCCCCTTTGTCCCATTTATGCAACACCTAAAAAAACAAATTGAGCAACATACATACCACTTCTGGTAATCTTAAATATTTATGTTTCTAGGGTTCTTTTGAGAAAAGTAATAGTTAAAAGATTAGTGATAAAATTCATTAATTATATAAATTCTAGATTATGGTTTCCAACCTATTTTAATACATCTGGGTCAATTTCATAGATATATTTGCAGAATTGAAAGGTTGAGAATGGGCTAACTCAGAGGATTAGGGTCCAGGGTTCATAGTCACAATTAGAGAAAAGAGTACTTGAAACCCTCCTTTGACTTTCTGAGCAGCAGGGCTTATTGGGAAATAAACATTTAATAATCCTCAAAGATACATAGTAAGGGAGGTTTTTCCTATTGTGTTCCCATTCACAATCAATACAGAAACTCAACTGGTCTCATGGGTTTTAATTCCATTTCATTATTTGCTTCAAATGATGTAGATCCAGCAATATCAAAGGTGAAGTGGGGGAGCGGTGGCTTAGTGGTTACAGTGCTTACCTGGCATGCACAAGTACATGGGTTCAAATCCCAGCACCCACGTACACAGCTAAGTGTCAGAGCAGCGAAAGCCATGTGAAAAACTCAATAAAAATTGATTCTCTCTGTCTCTGTCTCTCTCTCACTGTCCTTCTCTCTTTAAAAAAAAAAAAGGTGAAGTGGGAAAAGCTCAGGATTTTGTGTCAGACAAACCTGCGCGTCAATCTTGGGTTTTGGTGTTAGCTCTGGATCTTGGAAGAGGCTCTGAAGCTCCACAACATGTGCTTAACAGCTCTTTCCATGCAGATTTTAGTTAAATACTCCTGAAATTTCTAGTAAAGTACTAGGTGCAAAAATCAATGGTTTATAAGTGCCAATTATCACTACTGTGCCCTGTTTCAAACTAAAATAATCAATAAAACACCTTCAAGAAAGATAGCTACTAGGTAAAAAGTCGAGCTGTGTGCCCTTTGTGATGTCATGAAGTATCCTAGGTTATTGTATTCAAAGGAAATAGCTACAGCTTCCTAAATACAATCAGCCAAAGAGAAGCATGTCATAACTGGTCAAATACTATTTGCAGTATCTCCCTTGAGACAATACCAAATATTACATAATACACAATAAAAACCCTCCAGCACAAATACAGTTACTATTGAAGATCACCTATTTACTTGGGGAGATTGTTCCTACTTAGTAAGAGGTATGCCACCTGGAGTGGTGGCTCAGCAGCAGAGCACTTGCCCAGCATGCATGAGGACCTGGCTTTGATCCCCAGCACCATATATACAACTAAGTTGTATATAAACATATATATAAAACATATATAAAACATATCAGATGAAAAAATAAAATTGACTCTCACACACACCCTCTCTTAAAAAAAATGTTATGTTGACAGAAAGAACTCTTAAAATTCATGAAGAAGAAATCAGATAACCCAAAGGGAAAACAAGTCAAAGGCCCTAAATGACATTGCACAAGAAGATGTACTGAAGGCAAAGAGGCAAATGAAAAGATCTTTTACATCACATATCACCAGGAAATGAAAA
Source organism: Aplodontia rufa (assembly GCA_004027875.1). NCBI lineage: Eukaryota > Metazoa > Chordata > Mammalia > Rodentia > Aplodontiidae > Aplodontia > Aplodontia rufa. Next base: position 222,983 of record PVKS010000108.1, read on the forward strand.
TTAATGAGATGCCATTATATAACTATCGGAATGGCCAGACATCATCCAATGCTGGCAAGCATACGGAGCAATAGGAACTCTCAGTCACCGAGGGGGGGATGCAAAATGGTACAGCCACATTGGCAATTTCACACAAAGCTAAGCACAGTCATACCAAGTTATCCAGCAAACAAGCTACTTGGTGTCTACCCAAGAATTCAAAACTAATGTCTATATAAAAACCTGCAACATGATGTTTATACAAGTTTTATTCATGATAGCCAATACCTGGAAGCAATCAAGATGTCCTTAAGTCCATGAATGGATAAACTGTGGTACATTTAGAAAACTATTACTCAGCACTGAAAAGAAATGAGCTATCAAGCCACAACAAGACATGGAGGAAAATTAAAATCATAAAAGAAACCAGTCTAAAAAAGATTATATATTATATGATTTCAACTATATGACATTCCAAAGAAGATAGAAGCCGGAGACAGTAAAAATATCAGTGGTTTCCCAGGGTTAGAGGGGAGGAAGGATTAAGCATGTAGAACATAAGGATTTTCAGGTCACTAGAATAGAGGATACCTGCCATACATTTTTCAAAATCCACACAACAAGAGTGATCCCTAAATAACAAATGTAACACTATGGTGGGGATGTAATGATGGGAGGGAATGTGCATGCGGAGGCAAGGAGCGGATGGAAAAAATCTCCATTCTTTGCTACCAATTTTGCTGTGAACCTAAAACTGCTCTAAAAATATAATACATACAAGTTGTATTTTTTTTTTTAAAAATCACAGTGTTATATCACCTTTAAATGTCAAAACGTAAATGTCAATGAATAATCCTTAGGTTTCTTCAGTTTCAATGAAGTGACATTGTTTAGGGTGTGTCCTGTGAGATAATATACTTGCTGCCTGTTTCTTAAAGTTAGCATTCATTCAGCTCTCAAAGTGACTATGGAAAATGTCAGCTTTTATTTTTTCATCACTTCTAGATGTTCTATATTTAACAAGAAAATTGCGCTAAATAAAACAATCAGTCTTTATGGTTACATATCCAGAAATAAAGTTCAATATTTCTCTAAATATTAGGTGGAAAAAGAGTGATAGGTTGGTTTTCTTGATGTTTTGGTTGACGGGCCAGCACGGATGCCATTAGTCACCTTGGTAGTGATTTAAGTGACTCTTGGTATGTGAGGGCCTCATAGCAACAGAATAAGCTGCCACATTTTTCTCAGGCACAATAACATCTGTGCATTTGCACCTCTGAGTTAACAATACCCCATGTATTTGTCAAGAATATTAATCACATTTTTCACAGTTGCTGGCTTCACATCATATAATACTGTGATAAAGTGAAAGATGAGGGTCAGGTTAACAGAAGCTGTGGCTCATTCTTGCTTGTAATTAACTTTTTTTTTTTAAGAGAGGGAAAGTGAGAGAATCAATTTTATTTAGTTTTTCATGTTGTTTTCCTTGCACAACACTTTGTTGTGTACGTGGTATTGGGGATCAAACCTGCCTCTTCACACATGCCAGGCAGGTGCTGAAACCACCGAGCCACCACTCCAGCCTTGAGTTTTAAACAAGTAACTGTTGATTAGACACAAAATACCTGAAGTGAGAATTTATACTAATCTAAGGTTTCATGGTGTTTTTACACTTCAAAATGTGTCTCTTAAAAATATTATTTCATTAGAAGCTTGTTTGATTGTTCAACAAATTTCTGAATAAAAAAATTAAAAAAAGAAAAAAGAATTCCCCATGACTTTGAGGTCTAAAACACGGAAGTCATTCTGATAAAATTACCAAGTTGTTGAGTAGGTATAGCTTAAAGCAAGTAGCCTTTCTTAAAATTCTCAAATAAAAGTGTTTATGTTTGTAGCATCCTATAAGGAGAATGGTGCTACCCAGGCATGGTGGTGATACCTGCAATCCCATCAACTCAGGAAGCTGAGGCAGGGGGATTGTGAGTTTGAGGCTAGGCTCAGCAACTTAGTGAGACCCTATTTCAAAATGGAAAATCAGAACTTGGATGCGTAGGAGGGGCAGGGGGTGGAGGGAGGGTATTTGAAGATCTCCTAGGATACTGGAGAATGGGAATATAGGGGAACCATCTCTGATGCAGATGTTATTCCTCCACAAAATACCCATTTTATGCAAGAGTTCTTCTGGGGGAAACTGCAGCAGGTGAAACCCAAGGTGGTCATCCATGTTTTGGCATTGCCCCTGGATAACTATGTATATACACATTGGTTATTGATGGTTTGATAATGTTTCCCTCCTATTTGTATCTCTATATACTCTTAATTAAAAAAATGGAAAATCAGAAAGTATTAGAGATATAGTTCAGTGGTAAAAGTACCCCTGGGTTAAATCCCCGATACCACCCCTCAAAAAGAGGATGTTGTCAAGTACCTTGGAAGTTTCCTTCCTAACTGAAAGTGTCTCAAATCTGAATAGTATCCCACAGCCAGAACCACACCTCCTTCCAGAGAATACACAGACTGGTCAGCACTCCTTTCCTCAGGGTAGCCTAGAAACCGCCCTTTCTAATGAAGCCCACTAGACTAGAGAGGAGGCTCAGCAGCGGAGTGCTTGTCTGGCATACATGAGGACCCGGATTTGATACCTAGTACCACATACACAACTAAGTAGCAAGAAAAAAAAAAACAGATGAAAACAATTTTTAAAAAATTAACTCTACTGTCTTTGTGAAAATTTACAGAACCTTCTTCCCAAGGGTAGGCTATGTGCACAACTAAGAAAAAAGATAGAGCACCCAAGACTCATAGTAAGGGAAGGGACCCTGAAGTGGCCCAGAGTCCTCCACCACCCCCATATACAATACAGCCACATGGCCATCTATTTGGTTTGACTGTCTCCATTCTGTTGAGAAGGATGGAGATGGCTTCTAACTTTGAAGTGCATGAACCCATCAGCCTGTCCATATGAGGCGCGGCTCTGAGGCACCCTCCTCCCCATCCCCCTGCCCCTCCAGATAACACAGCTTCTCCTTATCATGTATTGTGTTGCTTCACATTTTAATTACTCCACACAAAACAAACCTCTGTGAGGGAAGGACAAGACTGAACCCACACTGCGAACCCCAGGGAACAGAAACAAGATAACTGAAAAAGGCTGCTAATTGGGAAAACAAGACAGAAGATACAACATTGCCCAGTCTTGAATGTTTGCCAGAACCTACTCTTAACCTCTAAAGATGTGACAGCCACCTATATCCAGATTCTTCTTTTGTGTACTTCAGCTCCTGTCAGCGATCATCAGATCGTGGAATGCAGGAATCTAATTTGGACAAACCCAAAGATCAGCTGTGCTTCTCAGCTTAGGAAAAGATAAGGCTGCAAAGATTAGGCAAAGGGTTACATTTGGAGCCTGGCATGAAGCATTTATAGTGATCTCAGTGACACAGGTGGGACATGCTGGCTACCAAAACTACCTGAAACCTGGCTGCTACATGGGCTGAGCTGCGTCCCTGCTAACACTCATGTTGAAGCCTGAAGCCCAGTTATCTTGGCATGTAACTATACTTGGGGACAGAGTCTTCAAATGTGTGATTATGTTAAAATGAGTCTATTAGGGTGGGTAATATTGTAATTCAATCTAATTGCCGTCTTTGTAAGAGGAGAGTTGAACACACAGACACCAGGAATGTCTGCACACAGAGGAAACGCCATGTGAGGACACAGTGAGAAAGTGACCATCTGCAAGCCACAGAGAGCTCAACCCTGCCAACACCTTGGACTGCTAACCTCTAAAATTATGAGAAAATTGACGTCTGCTGTCTAAGCTTCCTAATCTGGTATTTTGTTACGGGAACTTGAACAGATGAATACACCTGCCATGGTGCGTATGGCATGGATCACTTCATTGCTAGTACTCATTCATACCTGGTTCTCCTCTCCTGGGCACAGGAAGACAATTTCCCTCAATATAACTAGTTGTAAGCAGAAGTGATCAGCATATTTCTGGGTCAAAGCATTAAATCTCTGAGTAAAGACACCCCACAGTTTTTCCATGCCTTGGTGATCAAGGAAGAACATGTTGAGATGGAGGGTCCAGAACCCAGAAGTAGGTAGCTCAGAGTCTTAAACCACTACCACCCTGATCACTGGGCTGGACCTACAAGGGATTTTGTATAAAAGAGAAAAATGTTTTTGTTCTGTTAAGCCATTAAGATTCTGATGATGTTATTACACTATGACTTAGCTTATCCTCACTCATGCATCTACTCTACTTAGAAAAAGCCTCCTGGTAGGTCCAGAGTGTTTCTTCATGCACTGTGTATTAAAAGGAAAAATCTGCCCTCTAAAGAAGGCACTGGGGGCTGGAGCTGTGGCTCGGTGGTTATGGCGCTTGCCTGGCATGCACAAGTACACGGGTTCAAACCCCAGCACCACGTACACAATAGAGTCCCTGAGCAACAAAAGCCACATAAAAACCAAACAAAACTGATTCTCTCACTGTCCCTTTCTCTTAAAGAAGGCATGGAAAAGTGAAACAGATTGAAAGTAGAATAAAAGCTTTCAAGAGACTGATTCATGTGGAATCTTCCCAAAATCAGAAATGAAGAGTAAGAACCTGCTATTTCTCTACACTTGTCCAATGAGGCCAAAAGGAATCTTGTGGGTATGGAAGTTTGTAACAAGAAAGTATGTATGCTTTGTTGTAACGCAGCGTATGTTGATAGGCTCTCTTACTGCCCTAAAGAAATGTCCTTCAAGACCTTTAATTTCCTGCTCACCAGGAAGACTGTAGAGCACAGACTTCCAGAGAGTCAAACAGAACATCACTTCCAAAAAATATACTATCCCAGAAAACAAGTAGGTTTCCCTGTACATGTCGGTTAAACATGTATTTAGCTGGTAGAATTTTTTTTTTTTTTAAGAAAGAAGGACAGTGAGAGAGAGAGAATGACTATCAATTTTTATTGAGTTTTTCACATGGCTTTCATTGCTCTGACACTTAGTTGTGTACATGGGTGCTGGGGTTTGAACCCATGTACTTGCACATGCCAAGCAAGCACTGTAACTGCTGAGCCACTGCTCCAGCCAATAGCTGGTAGAATTCGAATGCAAGACTTTATCACCTCAAACGAACCCATGTTTTAAAGTCCCAAGCCTCCATAAGGAGAAGCACCTAGAAGCTGCCAGTGTTGCCCATCTTTACTATGCAAAGTCTGAGGGAGGCTCTCCCAGGGTGCCCTATGCACGCTACTGTGCACTACTTTAAAGCCAGACAGTCCCTTAGGCAGGTCTTCCTAATCTCCATCAAGCAATGCATTCTTTCTGAGCAAGTTTCCCTGGCATCTAGTGGATAGCCACCACACCCACATCATTATTTAATTCTGTGGTTCTAAATAGTACCACCCAAAGGGGCAATTTGAAAATTTGTGGCGGTGGCTTTAGGTTCTTACAATAATTAGGAGCATTTCTGACTTTGGTGAGCAAGGGCAACAGATCCTAGTTGTCCTGTGATATTATCTAGGGCAGTTCTGCACAGTGGAAAATTGTCCCTTGCCCTGCACAACTTTCAAATGTCCTGCCTAATTTCATGCAGAGGAAAAACTTTCACACACTCATGCAAATATTTACTAAATGCCTACTATGTGCTAAGTGCTATTTCAAAGTTTCTGAATGGATAACATTCTATGCTCTCCAGGGCTTTCAAACGCAGTTTAATTTTCTGAATCTGGAATCTAATTCAATTTTGGACGGAAAATGCTTTTGCACTGTCTTAATATGCAGGGTGTTTTCCTGAAATGCAACCACCATGCAAATCAAGAGAAAATTGTAATTTTTGTTCTGAGGTCCACCAAAAATTGTTCGCTGTATCAGAAAACCACAGCACTACTTGTAAAACCCCTAATGGCCAAGCCACCAGGATAACATGTCAATCCAGTCTACCTCTGTAGCAACAGCATTGACAGAGACCCTTGGACTACAAGAATCATCTCCTTGGTTAATTTTTCTCATGTAGCCATATTCAGACACTTAAATTCAGAAGTACATGCTATTTCATTGTAAATTGCTTATCTTTAGCTTCAACTACATTTAATTAGGGTATTATACCATATGCCATATTGTTATTGTTAATGTGTGTGGTTGGTCATATTATCAATAAATCTAATTTCAAAATGCCAAATGTGATTGATTTGTTTCTTACAAAGAGAAAACACTGAACCTAAGTTAACAATCAGCTTTTTAATGATTTATGTACCCCATCTCCTAGTCTTCAGTGAGAAACCCGTTCTATGACGATTTTTCCAGAGAAAGTATTGTGAGAATAGGGAATCCCTCAAATCCCTGCCCCTTTTAAAACTTAGGGTCTCTGTCAGTTTAATGAGTTCAAGGAATTTTCCAACAAGGAACCAAATCTAGTAAAATTCTCACCACATAGGGGGAAAATATATCTGGCTATTTATAGTGAAACTAAAACAACTTGAATTCTACATATACCAGTAACTTTAATTTCAAGCTAAGTAAGGATTCTAAAAATCTGACATATCTACGTTGATACAATAAATTACAAAAACAATCATTGACTGGTCTTGGTCAAAGTGAAAAGTCCAGGCTACATCCTAAGCTATCTGGGAAGACCTCTATATTTAATAGACACACAGGGCAAACAGTCAACTTCTCTATGTCATGGCTTAAAGAGTCAATGAGCAGGACAGGAAGCAGGGTCGAGGAATCCCAGCCGAACAGGAGGGCAACCAAGCAGTCTAATAGGAAGAAACGATAAGTATGGAGTGACAGCCTCCCTCTGCCCCTTATGAGCTACCTGGCTTGGAAAACTTCTCCCCACATCAGTTAGGGTTCAACTAGCAAAATGGAACTCGCAGGAGATACATATTAAGAGATTTATTGCAAGGAATTGGCTTATGAGATTATGGGGGATGAAATTCATAGGGTCAGCCATCAGGAAGGGCCACCTGTAGGTCTTTGTATAAGCTACTGTGGTCCACAAGAGAAAAGGCTTCCTTTTCCAGAAAGACTCAGCTCTGTCCTTATGGCTTTTCAACTGATTTAATCAGACTGCTATGATTTGAGCATGTCCCCCAAGTTCATGAATTGGAAACTTAACACCCAATGCAACGGTGATGGGAAGTAGGGCCTGATAAGAAGTGATTAGATCATGAGGATTCTGCCTTCATGAATGGATTGATATTATTATTAAGGAAGTGGGTTATTTATCACAAGAATGTATTGCAATGAAGGCGAGTTTGGCTGCCTCTTGTCCTTCCACCTTCAGTTCTGGGATGACCCTGCCCGCAGGCCCCTTCTAGACACTGGAAACTTGACTTTGAACTTCCCAGACACCACAACTGTGAGAAATCAATTTTCTTCCTTTATATATTACCCAGTCTGTGATAGTCTGTCATAGCAACATAATATGGATGAAGACATAGGCCCATCCAGACTGTTTGGGATGATCTGCCTCATTAAAAAAAAAAAAAAAAAAAAAAAAAAAAAAAAAAAAAAAAAAAAAAAAAAAAAAAAAAAAATCAAGGGATGGTGAATGTTCATCTCACCTACAAAACAACTTTACAACAGTACACAGATAGGTGTTTGGAATAACTGGGTATTATAACCTGGTATGCTGACACAGTGACAGAGTACCCTTGTCAACTTGGAACCCACACACCTGTCCTTCAATCAAATAATTCCTGAGTAAAGATTATAATAGTCATACTTCTGCCTACCATAATGCAACTATCCAGTGTCCAACTAAAACACACTAACTAACCCTTTCCCCAAAGGGGTGAATAAAGTTCATGTACTTCCTTTGATATCCTATTAAATACCGTAACATAAAATTCCCTATTTAATATCACCAGCAGCATTAGTGTTATTACTGGGCAAGCACTTGTAATGATATTAAGGTGGAGATCATGATGCAGAACAGAACAATGAATCTGTGATGTACAAGTGAAAAGGGATTTAAGAATTGGTTATTTCTGGAAAAAATATAAAACTATGGTAAAACATGCCAGATTTTAAAATAGACTAAATACTGAAAAGATCCTAGTTATTTGCAATGTGTACAATAGAGAGGTAGGGAGCAAAGCTGTCCTCTGATAAACAAAGTACCTAAAGCTCATCTTTATTAGTGAGTGATGAGTTATCCTGAGCTCGGAAGCCTCTTTCCCTCCCAGTCACCCTCCTGCACTAGCCCACACAGCGGGGATTCTAGATTAAAGTTAAGAGGGCAGCAGGGTTGTCAGTGATCTCCCACCTGAAGACTCCACTAGTAATTTGGAAGAACGGAAACAAAGTCTCACAGAGAGACAGTAAGGGAAACAGCCTGAGACAGAGGAAACAAGAGACCTGTGAAGAAATGGGGGAGCTGGGGCAGGCAGAGCTGTGTGGGACAGCACAGGCGAGGAGTTTTCATCTCACGGAAATAGCAGAGGGCTGTAAACTGCACTTGCTAGAGCTCAAAGTAGTCCTCGAAAATGAGATTATATGAAAACATCTCAATAAAATTGATTTTAAAAAATTATGTGTACATATATATATAAAATGATCTTTATTTTTATTAGGCACAATATGCTTAGAAAAACCCAGAAGGAAATATCAAAATAGTAACAACTTCTCAGTAATGATAATTGTAAGTGATGTTTATATCAAATGGTCTTTTATTTTCCAGATCCTGATAAGTATACTGGTTTTTTTCCCCATAATCAGAAAAGGTAGAATCTTCCTGAAAGAGATCCATTTTCCACCAAGCTCATATTTCATTCAGAACAGGGCTCTTTAAAACCTATCGATTGCAGTTTCCTATCTGTTCATGTGGATCTACCTATCCTTTGTACCTGTATCAGCTCCAGCTTTCTTTGGGACATTTGCCTTTTAATTTAAATACAAATGCAGTAAGTGAATGCTTAAGCAGCGGTGAGAGCATTGCTTGTCTGGAGGTAAAAAGGGAAACTGGTGGAGGGACTGGGGACTCAGGTTTCCCCACAGCTCTGCTAAAGAATTCACTGTGCAGCCTTTGGAGAGACACTTCCCCTCCAGGCTGCAGCTTCTTCAGCTATAAAACCAGGGCTGTGAATCAGATCATCTCTCAGGGCCCATAGGGGACTGACATCCCCCCAGTTTATGTGTCCCTTTGGGAAGGAAGAGGAGCAAGCAAAGCCAAGGTGCCTTGCTGAGTCATCTCCTTGCAGCCCCAGGATAGGAATCACACCTCCCACAGCCCTCTTCTCTCCATTTCTCTATTTCATCTCACCCTCTCAGCCTTTTCTCTCTTGAAGATCATCTGGCAGTAAAACTTATTTTTCATTCTCAACACTTCAGCCATTCTGGCTGTTACTCAGATAGTCCAGCCTTTATTGGTATCTGATTTTGCTCTGGCACTTAATGGGGGTCTGAATATTTCCTCCTCTCAACTCCATCTTGTTCCAGCAAACCTTTACACCCTCTCTTGTTGAAAACCCAGCCAACCTGTCCCCATGGTCCTTTCTGCTATTAATAAATGCACGTGGAGCAGCATCCAAGCTGATCCCTCTCCTCCTCTTACAAATCTTAATGCCCTGAAATCTTAATGTAATCATACTCATTTTAAGAACTGCAGTCATTTGTCCTTGGCTCCATTTTCCCAGAAATGACTGGCACAGGAAGCTTTTTTGTAAGGGTGGTTGGCACCAGGATCACTTGGCGGGTCTTGGGGAATCATTTCAGTTACAGTTTTGTCTGCCAAGTCTGAATTCCCTGCTGACCCAGTTTGGATTTTAAATTTCCATCAAGACCACCTGCCTGGTGTTAATTAGTTATGGTTTCTTGTTTTATATGCAAACTTGTTTTAATGTCCATGAACTGGCACAGCCTCCTTGGCTTCTCCCTGGTTCTACTGCACAAGCAGCATTCTTGTGCTGACCCAGCCATTTGTACTCAAATAGCACACTGGAGCCAGGATGGTAAAGTATTCAACAAAACCTGAGGATGAAGATTGCAATATCCAAAATTGTCATTTTTGGATATTGCAAAAAATATCCATATTGGGATTTTGCGAAATCCCAATTTGTCATTTTTCCCCTACCCAGCTTTGTTGAAGACCTTGATTTTATCATTTAGAGCAGTTCTTTCTTATCTTTCATCCCATATGTGGTCTACACTACCTAAAAATAGATAGTAAGAAAACCTTATAAAAAACCACAAACCTACTGCCTTAATACCATTCTAGATCTAATTTTTGTTCATTTATTTTTATATATTTTCTATATTTATCAATTGCCAATTAGTAAATCAAATCAAGGGATTTTTCCTCTTATTTGCCTGGAATTAGGGGAGGAAACAATCTTTTCAGAATTATTAGCTGTTCTTTAGCATGAAAAACACAAAAGTAAAATGTTACTTTCTCCCATTGGTTGAAGCATACTTTCAGAAGACAAGTTCTGACCAAGTAGCTTTCAAAAATTTATCCTACATTATCCTTCAACCCATGCACCAGAACAAACACATGCACATTACAATGGTAGATATAAAAGCCTCTACAAGAAAAGATTTGTCATTGACACATAGGTGATGTGAGGTGTATGAATCTCCTTTTTTCTCTCGGGGCTCAAATGAATAAAGAAGTGCTGTGACCAGGTATAATATGGTCTGACTGCCTCCCCACCAAATTCATGTGTTAAAACCTAATCACCAATGTGATGACATTAGGAGGTGACGTGGTCATGAAGGTGGAGCCCTGGTGAATGTAATTAAGTGCCATTATAAAAGAGCCCCCACAAAAATCCTTTACTCCTTCTGCCACGTGATGCTATAGCAGGAAGGCCCTTCCCAGATGCTGAACCTTAGACTGTGCGTAACAAACGTCTGTTGTTTGTAAGCCACTTGGTTTATGGTATTTTGCTATATTAGCTCAAACAAAGATGAGGCATTTTAATCTTTGATGTATTAATTTTCACATGATTTTGGATAGACATCAGTGAGAAAATAAAAAAAACTAATGTTCACTTTTTATATTGGCTTGAATCTCCTGCCATAAAGATTCCTCATCACATTTAGAATGTCCACTTAGAGAAGTGACAAGAAGAGTCATCGTTACAGAAATGCTTTTTTTTTTTTTTTAATGTAGTCTAAACTATCCAATTTTATGTTCTAGCACGCCAAGGACTAAATCCAGGGCTAAAGTGGCTAGAAAGAGAGGGTATGGAATTACTTTTCTGTCATAATTTAATGGACAATTTTCTGGGTGCTAAGTATTAAATGGTTTTAGGAAATGATGAATAGCATCAGTCTCAGGAGTTGGATGGATTCCATTTCTCCAATTGCTCTCTCAGATCCACAAAGAACCAAGGATTAGCAGGCAACAGGAAAACCCATTGGTCAGGGCAACCTCATCTTCCCCACTGGGCTTCTTCCTAAATGCATAGCCACGGGACACCTCTGGATGAGGGAAGGAAAGAAGCTGGGACACGTCATTAAGATGACTCTGCTGGAGACAAGTGGAAGAGGAAAAGAGCTGGCTTGCTGCTGGATGACAACATAAGGGTGTTATCTAAAAGCAAATGTTCTTGTCTTGAAATAAATAACTGATGCGCAGTTTCCTGAGGAGACTTTTGGAAGGTAAATATACTAACCTGACATATATAACATAACCCAGATACGTTTTCATATATAGCTATATTATGCATGCAGTTTACAATATTTTATACCATTTGCATGTTAATAAATTCTGTCCTCTTCTAGCAGTAATGATGGTTTGATGAACAATTACTTATACTTTTCTATATAACCAGTGCTACTAATCAGATGTTGCTATATAATTCCTGGCACAGTAGTAGCTTTTACCCATCAGAATTATATTCATCCCTTTAATGAGATTTTTTTAGAAGTAATTATGGTATGATTAGAGAGGAAGAGCTATTCAGTTCAAATTACAGCACCATATCCCTTTGCTCAATCAAAATTCCCTTCAAGGACAGATACATTTGCTGACATTCACGGTAAGTGATTAAACATCACTGTTGCCATGTGCCAGGTACAATTGTCTGACACATCCATTTCTGATTCTCCTGCTGCTCTGAACTAAATTCGTTTACCTTCTGAAAACTTACCAAAATTTCCTTATAGATTCCACTAGCCTTTGCAAAAATCACCACTTGGCTCTTACCTTCTCTCCGAAATCACTTCACCCACTAATTTAAAACCCCTTTTTAAAAAATTATAATTTCTTCTAACTTCAAAACAAAGGCTAGCATTTGAATGTGTCTTTTACATAACGAAAGTATTATATTTAAGTTTGGATTCTATTTATTTTCCTATAAAGTTGAGATTATTAATAAAAAATATTTAAGGATATTACTTTCAAATTCTGAATCATTAAATATCTTGTTTCATACTTGAAAGTATGAGGCATATAATTCACCATAAAGAAACTTATTTGACTTAAATTCAAATTATATTTTAAAACTGTTGGATTAAAAATATTATACTATCTTAAGAGTCGTCTTTGAATTCTTCTTGAAATAAAGTGGGATATATGCAGATGAATGGATGGATGATGGATGGACTGATGGACAGACGTACATCCCTTTTAAAAATACAACAGATTCAGTAAACAAAGGATATCTAAAAACAAAGAGCTCCATGAATAAGTTACTCAACATTAATTGAATATTGATGAAGAAGGAAGAAGACACTAGAGCACACTAATCGAACGTCAACAGTTATTGGACAAAAGACAATGAGAGAGCATCTATATTATTTGTTTTAGGAAGGGAGGAGAAAGAGAACACAATACTTGCTATAGATAACAATTCTTTCTTGGCCTCCCAGACCCTACCTAGCTGATATCAGCTAAGGCGGGGGGAGTCAACCAGCAGCAAAACCACAAAGTGGTAAATAGCATGAGAATCTCACTATATCTGGCAAGAACCTGTGACTAGGACCCAAGCCTGATACTGAACTAAAAAAGCGATCACACAGTGATGGCTAGGGGTTTGTATTTGGTATTTGTATTTCACTATAGATCAGTATGTAAATAGTCTCAGTTTCTAACTACAATGAATTATTAAAATTCAAGGTGTCTGATTGAGGAATTCTATTTTATACCAAAACAAAAATGGAGTGTTATTTTAAGTTTCCTGGCCAAGCCAGGATGGGCTCATCCTGTAACTGAGTGTTCCAACCTGAAGCACCACACATAGCAGTAACTACCTTCACTGCAGGTAAAATGTCCAGGAGGATTGAAGTCTTCCAATGGGTCGGCTTCATGTGGCAAAAAAATTTTACAGACATATTAAAGAAGGAATAACTCCATAGTGCCATTATGGAAAACATAGAAAATAATTTAGTATCATCTCTCATGGATTAATATTAAACTAGTGCTATAAAGGGGGTTGTTAAGTGTCCCTAATATCAATACTACGTATGGTCAAAAAAGCATCCCAACATGGCTCAAGAAAAATCAATTTAGTGAACTTGAAGCTATGAACATGTCCAAGGACAGGGTCAACTGAGGGGCCGGGAAAATACATTGAAGTTAGAAAAGATGTTTCCTTTGATGATTATTTTCAATAAATCAAAAGTGTTGTGATTTTTTTCACTTTTGTTTTATGCCCAATAAATTTTCTAAAAAAGGCATACATAAAGGTAGAATGTTTGCCTAGCAAGCATGATTCGATCCTCAGCACATGAAGTGCAGGGCTCAGGGCGGGGGCACATATTTTATAAAATAAGGCGGGAACAATCAGAAAAGTTAATGTAGTTTTAAATATTCCAAAAAAGAAAAAAGTCCAGAAGCGATATATAGTTATTTTCTTACAAGTTTCTCTTCAACTGATACACAGTAATTTGTGGAGAACAGAGTGACACACACAGGTGTAATGATCGGATCAGGGTAACTGTATACCTGTCACCTCATGCATTAATGATTTGTGCTGGGATTATTCAAAATATTCTCTACTAGCTGTTTTGAAACACACAATTATATACGGCAATTATTTCTGAGTCCTACTCAGAAGAGCGAGGCTCTCTTGCCTGCCTCTCTTTCTCGGCCTGCATGGCTTGAGCTGCCCTGTCCTTCTTTCTGCCTCTCCTTTTATTTCTTCGTCCGCTCATCCTTTCATGGTACCTGTCTTAAATAACTTAATAAATGTGTTTATAGGACAATTGAGATTGGGAAATTCTAGTACAGGTTGACCATCCTAACCCAAAAATCCAAAATCCCAATTGCTCCAAAATCTGGAATTTTTTTGTGCGCTGACATGAGATTACAAGCAGAAAATTCCACACCTGATCTTATGTGAGAGGTGACAGTCAAAAGGCAAGGGCACTAGAACATTGTATAAAATCACCTTCAGCTCATGTGTATAAAGCATATAACATAAATGAAATTCAAGTTTGAGTCACCTTCATTTCATATGTGAAAATATTTCCAAATTTTAATTAAAAATCCCAAACAGTTCTGGTCCCAAGGGTTTTGGAGAAGAGGTACTCAACCTGCAACAGCAAACAGCTAACCTATCTAGGATGCTGTAAGAAGTAAATACCTTACTTACCTCAGTATAGGGAAGAAAGACAAACTCAAAATAAGATGTACATCCAAACTGTTACATTTGAATGTATCAGAACACCTGAACAACCTAAATTTTCACTTATTGTCACTTTTTACATAGACTCAGTCTAAGATTAATTTTAAAATTAGGCTTAAGCCTTAGATGATCTTTCATTGCACAAAATGCAATAGTCACACAAAAATTCAATCGCATAGGATTTTTCACTTTTTTTAAAACATACTTCTTTGTAAAGAAAATGTCTCATATCTCCAGATTATAAAGCATTAAAAAACCCTGGGTTTTTTCTAATTTTTTAAAATTAAAAATAAAAGGATAGGTGCTGGAGCAGTGGCTCAAGTGGTAGTGTGCTTACCTGGCTTACATGAGGACATGGGTTCAAACCCTAGCACCACATTTACAATAAAGTGTCAGAGCAATGAAAACCAGATTAAAAGTTAAATAAAACTGAGTCTCTCTATCTTGTATTCACCCTCTCTTTAAAAAATAAAAATCATAGTTTTAATCAGGTTTACTAATAATTGAATAATTTTCTAGGAACCTGACCCAAATGTTCTACCCAATACATACAATTCAAATGAAATTTTAAAAATCCAAATAATTTATCAATAAAAGAGTAATAAGGTTTCTATAAGACAAAATTTTATGAAGTCACTGCTGTTGAATTTTAAGGCGATGTTAGGCTTTCCTTCCAATAATCTTCTCATTGGTGGAATTGATCCTTTTATGCAAAATGCAAGGAAAAAAATTGACGGCTTATCAACTCGTTATGAAAGTAGTTACATGGTTTTTCCAATGAGGTTATAACAAAATGATTTTGGAATTTCCAGAATTTGCAGAAATGGAAAGAAGCCTGACCAAATTTGAATTTGCTTAAGGAATAAAGCTTGGATTGGATGCCATTTTGAAATGCATGTGCCTATGTGTCTGCCAGGTTCCCTTCTGCTTGCCAGCTTCGAAAGCTCCTGAAATGTCATCCAAACTTGATTAAAGACAGTTTACTCCAAATTTATTCTTTTTAAATATTCATAATAAAATGGGGACTATTTTTCAATGCTGTTGGCAGAAAGGTGAAATAACCAAATGAGGTGAAAGAAGGTTGGAATGGCTTTCTTTTAAGGGAGATAGTAGACTTCCTACCTGTTGCTCCCACATGAGCACATAGCAGGTATCTACCTACCCCCATCATACACAAAAAGAAGTACGGTTATTTTTACCATTTTCTTCTCTATGATCTTATCATATGAACAGTTGGCCCTGCAATTTAGAACTCATCTAATGTCAAAATGAATCCTAGAAATACTGATGCAGTAGCCCCACTAGATAGTAGCCCCACAGACCTTTTGATAAGAAACAGAACAGATGACGAACAGATCCCCTGCACAGCAAGATCTGAACTGCTCAGTGGACTGTTGAAACCATGCTCCACTGGATGGCTGACACAAGGCAACTGTGAAGGACACAATCAGGTCAGAGACAGGGCGCTGCCCCTCCAGACGCTCATTTGGATGAGAAGGCAAACCAGTTAGCAACCGACCTGCGAGAAGCTCTGAACTAAAGAAATGTGTTGAATTTCTTAGGGTCCCTGAGAAAGGAATAGTTACCAAAAAGGAGGCAGATGAGACTGAGCCCTTCAGGATGGGTAGAGCGTTTAGCTAGTCAGGAAAGCAGAGGAGGATGGACAACAGAGTCCCAGTGAGAGCAAAGAAAGAACGAAATAGCAATTTCCTCCTAAGAGAGTAAACTTCTGTCTTCTCAAGGCTGTTCGTACAGCACACAGTCTTGAAATTCAGACTCCCTCAGGAGTAAAGGTTTCTTTTTCACTGTCTTGTAAAGATAATACCACCTTCCAGAGCAAAGGGTAGGTAAACTTGCTTATAACTCATACAGATCAAGGGACCCCAAGCTCAATGTTCCTCCATAGTGATTCACCGAAACATTCCTGGCAGCTTCGTGGGCCAGGAGGCCAGGAAACCAATACAATCACACATCTCATGATGCTTGCTCGGTGATGAAAAGCAAGGAGGTTCAGGAGATTTGCTTCTGCATCCACGAAACTGACAGATTTGTTATCTGATAATCAAAATAAAAACGCAGAGCATTCATAATTCATTTTTTTTTGAGAGGGATAGTGAGAGCGATAAAGAGAAATCACTTTTTTAATTTAGTTTTTCATGTGGCCTTCCTTGCTCTGACACTCCATTGTGTACGTGGTGCTGGGTTTGAACCTGCATACTCGTGCATGCCTGGCCAGTGCTGTAACTGCTGAGCCACCACTCCAGCCCCCATTCATAGTTCTTGATAAGTGTATAGTGGTAGCTTTGTGCAATATAGGAAACAAAGTAAAATAAAATGGAAATTTGGGGAAAAGATCATGAGATTGGGTTTGTTCTTTTTGAATCAGACGTGGCTATGGAGGTACAGAGTTATCAACGCAAAACAAAACTTTAGGGAAAAGATCTGAAAGTTACCATAATCCACAAGGGAGTTGAGACCTTAAAGGTGAAGCATATCCTAGAGATCACCAATATTTAAGTGGTAGGTGTGGCACATGGAAGGAGAGAAGTCTCTAAAACAGACAGAAGGAATCAATAAGATGAAATGAGGACACCATCTCTCAGAAGCCAAGAAAAGGAGAGTTCTGAGGAGAAAATAATCAACAGCATAATACAGAGATCCAAGAATTGAAGATCCCTAAAATTCCATTGGATTTGGCACCTAGAAAGTCACTTAAAGTACACATTTTAGATTTGTTAACCCTCAGATTCATTCCTATCCTCCCTTAATTCCATATCCCAGGTAACTGACCCTGAAGTCTGTTTTTCCTGGGCTCTAGGCTCAATGGTCTCCAGCTAGGCTGAGTTCAGCCTGCAGAAGGCATGGGTAAAAAGATCAGAGGCCATTGGTATGTCTGCAGTCACTGACATAAATTCTGTCTCTGACTTCAGCTCCCACTAGACAGACCAGCCAACCTGAGGTGTGGCCTTTGTATGTGAGATCACAAGCCCAGGGTCTGACACCATCTTTCCTTTGTCCCTCATTCTGTCATAGTAGCTTCTAGCTATCAGTATTTCCAGAAAATCTCACTCTTCTGTTTGGTTTCTCCATTCTTCCACCTCCTGTTTAATCAATTTTCTTGTGTAACATTTTCTTTGCATCATAATTAGAGTAGGTTCCTTTTGTTTGGTTGGATCCTAATGAGTGGTAAAAACAAAAGTCAAACATTATAGGATAAAGAATGGATAAATATTGGAGACCAGCCCCGTAGACTAGTTTTCTAGTAGTTTGCTTAAGAGAAGAGACTTGACAACGATAGTTAGAGGGGGCTTAGGTCTTTTTAACTTGGTTTGGAGTTAGACTGCATATAATATGAGATTGCTTTCAGGCTAAGAAGAAAATGTCTGAAAAGAATGAGAATAAAGGTAGAATAGTCGAAGAGGTTTGATTAACAGAACCAGGTCCTGGAAGAGACAGAGAAGACAAAAGGTTTCAAAGGATCCAGGTAACTAACAGGATTGACCTTGTGAAGGATAGAGGGTTAATACTCTGAAATTGGCCAAGAATACAAGTATTGATTTGACTATAAATTATCTTATAAGGTAAGTAAATGAAATTATCAGATGGTCCCAGTTTCTCCAAGAAGTCTGAAGCTCTGCGGAGATTGGTGGGAGAGCCGCAGGAGAAGAGCTGCAATGGTTTGGAAGTTCTGTGTCACATGGGAATGGCAGCTGACCAAGGAGCTCTAAAAAGATGCAGAAGGCCAAGTTAAGGAAGAGGACAAAGGAAATTTAGTGGTGTTGATCTGCATAGTTTTCGAGTTTATGTTTTATTTTTTTCCTCCTCAGATATCAATTGCCTCTTGGAATACAAAGGCAAGACCAGGGTTGGGGGTCTTTCCAGATGACTATTACAGAAGGACAGTACTGAAGGAAGTCCAAGGTGGAAGTCTGGTTTGTTTGCTCCTCCAGGAAGCAGAGCATGGCAGCAAAGCTGGAGGAATGCTCAGGGTCACACAGTCAGGACTGGCTCCTTTTCCAGCTCGGAGACCTTAGGTCAATGATTTAACCTTTCTAAATCTCAGTTCCCTCAACCTAAAAATGAAGATAACAATAGTCCCTACCTCCAGGGGTTATGAGACTGAAAGAAAAAGTGCCTATGGAGTATGTATTGAAGACAAAGCCACACATATGGACTTGGTGAGGAATAGCAGAGTCAGACGTTTCATCTCATCAGATCTGGTATCATTACAGGCACTGTCCTCAGCCTGTAGCACTATTTGGAACCTTTAAAAGGTAGGGCCACAAAAAAGGAAGTCATTGGTGATGTGTCCTTCAAGGGGATGTTGGAACCCCAGACCCTTCCCGTTTCTCCTCTTTAAATTTTGCTTCCTGACCAACATGAAATGAGAACTTTCCTCAGCCATACGCTCCTACCATGATGAGCTCCAAAAGCAATAGAGCCACCCAAACATGAACTGAAACCTTTGAAGCCATAAGCCAAAAATGAACCTTTTCTCCTTTCAAATATTTTATTTCAGGTATTTTTGTCACATTGACAGATGTTGACAAACACAGGATCCCCGTTGAGATCGGTAGATCTCCCTTGAAGATGGGTCTCAGAGAACAATTCTGAAACTGACCCGAGATACAAACATTTCCTAAACAAAGCCATTTCAGGCTCCTCTCTGGTTCCCAACTATACTGGAAGCCTCTCATGAGATCCTAGTCTGATTTCCTTTTGATAGAGTATGACTGTTGGAGAACCCTACATTAAAACTAGGATCTCATGGAACGCATGCTCTAGAGAGCCACACGCTGGCAAGTCAGCTGGAGTGCAAATATGGGTCCTATATGGAAATAGCTCCGCCCAGGAACAAAGGGTCAGATGAAGAGCTGGTAAAGGCATGGGAAAAATGCACAGGCACATGACCCAGGGTACAGCTCCGTCTAATTGTGCTGAGGCCTCTCCCCTGCTCCACCTTACAGCCTCTCACAAAATGACAATTCAGTGTGTTGACTGCTGGTCCTTTGCTGTCTTCTTTCTTGACCCCCATTTTCCCCTCATTCCTCTAACAGAAGGAAAAAGATTCCCTATAGAGTCATCGTTCTCAGATGGATCAGGAGATAGGAAAACCACATTAGCCTATTTTATTACCTCTATCAAGTTTTTAAAGGATAAAATTGTCTATAATGAGATTTTTGGAAATAAGCTATAGACTTATTTCACTCATAACCACCCTTGTCCTTATTTCTACAAATAAGTGGGAACTACATGATCTAAATACTATAAATTTATCTTTTCTACTTCCTTTCAATTAAAAAGAAATAATCCCTTACAGAGTACAGAAGCACAGATGGTTGTATCTTTATTTCTTTAAAGAAGCTCAGTGAAATGGATATGACACACAACATCACTAATTCCTAGGAATCAGAGAAAATATACAAAGGGTTTAATGAACAGATGAAGAAAGAAAACTGGTAATTGAGTTTTCTGGCTAGGAAGTATGACAATCAACAGAAGGGCTACCAGCCAAGAATCTTTACAGACCGAAAATGCTAAAAGCTTCATCCAGAGTCAACAAATGCCATGTTCTAAAGAGAGGCTCTTAGGGGACAGATCTGTTACCCATCAGTGGGCGTGTTTCATCTCGCCGCTCACTGCGGGCAAGTTAAAGGCGGCTTTGTGTACCTGCCCTCCAACAGAAGCTGCATCTTGGAGGCTCAGGAAGGCCTGTCCTGCCCCGGGGCCCCAGGACAGATAACATATACATAGACTAAGTGAATAAAGACACACTGGGCCCAGTCTTCAAACACCATCCTTCAGGCCAGTTCCCCCTGCAATTCAGACTCACTGAAGAAAGGGCGAGTCATCAACAGAAAGATGTGACTGGATTGCTTCTTTCAGATTTTTATTTAATAGATTTTCCTGTTCAAAAAATCAGAATGTCTCTATGTCATTTCCAAACACCATGGATCTTACTATATGAAGAGAACACTGTGCAGGAAAAGTAATTTAAAAATTAGTGTGACAGATAAGTCCCTTCACAGCATGCCTCATTTATACAATGCCTTTTAGTGTCATTCGCCCCAAAATGAAACATCTGTTCAATGCTGTTATTAGCATATGTGATCAGAAGCCACCAGGCCCTCTGGGAGTGTTGATGGCAGCGAGGAGGGAGGTGGCAAGCTCTGCTGAGCACACTCTGGGGTGAGGAAATGCAGTTCTAATCATGGTCCGGCAGGAAAGAGCTACTAAAGCTGAGCAGGTACTGCAGAGGGCAGCCAGAGTCACTGAGGCTTTGTGGAAGCCCAGCCCCTGTGTTAACATCCCTGGCTTGTGGTAGAGACCCCATCAAGAGGAACTTCTACAGCCTTTGCTTACAAACCTCAGCGTGGGGTAGAAAGGGTCCTTCCTGAGTTCCTAGATGTTAAAAAAATCCCCTTAAACACCTGGTCCGAAAAGCCATTCAAGTCAACCCCTGGTAGTCAAGATCCCCTCCTCCTGCCACATCGAAACAATGCTTTCTGTTCCTTACTAATTCTTTATACCAGAGTAAGTAGTAAAACCTCAGAGCAGACAAAACCAAGACCGCAGCTGAGTAACCCGGAATGTTCCTCTGCTGTATTTTAACATGCTGAGCAGCTCACTAGCACTGCACTTAATTCAGTTTTTTTGCCCTTGCATCCAGGATAACCACTTCATTTGGGACTGGGCAGGGGAGAAGCAGAGACAAAGCTGTTACAGCGATGCATGCCATGAAGTCAACTGGGATGAATTTAATTTGCTGTGGCGGTGCGACAATACTGAAAGGGGGCACTCAGTCCCAGGCCTTTTGGGTGATTTCGGACTGAGTAATTTGAGGAGAGTTTCTTCATAATGGTGCCTTTTTCACACAGAAGGCACTTTTGAGTCCCACCTGTAACTCAGGGAAATCTATAGCGATGTGTCTCCTGTTCCCGTTCCCTTTCATCTCTACCTCGGTTATTGGTGAAAATAAAATAGCCCTCCTAATACTTGTATGTAAAAAAAAAAAAAATTGAGTTATTTTGCCCAGAATGTGGCACATTTATTCTGAACAACAATTTGCTCAGTGAAATGCAATCTCTAAGATATTTATCCTACTATCTACTTTAAAAAGAAAAATCTCCCTCTGGGCCTTGTTCTAGAAGATGCAAAGCTAGCATCTTGTTTAAAACTAAGGTTTGGCATTTCCTCCAAACTCCTCAACGAGATTAGGCTACATGCATTGTTCAATTGCCTTGAACAACTCAAATTTACCTCCCTGACTAAATATAAAGATGGAAAATTTAGCTGTTGTTAACACAAATGTATGTTAGGGAAAAAAAATCACTATGCTTTATCACTCTACATTGGAATTAATTTCGTATTTGTTTCTTAATGTTAAATTGAAGTTACTAAACATTCACTTTGGATCATGGAATCAAGCTACTTAAAACTGTAACACACATACATGCACACATAAAGGCATTTGGTATATTTAGCTACACTTATAATGGAACCTTTATGAACCAATCAAGTATAATTGGACATTAAACTGATAGGTCTATTCAGCAGACTATCACCTAATCACTGAAAGTAACAACAGTACAATGTTCAACAACATGGAAAGATATTAAACAAGAGAACACCAAAAGTTGCAAAGGATTTTATACAACATCCTGCATTTTATACATGCATAGGATAAAAAGTTTGCACAAATTTACTAGAAAAGCCACAACTTCTCGGTAATTAGATTTTGAGTGTTTTTTGTTTGTTTGTTTGTTCATCCGTCTCTAAAACCTCCCCTAAATGTGTTATTTTTCAATAGTAATGCCCTTTTCCACTGAGGTCAGCAGACCTCTCCAACACTAGCAATAAGCCTAGGACAGCCAAGCTGTTTGAACTTAACAAAGCCTCAAAAGGTTAGCAATGAGTTCACATCTTTGACAAGCTAGATATGGTAAGATGCGGGCATGAAGTTGGCAGGAAACTGACTGCATTTCTTGCAAGACAATTAGATTACTGTAGATCTAACACTCCTCTCACTTTTTCTCTTCTCAGATATCCCCCAGGCATCCCTGGGATTGCTCACTGGGATTAGGGTCCAGAAACAGCAAGTGAAGAATCTCATGAGTGTAGCATGTTCTTAACCTTATAGAAACTGTCAACATTTATGATGACCATTTTGATAATTTTATGTGTTCAAGGAATGCTGTAAGTTTGTCAAAAAGCTGCAATCTTCATAAAACACTCAGATACTTAAATAACTTCTCAAAATGTCTATTTGAAAGAGAAAAACATTATTTAGAGAACTTATTGAGAGACATGGAAAGAGGGAAAAATTTTAAAGAAGCTTATAAACCCAGAAGAAAAGGAAAATGAAATTTAAAAATATAAGATAACCAAGAGTGAGATTAGGATACCATGATACAAAATATACTTACTTAAAATGAGACATAAAAATATATTTTTAGGGGGCTGGAGCAGTGGCTAGTGGCTACGCATTTGCCTTGCATGTGCAGACACAGGTCTGTACCCCAGCACCACATACACAAAGTGTCAGAGCAACTAAGGCCACAAGGAAAACTGAAAATCTTGATTCACTCTCTCACTGTCCCTTTTAAAAATATATATATATTTTAGCATCTCAATAGCAAATGTCACTATTGAAATGCAACCAATATTGTAGCTCATAATATTTCTAAAAGTTAGAAGCACAGCAGAAATTTTGGGCAAGTTCTACCCTGAATCCTTAATCAGATGAATGATGGCATCTAGTGAAAGGCATCCTCAATGACAGTTCCTACAGTATAACTATGTTTTATAAAGCTATTTCCTTCAGTGGTCCATAACATAGGTTGTATATAACCATTAACAGTATGCGGAAGGGGTTGGAGGGGTGGCTTGGCGGTTATGGTGCTTGCCTTGTTTGCGTGAGTGTGCGAGTTCAAACCCCAGCACCACGCACTCAACAAAGTGTCAGGGGAATGAAAGTCGCATGAAAAACTAAAAATATTGCTTCTCTCTCCTCCTCCTTTCTCTCTCTCCGTCCCTCTCTCTCCCACTGTCCCTCTCTCTCCCACTATCCCTCTCTCTTAAAAAAAAAAAAATAGTTTGTGGAAGCTGTTAGTTGGAGGATGGAAAAGTAAACACAATGGTCCCAGTTTGCATTCCTTTTAGCTGGCTGAATCTTAGGATAAGCTTTTTCACAGAAAGTCAGTTCCCAATTTATAATGGTTAGAACCAAGTTTGTTGGTTTAACTGTAGGTTGACGTTAAGCACATGCATTTAACAGAAGCCATGCCTCAAATTTTGAGCTTTGATCTTTCCTTGGTTTAGCAAATTTTTTCTTGACATGATGGGCAGCTCCCAGTCAGACTTGCTGTGACAAGGGAAAACCACCCCTTCTCTACAGTTTAATGTACTGCTGGACTAGGATGTCAGGTAGAGAGGTACTACATACATTTTTAACTTATAATATTTTCACCTTACAATGGGTTTATCAGGAGCATCTGTCTAAGAATATGTGAAAGACTTATCTCCATTGCTACTTCTGTCAAGCAAACTTTGAAAAGAACAGCACTGCTGTAAACTTGATATGATATTCCTTAATACCCAGTGGGGACTGCTATTTTGTATTTACAGTTAAAAGCAGACCCATATGTTTTAACACTTGGTGTACTCAAATGAAAGATGACATTCTTTTCATTCTTTGTTTTTCCATTTATTTATCCAATTACTTAAAAGAAATCTCACAAACATGTACTGCCTACTTATTTCCCAGAGATTTGCTTACATACTAGGAAATCAGTGGTGACAGAGGCTGACTTGGCCACTGTGGCATTCCCATGTAACCAACACTGCAATTCAGAGCCCAGTTTCTCAGCAGCAGCATAACATTTGGAGCAGGGTAATTCTCTGTTGTGGGGCTTGTACTGTGCATTACACCACCTACTATGTGCCAAGAACAGTTCCACCAGCTGTGACAGGCAAAACTATCTCCAGATATTGCCCAAGATCCCCTTCAGAACCAATGGCAGAAATTAGAATAAGTATAATGAATCAGTTTTGAGAATGAAACCATGGGGTACTCAGAGAATACCCAAAAGAGGAACTAGCCCAGTTGGTGGCCCAGGAAGACCTCCTTGAAGAAATGCAGCTTCAAAGCAATAAAGGACTGATATGTTAACACACACACACACACATTGCAGTGAAGTGAATTGGGTAAGCAAACAGATTGGACCAAGGTCTCCCTAAAACACCAGTTTAGTCTACATCCAGGGCCCTGCATGTTATCTCAAAGGCACAGAAAAGGCCCTTAATAAATTATATATCATTCAAGCACCATCCAAAGTACACCTATCAGGACAATGGAATTTTCTTTTGTCCTTCCTAAGATAAAATGATTACAAATTGCATCAACAGCAACCAAGAATTGAATTTGAGTAAAAGGTTGCTAGCCAGTCGGGAGTTATTACAATTGAAATAATATGTATACTGAACTATTATTGAGCCTTCATTAAGAAAGATGTTTTTACTTAGCATGCTAGCATATGACAAAGATCCTTTGCTTGAGCATAATTTAATCAGGCTCCTGCCTAAACCTTCTAGGCTTGTGACTTAGAAGGCATTTTAGCAAAGTCAGTTTAGCAAGAATCCTCCCACACTGGGATCTTATCACCTTCAATATCTGATTGGGTTCCTCTTCCCAAAGGTGATTCTGTTCCCCATGGCCTGTCTTCAGAAAACTCCTGTTAGTGGGTTTAGCAGAAATCCACCTTTTCCCTGGTAGTTCTGCTTAAAGATTTTCTAATTCACTGACGCCTCTCCTTGGCTATAAATCTACATGCCTATGCTGTATTCAGAGTTAAGCCCAAACTCTCCCCTCACTGAAAACTTCCATCACAGGGGCCTCTACACTAACAAATGGTCCTAAGTAAAGCTTTCCATGCCATGCTTTCACAGGTGTCACTAGTTTTTTTTTTAAATATGAAACAAATCTTTGAAAAACAACTATACCAACTAAAATTACATTCATCAATCTCCTTGGTATCATTAAGAAAGTCCCTTAATGGTTGTTTCTACTACCATGAAATGAAGAATTTGGACTGCATGATTTCCTAAAGATCCTGGCAAATTTTAAAATTTTGTGAATTTAGATCTAAATTTGTTGTATCATTATAGATCATTTATACCCTATTTCTAAAAGTAGATCTTTGGTAGAGCAGAACAGATGCTGTACAATTCATTTCAATGAACTGCTATGTTCAAAATTAAGAAGAAATACAGACTCTAATGTCTTTCTTACCTCCCTGTGTTCATTGCTTACTTGTCCAATTGATACCCGAACCAAGGTAGGGGCGGATGGGTCAAAAACTGTTGGGTTTAAATATTATAAAATGTATTACTTTCCTCATTGTTGTGCTCTTTCTATAAAAAAATAAAACTAGAAGCCCCCAAAGATTAAGTTTTTCAAGGTCATAGATTTAATAATTAGCCAAGACAAAATCTATATCTACTCTACACTTAGTTGCTAATAGAGGTGAGACAACAAAAATTCTAGAATATGATATGCTTTCAGGAAAAGGAAGATTTGGGGGGAACATACTAAGAAACTATATAACAGCTTTGAGCAAAGGGAGGGGAAGCTAAATGGTTTACCTTGAGCTATATGTAACTCTTCCAGACAACTGCCTTGTCCTTGATCAAAAGGGAAGTAACAAAGAGCATTTGTGGGGCACCTATGAGATGCTGAGTGCTTTATTTCAGTTCTTGTAATTCTCACCCGTGGTGTAGGTCCTCCCATACCATAACATACGTATGTCACCTCGGATCTTGTTGGAGGGTAGAATCTAATTCAGTAGGGCTAGAGCAGGGTTCAACAGTTTGTACTTCTAACAAGCTCCAGGTGCTGTTGATCCTGCTCTTGGCCCATCCATACCTTGAGTAGCAATGCTGCAGCTCACTTATGCTGAGCGTAAGGATCCCCTAAGTGGTGAGTCCCAGTGTATGATTCTGTGCCCCATCACTAGAGGTGCTAAGGCCTGTGGTCTGCACTAGATTCGAGGATTCCCCTCATGACAAGAGCTCCAGGTTATTCAGATCCAGTGGTCCAAAGGACTGTGGCATGTGACTAACCTGAACCAAAACCCTGGCTATAACAACTTCCAACTACAGGGAAGGACCTTGAGAAAATTATTTAATTTCTCTGAGCTTCAGTTTTCTCCACTTTATGAGGATAATAAATTCCAATACGAGTAAACAAGATTATCTGTGGAAAATGTCCAACATAATAGGTCTTAAGAGATAGTTACTGTACGGGGATTGATATGATTGCAATGACACTCATTTAAAAGATGAGAAGCTCGGGCACAGAGGATTAACTCACTCAGTCAAGTCTGCTTACCAAGCAAGATATGAACCTAGATCCAAAGGCAAAGTCACACTCGTTGCACTGCAACAGAGTACCCATGCCAGCTTCACCGTCCAGCTGCATTTGTAGAAAATACCCACATCGCTACTTCCCCTCTTTAATCTTGCTTTTTGGACCAGTGGCCTCACCACTGGACTGAGTTCACCTTATTCCCTACCTCTTTTTTCTCCACCCTTTGGATCTTATACCAGAACTTGACCTTTAGGCCCCCACGGACCCTCTGGTTCTCCTGGCAGTGGTCACCTAGGACAAGGTCTGCCTTTCAGCCTGCTTTACCCACTGCATAGGCCAGGTAGACCTCTAACCAATGAGAGCACGTACATATAGAAAGACAACAGGCAGAAAATAAATGACATCCAATTTTGAAGATGTACACACGTTGTTTTTTCTAATTCGGCATGATGCACAGACCCTGCCTTTTACCATTCTTAGAAAAAACTCTTGAGAGAATGTCAATCATTACTGTAAAATATCTAGGAGAGAAGAATCAAAATGGAATTATTTATCCATTTTACTGTAATACAAGCAGAAGGAATACGAAATATATTATGGAGGTAACACAATCCCATAAAATGCATGACAAAAAAAGCCAGACATTACTACTGCTCTGGCTGAAAAGATTTCTTGAGGGACTGAGACATTTTAAAATGTTGGAAAAACTCAAGATCCTAAATAAGCAAATTGTTTTAGCATTTCTGTTCCAAGCAATAACATTCAATGACTGCATGGAGATTATTTTCAATAGAGGTTTTATGGGAAAACTGTAACTGGAAATAAAAGGAATATTCTAGCCATAAACATGACGTATCTCTTGTTGCACATGTTGGTGATGACATTGAATGAGATCTCCAAGCAAAATAAGAGTTATGATGTGTGGTGTCAGCATAATAAAATAAGACTTTTCCCTCTTAAAGGTCAATCTCAAGCTTCATAAAGATGTACAGAATTTCATAGCCTGAAAACTATGTTAAAGGGACATTGAGAACCATATGGCAAGAGTTTTTGAAAAATAGAGCCTTATGTCCGTGCCTTCTTTCACTGGAGCATAAATCAGTGTTCTGAACGAGCTATCCTAAGTCTTAGAAAAAGTTCATAGACCTGAATTCTGAGAAATGTGTCCATATTAAAAAACAACCCCCCCAAAAAAACATGAGTTGAGCTGTCAAACAGCAAGCATTTATCAATGTGTTTCTTCAGTATGTAGAAATTCCTAAGGTTATTCACATGATCTAAACAATTTTTAGTCTCCATATTTTTCTCCCTGTACTGGTACATAAAGTACAATATAGGGTTTAAAATAAAACAAACAAAAAATGGGATAAAAGTTGAACTGAAACAAGACCTCTCCACAGTTGAGAGGTCCCTGGTTAACCTTGGACTTGACAAGCATACTCCCCGATTTGAATCCTGTATCAGTCAAATCCCATGTGACCTGGAACAAGTTGTAGACCTAAGTTTGTTTTCTCATGTGTAAAATGAAAATAATCTCCTCTAACATGACTGATGTGATTAATTAATATAATGGATGTGAAAGATGTGGCAGGACAACTATAGTTTTTCTTTATGTCTATAAAGCCACTTAAGATAGTTGATACACCATACAATTCACCTCTTGAAAGAACACAATTCAAGTTTTTAATATATTCATATTCACAGAGCTTAGCAACCATCATCATGATCAGTTTTAGAACACTCTACAGACCCAATTTGTGATTAGAATCATCTTTGTTGTAACCACCATTTTTCCCATTAAGAAATACTAGCACACTTTCAAAACCCTACAAAAGAATAAACTAAGTCATTAAGAGTCAAGTGTTTTCCTTCAACCACTGATGCCAACTCCTTCTTAACTGACATTTGACAATTTGATAGTTCTTGAGAAAGCCTAGCTACATTCCAGTTAGCTGCAACTGACCTTTGACTAGCTTAGCATATAAACCTCTTCCTCCTGCTTTGGAATGCAGGGATCCTCCTGTTCTGCTGCCTCATAAGACTTTCTTCTATAACTCCCCAATAAATTCTATACTGTGCAATCCTGGAGTTTTCCTTCTCTTTCTTCCATGTCTTAGCAGCCGCCACCTTTGACAGCTTGCTGTCCTTCAACACTATCAAAAATAAATTCAGCCTCCATTAACAATTGCTGCCATTTCCCCACAACTCTCCCTTCCTCCACTCCCTATTACCATGCCCACCCCAACCTGCAGCCCCAGGCAACCACTAATCCTTTTGCCTCCACAGATTTGCCTCTTCTGACTTTCTTATTTAAATGAAATTATACAACACGTGATTTTCAAACAGACTTCTTACACTTAAAAATGTTTCCCAGGTCATCTACTTTGCAGCCTGTGTCATTGGTACTTTATTGCTTTATATTTGAGGAAAATTATTCCATTGCATGAATTCACCAGATTTTATTCATTCAGTAGTCAACAAAAAATTGGATTGTTTCCATTTTTTTTGGTTATTGTGAATAATGCTGTTATGAACATTCCCAATACTTTGATTCTAGAAATCAGAGTGAGTGTAAAGTACTGTCTCATTGTGGTTTGATTTACATTTTCCTGACGGGTAATGATATTGAACATCTTTTCATGTTATTATGAATGCTATTAAACATTTATATATTTTCTTTGGAGAACTGTTTGGATCTTTACTCATTTTAGATTGTCTATTGAGGGGTAAATGATCTTCATGTAATCCAGATACCAAACAAAGGACATCACAAGAAAGGAAATTTCTTATGAATATAGATGTCACAATCCTTAGCAAAATATTAAATCCAGAAACAAAAGATTATACATCATGACCAAGTAGCATTCATCTTAAGAATGCAGGGTTGGTTTAACATCTGCAGCTGGATTTATAGAATATGCCAGGCCAACAAGGACAAAACCCACACAATCATGCAAAAATGCACTTGACAAAATACAGCCAACACCCTTTCAAGATGAAGGCAAATTAGGGATGAAAGGAAATGTTCTCAATCTGGCAATGACCATCAAAAAAAAAAAAAAAATCGCAATTAACACAATGCTTAGTGGTTATAGATAATGCTGTATTCCTAAAATCAGGAACAAGGAAAAGAAGTCCACTGTTGCCACTTCTAGTTAACATTTTACAGGAGGCTCTATACAGTGATTAGGTAAGGAAAAAAAATCAAACAAAACTCATACAGATTGAAAAGGAAAAATGAAATACATTATAGATGATATGATCTTACATATAGATAAATCCTATAGATTTCACTAAAAACCTATGAAAACTACTAAATTAAGAAAATAATTATATTTACAAAAGCATTAAGAAATAAAATACCTAGGAAGAATTTTAATAAATGAAAGAAATAAAATACCTGGGAAAAATTTTAATAAATGAAGTATGTGCTGATTAATTTTGTGTCATTTTGACTCAACTATGGGAGCTCAGATAACAAGTCAAAGTATCTGTGGGTGTCCTCAAAGGAGATTAACATTTGAATCATTAAAAATATTACCGTCATCAATCTGTACAGGCCTGAACAGAACTAAAACTCAAAGGAAAGGCAATTCTTCTTGAGATAGAACATACACATCTTCTGTTTCTGGACACTGGTACTCAATGTTCTCAGGTCTTAAGACTTGGACCAGCATTTATACTATCACCTCCACCCCAGATTCTCAAGCCTTTAGACTCTCACCAAGACTTACACAATCAGCTCCCCTGATTCTCACATCTTCAGACAGACTCAACTACCCCACCAGCTTTTCTGGTTCTCCAGTTTGCAAACAGCA
This sequence comes from Aplodontia rufa, assembly GCA_004027875.1. Classification (NCBI taxonomy): domain Eukaryota; kingdom Metazoa; phylum Chordata; class Mammalia; order Rodentia; family Aplodontiidae; genus Aplodontia; species Aplodontia rufa. The sequence continues at coordinate 253,723 of PVKS010000108.1, forward strand.
GATTGTAGGACCTCATGGCCTCTGTATTTGTGAGAGCCAATTCCTACAACATATGTAGTTTCTACTTATCTGGAAGACCTTGACATGAATTATAAAACACTCTGAAAACAAAATGAAAAATTATTAATTTTTAATAAATGGAAAGACCACATGTTCATGAATCACAAGACTTAATATGGTTGAGATGGCAACACTCTTATTTGATCTAGAGATTCAACCTAATCCCTTATTGTTATGGTTTAGATATGAGGCGTCCCCCAAAACTCAAGTGTGAAAAAAAGGCAAGAATTTTCAGATGTGAAATGATTAGATTATGAGTTAAAGCCTAATCAGTGGATTAATCCACTGATATGGATTAACTGAGTGATATTTGTAGGCAGGCCAGGTGTAGTTGAAGGCAATAGGTCACTGAAGAGTATGACCTTGGGGTGAGTGAAATTCTCTCCACTTCCTGGTTGCCAAGGTCTGAACTGCTTTCCTGCACCACACCCTTCTGTCATGATGTTCTGCTTCATCTGAGACCCAGAGCTATGGAGTTGGCAGACCATGGCCTGAACCTCTAAAACCATAAACCAAAATAAAATCTTTTCTTCCCCTAAATTTTTCTTGTCAGGTACTTTGGTCACAGCAATGCAAAGCTGATTGAAACACATTTCTAGATTTCAGCTGACTACCTTTGTAGAAATTGACAAGTTGATCCTAGAATTCATATGGAAATGCAAGGAATACAGAAGAACCAAAGCAGTCTTCAAAAAGTTTCCTGATTTTAAAACTTAAAATAAAGCTGCAGCATCCAAGATAGTGTGCTACTGTTCTAAGTATGGATCAACAGAATAGAAGTGAGTGCAGAGATATACCTTTATATCAAAGTGAATTGATTTTGTACTAAAGGTGTCAAGACAAATTGATAGGACAAAGGGATATCTACATGCAAAAGAATAAAGGTGGACCCCCAATTGACATCATATCCAAAAATTAGTCACAGACATAAACGTAAGGACTACGTCTATAGAACTTAGAAAAATACATAGGAATAAATCTTTATGACTTTGGATCAGGCAATGATTTCTTGGGCACAATATCAGAAATACAAGCAATAATGGGAAAAATTGGACTCAATCAAAATGTAAAGCATTGTTGTTTCAAAGGATACCATCTAACAAGGCATTAAATGAGTCACAAAATGTGAGAAAGTATTTACCAACCATATTCTAATGAGGGACTTGTATCTTCAATGGTGCTAGCGCTAAATAGTCACAAGCAGAAAACAAAAAGAAAGAAAGAATCTAGACACCTGCACAGGAGAGAAAAAAAACGGTTTCTCTCCTGACGTTTGACTGGACCAAGACTCAAACTGACTTCAGACAGACAGATTAATAACAAAAAAAAACTTTTTAACTATATGTGCATATACAAAATGCCACAAAACTATGAGATTCAAAGAAGGGCTAAATGACTAAAGATCGAATAGCATAGCATATAAGTTATAGAAAGGAATAGGATCTTGGGACTTTATACAAATTAATTTATACAAAATAATGGATACAAATTATGGCAGCAAGAGGGGAGGCAATGTATAGCAAGTAAATGTTGCCTTGTTATACAGACACAAGCATCTCAGATAAATTTGTCCAAATAGCTCCCTTTCTGATACAAACACCTCTACTCACTGTAATTTCCTTTACAGATATAAATTTCTCTATGAAAGAGCAATTATTAATTTTTGGCAGTTTACAGGGAGGTGAACTTTCCCCATTTTGGCCAATTCTCAATGTCTTCTAGTAATAGACAGGCCAGAGTGGCATACTCTGGGGTAGCCTATTCTGATGTCCTGCAGTCATTTATGGAGTGATGTTTCTGAGCCCAACATATCCTTCACAATAATTAACTTAAAATGGTTCAAAGACCTAAATGTAAAATACAAAACTGCACACCCCTTAGAACATGGCATAGGAGAAAATCCCCACCACCAAGCAGCTTGAGATTCCTTGTTTACTATCACCCCATCACTTTTTGTCTCTGTGACTTTTCCAAATCTTTCCAGTACTCCTCAATTAGCCAACTTTTTCTATCTTAGTCTTGAGAACTTTTTTTTTTAATTAAAAGAAAGAGGGACAGTGAGAGAGACAGAGAAAGAGAGAAACAACTTTATTTAGTTTTTCACATGGCCTTAGTTGCTCCAACACTTAGTTGTGTACATGGTGCTGGGGTTTGAACCCAGGTCCTCGTGCTTGCCAGGCAAGCGCCGAAACCGCTGAGCTACCACTCCAGCCCCTTGAGAACTTTATTAACAAAAAGTTCAGTAGAGGATGACTTCAGGTACTTTGCCCTTGCCAGTTGGTCTCATCAACAGTGCAGGTTCTCCTTCTACTAAATTGGTATCAGGAGCCTTAAGATTGGAGACTGTGAACTTTTTCATCTTGTCTCATTTACTTTTCCCATTTCACAGATAGTTAACTATGAACTAGTAATCAGCACCTGAAACCAATTCTTTATTACAGTGTAGGGCAGCTGCTCAATCCAAGCAGGTTAACTGGAGTTTATGCTGAGCCATAGGGGGACCTTATTAGCCTTTTTATCCGTGGGTGGGCAATCCGCACAGCAAAAAGTCCACTCAGCCTATATACAGAACTACAGCAAAGCCGGTAGTGTTCTAAATATATCATATGGTTATACAAGAATCTTCTTGAGCCTAACCTACATAAGACATCTCAGTCACTGCATCCCGGGCGTGCGGGTGAAGGAGCCTGATGGACTCCTTTATCCTTACAAGCAGAAATCCTAGATCCCACCATTTCATTGTTGCACTGATCCATAAGATTCATTGAACGGAATGGAAAGATGGGCCCAAAGCACATCTGACACCACTGAGCCTCAGCCCAGAAGCCATGCAAACTTGGTCCCCAGGTACGAACAAGGATTTCTAGCAATATCATTTCAGAGACTCTCGAGACATGGCCCAATATCATCTTGGTTTGATCACAGAAATCATTTGGTTGATTTTCTTTTATTGCAATGACAGTTATCTATCAACTTCCAGAGAATAACCCTCCTCCCTTATGGAGAGACTTCTGAGTTCCAACATAATGACCTTGTTTCTTTGTTTTCTTGTTATTACAGATAAGCAGTTTTTAATAATGTTATTTGCTATGTGGAAGGCTCTGTTTGGGTACTTACAAATCAAGCTTCAGGTCAAACCCACGAATTCTACTTCTCTGAGGCTGCCAGGAAGCCCTCCAACCCCTCAAGCGGCTCTTGGAAGGATGGGTCTGGTCAACGACCATTTTGCCTGTGGGAAATTAAATTATATATGAGCATAGTATTTGCTTTCAGGTGCATTTTTATTCTTTCTCAAGCATGTATCACCAGGTCAATGAGCCCTACCTTGCAACTCTGAAGATGGGACTACTCACCTGCAAGCTGAGCCCCAGGGGCTGCGGTCTCCCACATCACACAGTGGTGGTGACAAGGCCAAGATTTATAGCAACTGTGGCCTGGCACAGCCAGATGGTCACCAGGTAACTCCCTCGGGCCTGGCCAGCCTCCCTCCAGCGTCTCCTCTGGCAATTTATAATTCAGCCCTGTTGCTTGCCTGTGGCCGCAGAGCAAAAGCGCAATGTTTTCAAAGTCCTCTTTGGCTGTGGAAGGGCCAGCCAGCCTCCTGAGACCTTCTCCTGTGAATTCCTTCACCCTTGATATTTGCGGGACTCATTTTTCAGTCCAGGAACTCATCCCATAATAAGTTTTTGACAGAAGAAATCCTTTTCCCTTTAGCGGAAGTGACTTGTTCCAGGAAAGGCCATGAGTGACAGGGAAGTAGGGGAGGCAACTCTTCTAAGGAGGTTTTTAAGGGAGATGGGTGGGTCTCATTGGCAGGAGGTTTGGGCAAGCATGTGAGGCTCATTAATAACTTCACAGGCAAAGGACTTTTACCATCAAGGAATGTATGAGGCCTCCTGATTGATTCTCCGAGATTACCAATCCAATCTTCAGTGGCTACAGCAGTGTGGAAAGTAGGGCTACCCATTCGAATTTGCTTATATAATATTTTTTTCAAGTTGCTACCAGGGTATCTGGTGCCATTACAAGCCATATGTTCCCCTAATGGACTTATTTTCCTGCAATCAGGAAAATACTTATTTCTTACTCAATACTTATTATAAGAAATACTTATTTCTTACTCATTTCTGTGAGATACACATTTTGATGAGAGGCTATTCAGTTTGTTGACAGAATAAATGATATACTAAATCTAAAAATTATTTAGAATTTAGCAATAAAGTATTTAAAATGTGTGTGATCAGCCCTACCTCTTAGGAGAACAACGTCTAAAATAAACATCGTACTTTATTGTAAAGCTGACTTGCCTACCAGAGTCTAAACAGGAGCATAAATAACAAGGCTTGCCTCATTCTCTCCAGGGAGAAACTCTGAATTTTCCCTCTGGACCCTTGTTTCAAAAGACCATAAAATTACCAACTAACGTGTAAAGTGAATTATGTGTCCGTTTTGCATATTTTTTAAGGGGCCCCAGTGGATTTTCACTTTATCTTAGGAAATACAGCATCTAAATTAAGAAGAGACTATAACAAAATGTACTGCTTGGGACTAATTCTAAAATAGAAGAAAAACATCATTAGTTTAAACAAACTCACCTGCTTTCCTCAGTGCCTTCACAGAGTTCCTTGGTACTATAAGAAGGGAAGTGTGTATGATGACCAAGCCACCCCCCTCCAAAAGGAACAAGCCACATTGCTGTTATTAGAAAGCATCTGTTCATAATGAGATCACTTTCTTTGAAAATCTGCTGTATTTAGAAAAGGGCAAAGAATGGTAGCCAGGGGGAAGAAGCTATTACCTGTGCACGATACAAGTTGAAGTTCTGCACCATTTTTCATGTTCATTGTGTCCAGCTTAAACATATGTTGCCAAAGAGCCATTCATTGAGAATAAGCCAGCTGACAGCCATAAGGTGTGTTTGCAAGGGCTTTAATGATTTACTTGCAACACGTGCTGAATACACAGCACCCCACATTTCCTGGATTTTAATGCAGGGGAAAGGAACTCTACTAAAATGAAAAATCAGTCACTTTAGAGGCAAAAAATAACCTTCTTTGAGAACATAAATCAGTGCTGCTCAGCACTCAAATGTGATGAAAAATCATTGTTCAGAATCAATGGCCATCTTTGTGGAGAATTACAGTTTTATCACTTGTTAATAGACCTGAACGTTTACAAAGGTTTAAAGTCTCCCTCCTTGCCATTTCCACCAACCTGTGGAAATTGATAGCATGTGATTACTTTTCTCAGGCCTTCTTAAACTTCTTGAGGACTACCCATTTCAGGTCCACCTCAAGTTGTCCAGGCCAGCCATGGGTCTGTCATTGTCAAGGGTGCGATATGGGCTACAAAGGGTACATCGAGCAGCTTCACCCTACATAGTGACAGACACAAGCCAACTACTTCCCCAGCTCTTCAGGGTGACTCTCAACACATTTTAATAATGAAATAAGAACTGATGTGTGTTGATCTAAGCTTCCCCAAGTTAGATTTTGCTGCAGTTTTCCGTAGAATTTTATTTCATGTACCCTTTCTTAGCGGTTGCTTTAGCCTCTTGTTAATAGGCATTCCTGCTCTCCTAATGTGCTCGAGTTTTCTTCTACATGGTTTCCAATTAGCTCTACCAGCCTTGCATTTTCTCAAATCTACTTTTTTTCTTCTTGCCATCATTTTTCAGAGAGGTCTGTATCTTATCCCTACTCCCTTAATCTCATTACTCCCAGTCCCTCGACCCTGGTTTCACCACCAAATGCCAACCATGTCGCTTTTAAAAAGGAAAGATCCGGGCTGAAATAGCGGCTCAGTGATAGAGCGCTTGCCTGGCATGCATGAGGACCTGGGTTCAAACCCCAGCACCACATACACAACTACGTGTTGGAGAAACAAAACCCACATGAAAAAATAAATAAAATTGATTCTCTTTTTTTTTAAAAAATGAAATATTTTTCCCTAACAAATTTTGCTTCCAGAACCCATCGTTAAATTCGTTCAGTAATTAAGGTGGAGCTTTCCTTTCTATTTATACCATCAGTAAAGGTGACCTCAGAATTCCTGTGCTCTTCAACTTCTAAGTTCCAGAGCTGCTTTTTCTATTAAAAACAAAGCATACAGGAAGAATTCCCTAACACTGAGGCCACAGCAGGGGAAGGCACATCAGGAATTGAGGGACGCTCACATGCGCAGGGTCCACTGGCAGAAACTGATGCAGTGGGTCTGGCTTGAGGTCCTGTCTGTAATCTGTAATTTTGAAAAGGTATGTAGATAATGATGATGTGCACCAAAGGCCGAGCACCCTGCTAAACATCACAATCACAAGCTCTGCGGCACTTATGAAGGCTTTCAACATTCAAAAAAATAATAAATGCCATTTCTTGAGCTATTAATGGCAACCGTGATTTACCATTTCTATGGCAGAGTTAAAGGGAATCTTAGCTCTTAGTTCACCAGATGACACCATGATTCAAGTTTTCTGCATACAACCAGACTTTCTGTCCTTATAAGGCACATTGTTCATTCAAACAAACCCAACTCCAGAGCCTCAAAGATGAATGGAGCTGGGGTTGGGGATTTAGCTCAGTGGCAGAGCGCTTGCCTAGCACACGCAAGGCAAGGCCCTGAGTTTGATCCTCAGCCCTGAGGGGGGGATAAAAAAGATGAATGGAGCTGCTTAGAGAAGTTTATTGAGGAGGAGGTTAGACCTTATCTTATGCAGAAAATCTTGATTTTAAAAGCTTTAAACTTTATCTACTATGAAACAATCACTCAAATAATATCAATCTTTTGACAGTATTCTTGGCTGGGATTAATTCACTAATCTTTTAAAACCATAACTTCTGAAAGCTTTTCCTGGAAAAGCTTTTCTCTGGAAACACCCAGGTATGGGGATAGTCATGACAATAATGATCACCATCCTTACCTGGATCCAGGGTCCATCCAATACTTTGCAGTCTGCCTGGCATGCCTTCCAGTAAAAGCTAGGCCAGGCCCATCAGAAGAGGAAGCTGTGGCAGGAAGCTGATCACTATGAAATGAGCATCCTTGAGGTCCCGAAGAAAACAATTAAGAAACACAAAAGAGGAAAAGTTCCTATCAGGAAAAGTGTAAAGAGAAATTGGGGAAGTAATGAATTCAGTGAAAACAAATACAAAACATTAAAATAAAAAAACAGAGTTATTGTGAACAGAAAGATAAGTTGATCAAAAGCAAAACTATATAATAATTTAAGAAAAAAGATAAGACTGATGTCCTAAAGATATATTTTACTGGTGACAGGATTAACTATTCTTCCTATTTTGACTGTGCTTGTCAAGAAAGTACCAGGGTTTATTATCTCTGCATAAAATTGATATGTATGCTGAATGAAGCATGAACAAATGAATGGATAACTGAAAGATGACCCGGACTCGGGTGTACTGCTTTCTTAATAAACTGAACTCTGGTTTCTTGACATAACTTTAGTGATCTGCTTTAAAGGACATGGATCACTCAAAATTGTTTTACCATCTTGTGTCTTTCCCTGTCAATTCTTTCTTTGTACCTTTGAAACATTCAGAAAATTGGGAGGGGTGTGTGTGTGTTTATTGGAAAGTTTATTAATCCCCATCGCCTTCCCTCCAAAATCATGTCTACATTCATTAACACAACCTCAAACGTCTCATCACTTGTGAACGTTGCATAAGCCTAGGAAAATAAGATATTAACAACATAATAAATAAAATACTGGCTATTTAAATATAGTCAAATCTATATCGCTTTCACAAATAGATTACTAGTATATGTTTGCATGTGGTCTTTCAGGTGCATAATAAAATATCAATGTAAATACCAAGTTAATTTTAATAAATTTTATTTGTTTAGATTCTGGATTATGTTATAAAATCAATAAGAATTTGTTGAGCTAATTAAAATTACTATGCATGCACTAAAATAGTCAAGCAAAAGAATTTGTGATATATCTTCTTTCAACACAAAGTGAAATAGAAATTCTTTTTTATCCGAAGATATATTCATAAATATGCTTTGAGTATAGATTTGGTGTTTTTCCCATCATGTTGGCTGGCTATTCTATTCCAGGTATCATTCATGGTACTAATTTTAGTCTTTAATATTCATATGATTCAAGAACTACATACTTGAACAAATAACTGGATATGCTAAGATTATTATTATAGTACCCCGTGTATGAGATCTAGGTTATCTTTGACTAAGTGTGATTAAATGACTATCCCTTTATTTTCAGATACATGATAACACATTATTCTAAAATCATCATGGGTTCCCTTCATTTGGAGATGAATACAGCAGGTATTATTTGCTTAATGTTATTAATACTCAAATCATAAAATTTTCCTTGTTTGATCCTTTACTCATCAAGCAGTCTTTGGATAAAATTTGACTTTCCTTATACACTAATCTATACTCTCACTTTAACAAGCTAATTTATAAATTATAATAATGATCGGTATGCATGTAAATGGTACGGCTATACAGGCACAATTCTTAGTGATGCATATTTTAGTTTGTTTGTCAGAGTTCTAATTTTCCACTAGTAAATTGGCATTCTGGTTTTTTTTTTTTATAATGAATTACTTTCCCATTCACCTTTGTTCATCTTGCTGTGAAGCCACCTGGAGTGAGGATCATCTTGCAGCATTATGATACTGACATTGTTCCTTGTGGGCTGGCACATATGGTGCCAATGGCAGGAGCAATTAAGGACACTGATAAAAATACTGGGTGGCTGAGGAAGTAAATAGAAGCAATTAAGTAGTTGGAAGACACTCCCATCAGGAAACAATGAAAAATAGTATGGTGCTCCCTTACCCTCACCACCCAGAGGGACCCAGGAAAGCGGAATCCAAATTCAATTCCAAAATCAAGTAATTAAAAAAAAAAAAGAAATAAAAGAAAAATAAATAACACCACCTGATTCCCCAAGACTTTCAACTTTACATTGTCTTTCTCTGCTTTGGTTTACCCATAGTAAATCATGCTTTCAGGTTTACCATTAGTAACAATGGAATGTTATTTTAGGTTGATTGACATGTCACCTACCTATATATGTCCAAGTTCCTTCTAAACACAAACACCACCTACAAAGAACATCTGTAGAAGGCCTTTGTAGCTGTCAAAAGGTCTATCTCTGTTTCCACTAGGGAATGAGCAAAGGTGACTTTGTAGAAATATTGGCCAGTCAGTGCTTAATTATTTGAAATAAATTCCTAATACCCCAACACTATCATACTCACATATTAAAAAATCATCAAATTAATTACATGGGCCAAAAAATAATACAAATTGATAGCTGTATTTCTAATCTTCTGTGTTAAGAAAACAAATAGCTATCATTCCCAATCAATCTTCTAGGTAGGCTGCTAGATTGAGGTACTGCTAAGTCACAGAAAGGATGGGAAAGTAGTTATAATTATAAAAATATAGGCTAATTTTATTAAATGTCTATGATGTGCTTGCATTAAGATAGTTCCTTATAAGAATCATGTTGTTCTTACTCCACCTAATGAAAAGAGTTTTATTATTATTTTCTCCATTGCACAGAAGAAAAGTAAAAGGTGACATGACTTATCTAAGGCCACAAGGTAAGTGGTGAAGATGGGCTTTTAACCCAGGCTATGTGACTATGAAAAGGCTGAAGTGAAATGATTAGGTTATGAGAGCCTTCACCCAATCAGTGAGTAAATCCTCTGATAGGGATTAACTGCTAATTGTAGGCAGGTAGGGTGTGGCTGGAGGAGGTGGGTCACTGGGGGCGTGCCTTTGGGGTATATATTTTGTATCTGGTGTGAAGTCCCTCTGTGCTCCCTGGAGCCATGCCTTCTGCCATGATGTTCAGTCTCACCTCGATCCCTGAGAAATGGAGTCGACTGCCTATGGACTGAGACCTCTGAAACCGTGAGCCCCCAAATAAACTTTTCCTCCTAAAATTGTTCTCATCAGGTCCTTGGATCGCACCAATGCAAAAGCTGACTAAAACACCCAGGAGACTCACCCAGCTACCAACCAAAAGATCCAGAGGTTGGAATGAAAATTTAGGTCATTTATGCTCAAGATTTAAATACTGATATGTCTGAATCTAACTTTCTATTCTACTAGATTCTAGATTCCAAAGTGCTAGCAGTATGAGCATGCATCTTAGGATATAATGTTATAGTTAATCATCTGTGCTAACAGTTCACAATGTTGTTTTCTATAATCATTATATCTCATCTTCTCCAAAAGAGGAGAGTTTGGTGGTGAAGTGATAGGGAAAATAAGAAAAAAAAGAATTAATATATAAAGTCTTAAATTTATATTAAATACCAGGCTTTTTTTTATTTTATTTTGTTTTGTAAAGAAGAATCCTGTGAAGTAGGAATAATCCTTCTGTTGCAAATAACGAACCAAGGATAGAGATGGTATGGTGGGTTAATTTCACATTTGAGCAGTGATTTAACCTAACCAGCATGGTCAATTTGGATTTGTGGTACTTCCTTTGTCATTATTTCCTACATGTAGCTATCAAATCCTTCATACACTACCTTGACATGGCATGTAGTTTGGCAACGGGCTGATCTCTGTAATGCCAAGGACTTCTCATGTATTATGTCAGCAAGAAGAAGATGACCTTTTAGAAAGATGACATCCAAACGTAAATGTTTAATTCTATTGTCAAATATATCAAAGAATAACAAGGGATGATAGGAAGGGAGGAGAAGGGGAAAGGTTGGAACTGAGATAAAGCATTCCAAGCATTTGTAAGAACGTCACTGTATATACCATAGTCATGTATATAAAAATGTCCTTCATAGGTATAAGAATTATGTCACTGTTCTTGGGCATTTTAGGAAAAATACAGGACCCAGAAGAGAGGCAAGGGGTCAGCGGATGGAAGGAAAGAGGCAGAGGGGTACGGGGTGGGGAAGCGGGGAGAGGGGCGGATATTGACCAAATTGTATTGCTGTATTGTGTGCATCTATGAATATGTGGCAACAAATCCCATCACTATGAACAACTATAATGCACTAATAAAAACTAAATTAAAAAAAAGAAAGATGACATCCACCTTATGTTTTACCTGTAGTGATAACACCTGGTGACACTGGGACGCTGTCTTGAGGCATGCAGAGTATACTCTAGACCTACAGCTTAAACACACTACCATTGCTTTAAAAGAATAAAAGAGATCAGGAAAATCTTCGAGACAGGCGGAGGTAGGGCTTCTCATAAAGATATCTAATGGTTCATTCATTAATGCCTCTTGAACCAAGAATTTAAATATCTGACTTAAGGATCTAATGCCCTAGGAAGGAATGCTCAAAATCAGTCTACGATTCTTGTTAGCAACCAAATTCTCCTTGACTTTGAGCAGTTAGGTTCTGCTAATTTATTTAAAATTTAAGAAGAAAGTTAGAATACATTAGTTTAATTCTAATAAAATACCATGTCTGAAAGTAGGGAAAGATAGGTTGGAATGTAGTAAACATCTCACAGCTTGATTTGCACAAATTCTTCCTTCTCTGAGAATGAATCCCATTTTACAGACAGATCTGCAGCATGTATCTATGTCTCCTGGCCAGAGCTGATTGACACCTGATGCAAAATGAGCTCACTACATTCTCTCCCATGGTAGTTCAAACATAGAACACAAAGAATGGTTGAGGAGTCTCATGAAAGTTACCTCTTGATGAAAATGTCCATGGGATCCTATTGCTCAGAACCCAAATATTGCCCTAGAATGTGCCTTTCCCAAGATTTTCTAATACCTTCAATTTTCAGAGAGAAAAACTACAATAGATTTTACCTCAGAATCAGTTTATTTTTCTTAAAACCAAAAGAATATTAACTAATGTACAGGTCCCAACATAATTTTTTTAAGAAAAGTTATTCACTAAATTTTGACTTAATAACTTCCTGGGATGTCTACAATGTTCCCCATTTCATAGATGATATGATTTGGATCTGTGATATCCTCCAAAGTGTCATGCCTTGAAGGCTGCTCCCATGAGCAAGTAGCTCTCATTCATTGTGCCCTTCTACCATGACGTCTGTGCTTGGAGCCAGCTGACCGTGGGTAAAACCTCTGAAACTAAACCAAAATAAAGCCTTCTTCCTCTCAGTTGTTTATGCCAGGTATTTTGGGCATAGTGTTGAAAGCTAGCACAACAGATAAGGAAATAAATGCTCTTCCTACGTCTAGTGAGTAAGTGGCCAACCTGAGATTTGGGCTTAGGACTGACTGACTTCAGTGTCCATGTTTTCACCTCATCCTACAGAATATAAAGGAAGTGGAGCTAGGACCATAAATACCACTAGCTACTTAATGGTGAAACACCTGGCTGGCAGGTGACATTAGTAAACACACAAGGTCAGTCAGAAAAGTGGAGCAATTTCCAAAAGAGTTAGAACATATAACATCTCTTCGTGGCACTTAAAACATAATGGGGAAATTATTAAAATAAGAAAAAGTCAACAGCAAAATAGTACATGTCAGTGGATTTGCATAATTATGAGTCATAAATTTTTGGGGTGGTACTGAGGATGCAACCCAAGGGCACTCTAACACTGAGTACTTTCTCACCACTTTTTATTGTTTTTTATTTTGAGACACAGGTTCAATAAATTGCCCAGGTTGGCCTTGAACCTTGTGATCCTCCTGCCTCAGCCTCCTGAATTGCTGGAAGTACAGGCATGCACCACTGTACCAGGTTTGATTATAAATTTTTAAGTGAAATTTGTTGATATTTCTAAGTATATAACAGAACCTTTGTGAGGCCTAGAAAAGACCATACTGTATCACTGAGTAAAAGTACTAATAATTACTATATCAAAAGAGTATTCAAAAGGCAAGTTTCAGTTTACATGTAATCCTACTGTTAAAAATAGATGCTTTTAATACTGCTGCTAAAAAATTTGCTCTCTTACACAAGAAATTCATCTTATGGTTTTATTTTCAGCATTATCTTTTCTATGTACTTTCAAATAATTGGCATACTAATAGCTATGTGCCAAAGCCTTGACCAAATGAACACAAATTCCCCATTAACCTATTGTAGGGAGATTTTATAATAAATTCAGTTTTTCATTACCTTTGCACAGACATCTCTGGACAATATAATTGGAGTTCTTGAAATTTATTAACACATTGTAACTTTGGGTTACATTTTCTGGTCCCGATCCTCAGACAAATTAATCCCAGAATAGAGCTAACGTGGAGAAACTAATGCAAAATCATCTTAAAAATATATGAAAATTATATTCAAGGACACATAATATTTGCCATGTGCTGTACAAATGCTACATGTTGTAGATGAAGAAATGAACCAAATAAAATTTGGAGCTACTATATCAAAATAAACAAAGTACTATTTCCATTATTTAGTTAAACATATAACAGTTGATTAACATATTGTTTTTGTTTTGTGATACTGGGGATCAGATGACTTAGGGCCATGGTCATACTAGGCAAGCACTCCACCACTGAATTACCACTCAATCCTAATTAAGATTCATTTTTAATTTACTTTTGAAGCTTTATGTGGCTCTCTAATCGTTTCATCGGCTTTTGCTTTTACTTAAACGGATTATAAGCCCTTTAAGGAAATACGTTTTATATTCCTGTTTCCCTACACCGTCTAGCACAATGCTGGGTAAATAACAGATTAGGAGTACAAATGGGTCTTACATCTCATCTCCCTTTTAGCGGCAGAGTCTGTCTAAGGAAATACACTGGGGACAATTATGAACTGAGGACTAGACACCACCTGGAAAGATTGCCAGTGGTGGATTAGTGATGTCTGCCATGTCCTCAAGAGGAGGAGGCATCAGCACAATTGCCCCCTGATTTTCTCCACTAGCAGTCATTCATTCCATGCTAGTTAAATTGAATAAAAATGGAAACAAGGAGAAAAGGATGACTCACTTTTACCACAGAGTTTCATTTTCATCTACATTCAATAAAAAGTAGCTGCATTAATTCATTATTCATTATTGAGCATGGAATCAATAAACTGAAATTGAAAGGCAAAGCAAACTGATAAAATCATCAGAGATATGATGTGTTCATATCCAATTCTTTTAGATTCTTTATTCAAAAGTAATTTGCTTGAAATCTTCATACCTCTACCTAGAGAACTGCAGAGCCCAGGATTCTCAGAGCTCAGTGTGTGTGCACAGAAGGGTGCACGTTGCTGCAGACTCACAGGCCAACTGAACAGGGGCACCCCACACAGCTACTAGGGCATCCCAGTTGCACTGCTTTAAGAGGGCAGAGCTTCGGATGAAGGATGTTTACTAGCCCCGTATACCTTTTAGAGTCCTTCTTGCCTCAGTAAGTAACTGGCAGTTCTAGTAAGGAACAAAACATAGCTAACTACATCTACCCCCTCCTCCCATGCACACACAGACATCTACCCTCACTTCATAGCTCCACAATTCATTCTGTGTGAACACACCTCTCTCTATGCTGTGCAGAAGTTTTAGGAAATTAAAGCTTCCCACTAAAAGTAGCTCCCTAGGGCTGGAGCAGTAGCTCAGCCATTACAGCACTTGTCTGGCATGCGTGAGGACATAGGTTTGAATCCCAGCACCATGTACACAACAAAGTGTCAGAGCAACAAAAGGCACGTAAAAAACTAAATAAAATTTATTCTCTCTTTCTCTCTCTCACTGTCCCTCTCTCTTAAAAAAAAAAAAAAGTATCTCTTTATCCTACTCAAGGGTAAGAAAAAGGTGGGGTTAGATTTGGTGGTGGTTTTGTATTTTTGTTTACGATGATGGGGTATGAAGGACTAGGTACACCAGGCCACTTTTCACTAAAAATGGGTTGGCATAAAATAAATATTCATCCAGTAGAATTATTTAAAATAAAGAAATAGCCAGCCAGGCGATGTGGCACACACCTGTAATCCCAGGAGCTCAGGAAGTTGAGGCAGGGGAATAACAGGTTCAAAGCCAGTCTCAGCAATTTTGTGAGAGCCTGTCTCAAAATAAAACACAAAAAGGACTGGGGAGGGCTGGAGCAGTGGCTCGGTGGTTATAGCACTTGCCTGGCATGCACAACCACAGGGGTTCAAACCCCAGCACCCACGTACACAACTAAGTGTCAGAGCAACGAAGGCCATGTGAAAAACTCAATAAAAATTGATTCTCTCTCTCTCTCTCCTCTCTCTCATTGTCCTTCTCTCTTAAAAAAAAACGAAAAAGAAAAAGAAAGGACTGGAGATGCAGCTCAGTGGTTAGGTGCCCCAAGTTCAATCATAGGTACCAAAATAAATAAATAATAAAAATAAAACAATAAAATAAACAAAATGATTATCATCATAAGTATACATTTTAGTCTACTTCAGTATCTCACAAAACCCTAAGGCTGACACAAATATTCTTTCAAAGGATTCTGTCTAGTGAAGCATACCTAAATTCAAAAAGTGTGTGGAAGTCATTAGGGGTTCATTGTGCTAGTCATAGTTGTGCAAAACTCTCATGGTGCCTGGGAGAAGAAATTTTTAAAAAAAATGTGTTCCTTACAGAAAATGGTTAAACACCATGAGTCTGATGCCAGTTGCCCATCCACAGCACCTGCTCCCTGACACTGCAGTGAAGCCCACATGAAGCGAGGTGGGTGGCCAAGAGAATCCACAAGGCCATTGGGTTTGACCCCAATTATCTTTTATTGTAAATAGGCCATATGTCAAATTCCAAGATAAATTGGAAACATTTGATCTATCTCCTGTCCTAGATTAATTTTAAGAGTTCACCTTCTATTCTTGCAGATCCTTTATTGGGGTTGCTTTGTTCTTATGTTTAAGTAAAAGACATCTTATATTTGCTTTTGTAGGTTCAAGAAGATTCTACCACTTAGAGTACTTGTGGAAGATGAGAATTTAACAGTCCAAATATATTTTGTGGGAAAGCTGCAGGAAATAACCATACCCAAAATTAAACATAATTCCCAAAACTACCCACCAAGTTTCTCCAATGGACTCCGTATTTATTAAGGAGAAAAAAAAATAACTAAGAAAACACTCATTATCATGCCCACCAGAGATGGACGCTTTAACAAATCTCCTCATTTCCCCATGCAAATCCTTACTGTATTCATGCAAACCACCAAAAATAAATACCTCACACATGAAAAATAATATTCCTATGAGCCTTTGAGGAATATTTGGAACAATGTTTTTTTAAGACAGACTATTAAACCACTGAAAAGACCCTGATTTATTCAAAAATGAAAATAATACCAATGTAAACCAACATGACCTACAACCAAATAGATACTGCATGAATGACTTAGGACAATGTGATTTTCATATAACAATTTGGCATTAAAACTAAACAGCATAGCAAAATAGAATATTCACTCCCTACTCCCCAAATCCTCATTGTCCTGAACAATTTGATACATCTTTCTGAATTTCCACACAAATAATCTATTAGAGAAAATTCTATAGGAAGCAATATTTTGTCCTCAAATTAATCAGAATTGAATGTTTTTTTTTTTAAGTTCTAATTTTGAAGGGATTTGTCTATTTAATAAAACACTTTGGGGTTAGAAAATTTATTGGCACAAGGAATGCTTTTTTTTTTTTAATCTTGTCTTTTTTTCTCTTTTGGAAAGCTATTCCACAGACATTTGCCTGCCTGTTTACTCGCCCTTGAAGCCATGGATATAACCAATTTTGTGTTCATTCGTTTGTGACGAAGGCTCGAGTTCTTAAGTGGGAGTTTTTGTTTCCACCCCACAGATAGCACAGGCAAGAGCTGCCAGCGGGGGAAGATGAAACAGCAGAAAGGCAAGAACAAGGGAGCAATACTGCAACGGAAAGAAGGGAGCACCCCGCTCTGTTCCCGTCTGACCCTTGTTGCTGCTGAATTTTGAATTTTGTGCAATGATACTGAAGACGTGATGAGAGGCGACTGCTGAGGTGATGACCTGAAGCACCCCTCGGGTCACCTTCAGGTCGCTCCAGCACATCCCCACTGACCTCTCTTTCCACATCCCATGCCCCTTTTCCCTCACATGACCCTGAGTCTCCTTTCTACCTGTGTAGTTCCTTTCTCTGACATCATCCTTTATTGCAAATCTTTAGAAGAGCATCATGGTGCATTGAGAAAACAACGAAGAAAATGTAGAAACGTCTAACACAGCATTAAAATATATACGTATAACCCAAAGGAATGGTCTAACGAACTTTCCACCTTTCCCCCATGAAGCATTAATAAGAATGAAGCAAGATCTTCATGGTATCGGTGATCATTAATGATGTATTCATTACCAATGTACGAGTCACATTGATGATGTATCTATATATAAAGCCTAATTACAATATTAAATAACTGGCAGTGTGACTAATTTATTTCCCTAACCCGGTAGCTATTTTTATTAGGAGTTTGTCTGCAGATTCTCTTGTTATGTTGATATTTAGGTTTTGGTCATAAGACAAGTTTACCATAATCCCTAGACTGATCCTTAGAAAAGAATAAAAATGGAAAACATTGCCATTCAATGAGATTAATGAGAAAAACCAACCATCCTCAGGAGATAGAAAAAAGCAAAAGACCTCTAACCCTCTAGTTATTCCTTCCATCTATTTACTGGGCCAAGCTTTGTTTTAGATATGATATGCAATATACAACAGATAAAAAGGTGGTTCTCTGAAGCTTCAGGGAGGAAGAGCACAAGGTCTAGTGACAGACACTAAGGTGTTGGCACACATCAACAAACATCCCATAGACCCAGAGAAAGCGAAAGTGTGGGAATCCGGGGTGATTCCAAACAGGAAGCAGTACTGCACCCATCGTGGTCTTCAAGGAGCTAGCTTTACTCACATTCTGGCCCCCAAAACAGGCTCTGTCTAGGGGAAGGTCACCTCAGTGGTCCCCTAAACCCCAAGTCAGAAGCTACTGCTCTTGCAGGACCCACCTGTGGTTCTCCACTGAACCCACCCACCAAATAACTATGTAGTATTGCACAAACCACTTCACTTTCTGGATCATTATGAGACAGATTAGGAGAGACAGTGAAATGGCTAGGTAGTCAGGACAGAGGGCTCCTATCCAAGAGCTAGCTGGTAAAGGCAGAGAGTGATTGACAGGGCGTGCTCAGGGCCTTCAAATGCAAAAAGACCATGAAGCTCACCTTTGTCCCAACTAAGATGGGGGTGATCATAGGCCTGCCCAGGGCCTTCAAATGCAAAAAGACCTTGACCTCACCCTAGTCCCTAAGAGACTGGGGTGGTCACAGGTGGATAGTAGAAAGTATTTGCCACCTTTGTTTTAACCAATGGTGCTCCTGACCAGTTTCAATGCCTGTTTTACATAGATTTTAATCAACGGAGTTGATGCATTTCTCAATGTCTGCTTTGCATGAATGTTAATTATGCTCACACCCCAAATCTATATAACCCCTGGCCTGACCTCCATTAGACGGTGTCCTGCTTCCAGGTGCCCCTCTGCTTTGCGGAGTCTCTGCTCTTCTTCCTAAATAAATCCTACTCCTTTTACTCCTCCTTCTATGGTTGTCCGTGGATTTTATTCTTCAAATTCGCAAGACAAGGACCCAGAATATGGGTGCCGAATTCCCGG